>SJYQ01000345.1:721345-789992 GCA_006410935.1 Redunca redunca | reverse complement strand
ATTGAGTCTTTTAAATCTGTTAACTCTCATATTGATAGTATTCTAGAATTACAAGAGCTACAATTTTAAGACTGTTTTTTAAAAGAACACAAAAAATAGCATATCTGATGAATTTTAAGATGACATCTACCCAGTGTAATCTTGTCAATTTCTCCCCATTGTTCCTTCAAGAGATGTTCTTCTTAGACCTGTGTTGTCTCTCCCCAGCTTTAACCATACACTCCCATGATCATGGCCTTGATTTTGTCACTATCAATGATAATCATTTGATACTGATAATCTCATTGTTAACACTCCACTCTCTGACTGCTTCCTCTTTTGTTTTCAGCCCATTTATTTTTCTGCTTCAATTCCAGGAGTTTCTCAGCTAAATAGGACCTTACAGGCCCTGATAAGGCCACTGCCAGCCCTCATGATGACTGTGTGTTAGAGAGGGAGCCTTCCTCAAGATGTTTCAGTTCATTCTTTTGTAGACTGTTATAATAGGCCATTTTGTAAGAAGTAAAACCATTACGGTCTGCAGATGACATGATACGATAGCTAGAAAATCCTAGAGACCACCACCAAAACACTATTAGAGCCAGTTACATGCCAAAGAATCAAACGGGAATGCCATGTGCGCACCATATGCAAAAATAAACTCAGAATCGATTGAGGACCTAAATGTAAGACCCGAAACCATAAAACTCCTAAAAGAAAAAGAAGCAGTAAGCTCTTTGACATTTCCCTTCTCCTCAGGCAAGAGGAACAAAAGCAAAAATAAACAAATGGGCCTGCATCTAACTAAAAAGCATTTGCACAGTGAAGGAAACTATCAACAAAGCAAAAAAACTTGTCTACTGAATGAGAGAAGATATTTGCAGTGTGCTTTACAATAACCAAGATATGGAAGCAAGCTAAGTGTCTGTGGATAGATAAATATATAAATATATATTTGTAAATATAAAATACATACACACACAATTAGTCAGTCATAGAAAAGAAAGAAATCCTGCCACTAGAAACAACATGAATGGATCTAGAAGGTATTAACCTAAGTGAAATAAGTCGGACGAAGAAGAACAAAAGCTGTATGATTTCACTTGTATGCAGAATCTAAAATGCCAAAACAAAGGAATGAGTGAAAAATAGGTGAAGGAGATTGAGAGGTACAGACTTCCAGCTACAAAACATAGCAAAACAGAGTAGACTCACAGAGAACAAACAAATGGTTGCTAGTGGAAAGGGAGGCTAGAGGATGAGTGAAAAATAGGTGAAGGAGATTAAGAGGTACAGACTTCCAGCTACAAAATAAAAGTCACAAGGATGAGATGTATGGCTTGAGGCATACAGTCAATTTTATTGTAATATCTTTGTGGGGGGTTATAGGGTAACTAAACATATCGATGGCACCCCACTGCAGTACTCTTGCCTGGAAAATCCCATGGATGGAGGAGCCTGGAAGGCTGCAGTCCATGGGGTCGCTGAGGGTCGGACACGACTGAGCGACTTCACTTTCACTTTTCACTTTCATGCATTGGAGAAGGAAACGGCAACCCACTCCAGTGTTCCTGCCTGGAGAATCCCAGGGACGGGGGAGCCTGGTGGGCTGCCGTCTATGGGATCACACAGAGTCGGACACGACTGAAGTGACTTAGCAGCAGCAGCAAACATATCGAAGTGATCATTTTGTAATGCATGGAAATATCGAATCATTATGCTGTGTACCTGGAACTAACATAGTGCTGTAGATAATTTTATTTCAATTTTTAAAAAATATATAGGACTCCCCTGCTGGTTCGGTGGCTAGGAATCAGCCTGCCAATGCAGGGGACGTGGGTTCAGTCCCTGTTCCAGGAAGATTCCATGTGCCACAGGGCAAGTAAGTCCTGGCACCACAGCTACTGAGTCCGTCCACCCGAGAGCCTGTGCTCTGCAACAAGAGAAGCCACCACGATGAGAAGCCAAGCACCGTGACTAGAGAGGAGCCCCCACTCACCGCAACTAGAGAAAGCACACCCGCAGCAAGAGACCCAGTGCAGCCAAAAATAAAAATAAGTAAATACATATGTAAACACTGGCAAGCAATGAATCAAAATGCCAATTATGCTTATATGCGGGGAGTAGGGGATTGTTGTTGCTGTTTTTTTTTCACTTTATTTTGTATGTGTTTTTAGTTATCAGAAGGGCTTCCCAGCTGGCACCAGTGGTAAAGAACCTGCGTGTCAATGCAGGAGATGTAAGATACATGGGTTTGATCCCTGGGTCGGGAAGATCTCCTGGAGGAGGACATAGCAACCCCCTCCAGTATTCTTGCCTGGAGAATCCCATGGACAGAGGAGCCTGGTGGGCTACAGTCCATAGGGTCACAAAGTGTTGGTGTGAAGCAACTTATCATGCAGTTATCAGAAATGAACGTATATTGCTTGAAAAATTAGAAAGAAAATGACAAATGTCATAAAAGATACTTTTTTGAGTACCATCTGCCAGATAATTATTAGAATAAATATACAAATAGTATTTCAAATATGAACAGCATCCAGTTAGAAGGGGCATCCCCAGGTATATATAGTGCAGAGCCTATATCAGTCATATGTGGTACCTTGTGACTATTGATCCTACCTTTGTTTTTTTTTCGTTGTCCACCACCCCTTTTATGTTTATCCCTCTTAAGATGATTTCAATTTCTTATTTTCCTTTCATTTACCCTTAACTACCTTTCCTCTCACTTTCTCCTACTCACTTGGCTGAACCACGCACCTCTGCCTGTTTGGTGCCAGCACTCAGAGTGCTGAGTATGGCTGGAGAAAAATCCAGTCATACTGACTGTTCTTTGCATTTATGATCACAGAACCACATACCCCTGAATACTCTGCTTCTCTGATCAACACATTCTCCCACTTCCCTATACAAATTTCATACATTTCCCATTTCCACAAACTTCCAACAGTCTTCCCCACCTCTAAGTTTTCAACTGTCAACCTTTCTTCTTACTTCTCTTGACCATCTTAAGCAATCCAGAGAATTTCCATAAGTTTCCACTGACAGCTGCACTATTTGCATCAGTGATTTATATAATATGCAAACCTGTCTGCTATTGTTACACAGAGTTCTTCAAGCTCCTCGATAAAGCAGTTCCTCCACTTACATATTCAGTCCATCCTTCTTGCCAACAATACTTCCCTCTCTTCCCAGAATCGTTTATTGTTTTTCTTTACTTGTCCTTTCTCATCAATATGGAAATATGCTGCTATTTATCTCATACTAAAAAAAAAAAGACAGAAAAAACCCTTTTGATTACCATTTGAACTCTAAATACTACCCATTTCTTTCCTTATTTTCAAGGGTTGGCTGTACTCATTGTTGGCCAGTTCTCTCCCCCTACTTGCTGTGAGTTACCTACCTTATCTGGTTTACTAGTCATTTCTTTTCTATGTAAGATTTTAAACATTCATCATTCTACCTTGAACTTTCTATCCTTCTTTCCACTTTATTTTTTCTTCCAGCACTTAACACCAACATTGTGTGTATATTCCCTTATTTATCTAGTTTATTTTCTGTCTAACTGCTACAAAGGCAGATATTTTGTCTATTAACTCTTATACTCCTAGCTTTTAAAACAGATGAATAAAAGGTAGCTCAGTAAGTATTTGCTGAATAAATAAATGAATAATATATCAATCTCACTATACATTATGAATTCTACAAATCATCAACTATACTGTTACAATACTATCAATCTACATTTGGAAAATTGTTACCCAAACCTCCAGGGTATCTAGGTCCTCAGTGGGCCATCAGCACAGAATAACCCATGTTTCAGATGTTGATTTTCTTTCTTTTCAACTCTCCATTCTATCTTTTCTTTTCTTTTTTGGAGTAGAACAAAAAGTGCTGCTCCAAAGCACTCTGGTCATTGTACGTTTGGCTCTATTTGGATATATAGTTTTATGCCTGCCATGGCTCCTGATAAGTAGACATCTCTGAAATCCCCTGATAAATTCACTTCAATTTTGTGCTTTTTTTTCACATTTCCCTTGGGTTTCTGTCAAGGTCTAGTCATATTGGAGTCTTTTCTTTGTTTTTTGTCTTATATTGTGATGGTTTAGTCACTAAGTCATGTCTGACTCTTGTGACCCCATGGACTGTAGCCGACCAGGCTCCTCTGTCCATGGGATTTTCCAGGCAAGAATACTGGAGTGGGTTGCCATTTCCTTCTCCGGGGGATCTTCCCGACCCAGGAATTGAACCCAGATCTCCTGCATTGCAGACAGATTCTTTACCAACTGAGTTATGAGGGAAGCCCCCATGTCTTATATTAAGATCATCTATTTTTGTCCTTATTCCTTTCTTTTTCAAAAAAGTATTAACATTTTCTGGATACGTTAAAAAATAATTTCATAGGCTGTCCCCATTCTTCCTCACTGTTGATAGTGACTTTCCTAAGCACTGTTTTGAATGGAGTTTTTGTTTACAAGATAACTGTGCCAGTAATGACATCAGGTTGTAGATGGGTTTGCAGTGGGGAAAGATCATGTGGATTGAAGAACTTCTTAATTGGATTCCTACAAAGAGTGTTCCAGAATGGCTGAATGAGCTCACTGTTACACACAGTTTTATTGGCTTCATGGAAATACTTCAGGGAGCCTTAGAGAAAGGAACAGAGAGAATTACTTGTGAATCTCTTCTTTCTGGTTTATTTCACTATCCATGCCCATTTCCAACTGCAAAATTAGGGAGAAATAATCAAAATCAAGCCTCCATGTGATCATGTTTCACATTATGATGCAAGCAGCAGAAAACCCAACTGAAACTGTTGAAACCCATAAAGAAGATTTATTAGCTCGTGAAAGTCTGAAAAATAGCTTTCAGGATTCACCCAAAGTTTCCATCAAGGATTTGGGTTTCTTTTCCTCTCTGTTCTGCTTCCCACGTGTTGGCTTCACCCTAAGGCTGATTCCCCTGAGGGTTGTAGACTAACTCTAACAAAATATTGGACTACATACATCTTGGTTCACCCGTTAGAAAATAACACACTTATGTCTGTCTAAACGTTTGAGGTGAAGTTTCTAAAACCCACCCCAAATGGACTGGCTTAGGTTATATGCCTAACATTCTCATCCCAACCAACTTCTGTGGCCAAGAAGAATAAAATGTTCTCATTTCACCAACAAGGACTCATACTGGGTATTAAACGTGAAAAAATATTTTCCCAAAGTCAGTGGTCTACGTGAACAAACTGTAGATATCTGTATTTGTCAGAGTCCAAACAAGGACCAGAAGTCACACATTCAGTTCAGTTTAGTCGCTCAGTCGTGTCCGACTCTTTGCGACCCCATGAATCGCAGCACGCCAGGCCTCCCTGTCTATCACCAACTCCCAGAGTTCACTCAGACTCACGTCCATTGAGTCAGTGATGCCATCCAGCCATCTCATCCTCGGTCGTCCCCTTCTCCTCCTGCCCCCAATCCCTCCCAGCATTAGGGTCTTTTCCAATGAGTCAACTCTTCACATGAGGTGGCCAAAGTACTAGAGTTTCAGCTTTAGCATCATTCCTTCCAAAGAAATCTCAGGGCTGATCTCCTTCAGAATGGACTCGTTGGATCTGCTTGCAGTCCAAGGGATTCTGAAGAGTCTTCTCCAACACCACAGTTCAAAAGCATCAATTCTTCAGCGCTCAGCTGTCTTCACAGTCCAACTCTCACATCCATACATGACCACTGGAAAAACCATAGCCTTGACTAGACGGACCTTAGTTGGCAAAGTAATGTCTCTGTTTTTGAATATGCTCTCTAGGTTGGTCATAACTTTTCTTCCAAGGAGTAAGTCTTTTAATTTCATGGCTGCAGTCACCATCTGCAGTGAGTCACACATTAGATTAGGATAATTTGAGGTGAGATGTATTGGTTTTTGTTTTCAATTCAAAAGGCTAGATAATGAAGGTGTGCAGTAGAACTGTAAGGCCTAGCACAGAAACTTGGAGAGAGCAACCACAGAGCCATTACTGATCCTGAGGCCAAAGAAAGAGGGGAGGGAACCCAGAAGGAGGATCGTGTGGAAGACGGTGTGTTGAAAGGAATAGTGAAGACATACAGATGGCTAACAAACACATGAAAAGATGCTCAACATCACTCATTATCAGAGAAATGCAAATCAAAACCACAATGAGGTACCATTTCACGCCAGTCAGAATGGCTGCAATCCAAAAGTCTACAAGCAACAAATGCTGGAGAGGGTGTGGAGAAAAGGGAACCCTCTTACACTGTTGGTGGGAATGCAAACTAGTACCGCCACTATGGAGAACAGTGTGGAGATTCCTTAAAAAACTGGAAATAGAACTGACTTATGACCCAGCAGTCCCACTACTGGGCATACACACCGAGGAAACCAGAAAGAGACACGTGTACCCCAATGTTCATCTCAGCACTGTTTATAATTGCCAGAACATGGAAGCAACCTAGATGTCCATCAGCAGATGAATGGATAGGAAAGCTGTGGTACATATACACAATGGAGTATTACTCGGCCATGAAAAAGAATACATTTGAATCAGTTCTAAAGAGGTGGATGAAACTGCAGCCTATTATACAGAGTGAAGTAAGCCAGAAAGAAAAACACCAATACAGTATATTAATGCATATATATGGAATTTAGAAAGATGGTAATGATAACCCTGTATGCGAGACAGCAAAAGAGACACAGATGTATAGAACAGTCTTTTGGACTCTGTGGGAGAGGGAGAAGGTAGGATGATTTGGGGGAATGTCATGGAAACATGCATAATATCATATAAGAAATGAATCGCCAGCCCAGGTTCGATACAGGATCCTTGGGGCTGGTGCACTGGGATGACTCGNGGGGTGGGGAGGTGGGAGGTGGGTTGAGGATGGGGAGCACGTGTACACCCGTGGCAGATTCATGTTGATATGTGGCAAAAGCAATACAATATTGTAAAGTAATTAGCCTCCAATTAAAATAAATAAATTTAAATTTAAAAAAAAGAAACACCACACACACACACACACACACACACACACACACACACACACAAAGGAATAGTGAGCTGTTAGGACCCGGACATGACTGAGCGACTTCCCTTTCACTTTTCACTTTCATGCATTGGAGAAGGAAATGGCAACCCACTCCAGTGTTCTTGCCTGGAGAATCCCAGGGACGGGGGAGCCTGGTGGGCTGCCGTCTATGGGGTCGCACAGAGTCGGACACGACTGAAGTAACTTAGTGGCAGCAGCAGCAGGAGCACACATAACTTCAGAGGAGGTTGAGAGGGAGCGAGGGGAACTAAGCCTCCAATATTCTTATGTTTTCCTGTTACTGCTGGGGCTTCACATTGTCCAAACCAGACCAGCACTGAGGGTGCAGAAGCCCTGTTGATGTGTCTCATCCTATTCAGTCTCTGGGGCAGGGCACACAGTGGAAAGGGGCAGAGAACAGAGCTGGCAGGACAAACGGCTTATGCTCTGAACAGTATCTGAATCAAAATTTGAGTATTTTGAAGAAGGATGGAGGGAATAATAAATCCTGGGGAGACAACCAGCCAATGTTCCCTATAAATCAAAAGTATCTGACTCACTAGTCTAACTATGGGCTCCTACAATATTCAGGGAAGCACCTATGTTTTCTTTAAAATACTTAACAATAACACATTATATGGCAGGAGTATTCTCTTATCCCAGTCGAGGTGCGGACCAACTACTTTTCCTAATTAATTGCATTTATTGTCATCATGGGCTTCCCTTGTGGCTCAGCTGGTAAAGAATCCGCCTGCAATGAGGGAGACTGGGTTTGATCCCTCGGTTGGGAAGATCCCCTGGAGAGGAAAAGGCTACCCACTCCAGTATTCTGGCCTGGAGAATTCCATGGACTGTATAGTCCTGCTGCTGCTGCTGCTGAGTCGCTTCAGTCGTGTCTGACTCTGTGCGACCCCATAGATGGCAGCCCACCAGGCTCCCCCGTCCCTGTGATTCTCCAGGCAAGAACACTGGAGTGGGTTGCCATTTCCTTCTCCAATGTATAAAAGTGAAAAGTGAAAGTGAAGTCGCTCAGTCGTGTCCGACTCTTAGCGATCCCATGGACTGCAGCTTACCAGGATCCTCTGTCCATGAGATTTTCCAGGCAAGAGTACTGGAGTGGGGTGCCATTGCCTTCTCCAACTGTATAGTCCATGGGGTCACAAAGAGTCAGACACAACTGAGTGACTTTCCCTCATATTGTCATCATAGTATCAACAACTACAGAAAGAATGTTAGCTAACTGATGAGACATACAAGAGAAGACTCTACACATGGACATCACCAGATGGTCAACACTGAAATCAGATTGATTATATTCTTTGCAGCCAAAGATGGAGAAGCTCTATATAGTCAGCAAAAACAAGACCGGGAGCTGACTGTGGCTCAGATCATGAACTCCTTATTGCCAAATTCAGACTTAAATTGAAGAAAGTGGGAAAAACACCACACCATTCATATATGACCTAAATAAAATCCCTTATGATTATACAGTGGAAGTGAGAAATAGATTTAAAGGGCTCGATCTGATAGACAGAATACCTGATGAACTATGGACAGAGGTTCATGATATTGTACAGGAGACAGGGATCAACACCATCCCCAAGAAAAAGAAATGCAAAAAAGCAAAATGGCTCTCTGAGGAGGCCTTATAAGTAGCTGTGAAAGAAGAGAAGCCAAAAGCAAAGGAGAAAAGGAAAGATATACTCATCTGAATGCAGAGTTCCAAAGAATAGCAAGGAGAGACAAGAAAGCGTTCCACAGTGATCAATGCAAAGAAATAGAGGAAAACAATAGAATAGGAAAGACTAGAGATCTCTTCAAGAAAATTAGAGATACCAAGGGAACATTTTACGCAAAGATGGGCACAATAAAGGACAGAAATGGTATGGACCTAATAGAAGCAGAAGATATTAAGAAGAGGTGGAAAGAATACATAGAAGAACTGTACAAAAAAGATCTTCATGGCCTAGATAATCACAATGGTGTGATCACTCACCTAGAGCCAGACATCCTGGAATGCAAAGTCAAGTGGGCCTTAGGAAGCATCACTATGAATAAAGCTAGTGGAGGTGATGGAATTCCAGTTGAGCTATTTCAAATCCTGAAAGATGATGCTGTGAAAGTGCTACACTCAATATGCCAGCAAATTTGGAAAAGTCAGCAGTGGCCACAGGACTGGAAAAGGTCAGTTTTCATTCCAATCCCAAAGAAAGGCAATGCCAAAGAATGCTCAGACTACCGCACAATTGCACTCATCTCACATGCTAGTAAAGTCATGCTCAAAATTCTCCAAGTCAGGTTTCAGTAATACGTGAACCTTGAACTTCCAGATGTTCAAGCTGGTTTTAGAAAAGGCAGAAGAACCAGAGTCAAATTGCCAGCATCTGCTGGTTCATGGAAAAAGCAAGAGAGTTCCAGAAAAACATCTATTTCTGCTTTATTGATTGTGCTAAAGCCTTTGACTGTGTGGATCACAATAAACTGTGGAAAATTCTGACAGAGATGGGAATACCAGACCACCTGACCTGCCTCTTGAGAAACCTGTATTCAGGCCAAGAAACAACAGTTAGAACTGGACATGGAACAATGGACTGGTTCCAAATAGGAAATGGAGTATGTCAAGGCTATATATTGTCATCGTGCTTATTTAACTTATATGCAGAGTACGTCATGAGAAATGCTGGGCTGGAAGAAGCATAAACTGGAATCAAGATTGCCAGGAGAAATATCCATAACCTCAGATATGCAGATGATACCACCCTTATGGCAGAAAGTGAAGAACTAAAGAGCCTCTTGATGAAAGTAAAAGAGGATAGTGAAAAGGTTGGCTTAAAACTCAACATTCAGAAAACTAAGATCATGGCATCTGGTCCCATCATTCATGGCAGATAGATGGGGAAACAGTGGAAACAGTGAGAGACTTTATTTCTTTGGGCTCCAAAACCACTGCAGATGGTGACTGCAGCCATGAAATTAAAAGACATTTACTCCTTGGAAGGAAAGTTATGACCAATCTAGACAGCATATTAAAAAGTAGAGACATTACTTTGTCAACAAAGGTCCGTCTAGTCAAGGCTACGTTTTTTTCCAGTGGTCATGTATGGATGTGAGAGTTGGACTGTGAAGAAAGCTGAACGCCAAAGAACTGACGCTTTTGAACTGTGGTGTTGGAGAAGACTCTTGAGAGTCCCTTGGACTGCAAGGAGATCCAACCAATCTATCCTAAAGGAGATCAGTCCTGAGTGTTCATTGGAAAGACTGATGTTGAAGCTGAAACTCCAATACTTTGGCCATCTGATGTGAAGAACTAACTCATCTGAAAAGACCCTGATGCTGGGAAGGATTGAAGGTAGGAGGAAAAGGGGATGACGAGATGGTTGGGTGGCATCACCAACTCAATGGACATGAGTTTGCTTAAGCTGCAGGAGTTGGTGATGGACAGGGAAGCCTGGCGTGCCGCACTTCATGGGGTTGCAAAGAGTCAGACACGACTGAGCGACTGAACTGAACTGAACTGAGCGACTGAACTGAGACATTGCATGTGGATGAGAGAGACCTTCTATTACCTATCTTTTGTGAACATAAAATAAGAGGAAATGAATTTATTTTTAGCATGAAATATTTAGATTAAATAGAGGAAGAACTTTTGACAGTGAAGTGAAGTCGCTCAGTCGTGTCCGACTCTTTGCGACCCCATGGACTGTAGCTTACCAGGCTCCTCAGTCCATGGGATTTTCCAGGCAAGAATACTGGAGTGGGTTGCCATTTTCTTCTCCAGGGGATCTTCCCGACCCAGGGATCGAACCCTGGTCTCCCACATTGTAGGCAGAGGCTTTACCATCTGAGTAGGATCTGTTAAATCCCAAATTTTTTTCCCCTGAATTTTTTTGAGCACAGTTTTGTGATTTCTCTGCCTATGGTTTAAGATAAACCTGGCAACCAACCGGGCCTATAAATGGATAAAATTTAATTTTCCTTTCCAGGCAGAGCTACAAGGTGTCCCAGGGTGACTAATATTGTGACAGTTATTTTGATTGTTGGACCCATGGATTATATTTCCATCTCTGTCTAGATTGGCCATAAGAAGTTCAGATGGCCAAGGCATTGCAATGCATAACAGGGTCCTCAGATTTCTTTCCAAGCTTCATGTGGCATGACAGGGACACAAGCATAGAATGAGAGGCAAGATCAGAAAAGGCAGGACTCAAAATGTAGGAAGATAAGCATAGTTAGGGCCCAGAACATTCATTCTTTCAATATCTACTAAGTGCCTACTATGTACAGGCCAGGCAATGTTTCTTGTGCTGATTAGAGCAGTGAACAAAACAGAAAGCATTTTTTCCTTCGTACAGTTATCTTTTAGATGGGGAAGGATACAAAAAATATGCACATAAATATATGCAGTATTGTATAATGATAAATATGATGGAGAAAAATATGAAATAGAAAAGATAAAAATTGTTCTCAGTAACTGGCTGAAATTTGAGTCAAGGTGGTCAGGAAAGAGAGCTCTAAAAGTGTAACTCGTGAGAAAAGTCCTAAAGGAAGCAAATCAAGAAGTGATTGCATAACTGGGCAAAGCATGCCATGGAGAGCAGAGAGCAAGTGCAAAGGCCCTGAGGTTAAAACTTGCTGTTCCGTTCCAGGGATAGGTAGGAAGGTGGAGTTTTCGGGGTGCAGAGAATGATAGGGAGAGCCACAGGAGAGGAGGCCAGAGAAACAGTGCGCAGTGGTGGAGGACCCGTTAGTCCTGCTTAGTCATTTCAGGGGTTTTGCTGTTACTCTGAGCAATGTGGAAATTCACTGGAGAGTTCTGAGCATAAGAATGAAAAGGGAAGTGTTCGTCGCTCAGTCATTTCTGACTCTTTGCAACTGCATGGACTGTAGCTCCCACCTTCCTCTGTCCATGGAATTCTCCCAGCAAGAATGCTGGAGTGGGTTGCCATTCCCTTCTCCAGGGGATCTTCTTGACCCAGGGATTGAACCCACGTCTCTTGCATTACAGACAGATTCTTTACCGTCTGAACCACCAGAGTATAAGAATAGCACGATATAACTTATATTTTAGGAAAACTCTGGCTGCTGTGTTATCAAAGGCAAAAGCAGAAAAACCAGTCAGGAGGCCACTGGAGAAGAAGAGGTGAGAGATGGTTGTTGCCTGCATCGGCACGGTGGCAGTGTGACTGGTGAGAAGAGATTAGATTCGGAATGTATTTTGAAGGCAAGATTTTGAAATTTATTCACAGACTGGCTGTAGCTCATGAGAGAAAAGTCATTAGGACATTAAAAGCAGCAGAGTGTGGGACCTCCCTGGTGGTGCAGTGGATGAGAATCCACCTGCCAGTGAAGGGGACATGGGTCCCATCCCTGGGCCAGGAAGATTCCACATGTGGTGGAGGAAAGAAGCCCATGCCCCACAACTACTGGGAGAGGGCGATGGCATCCCACTCCAGTACTCTCGCCTGGAAAATCCCATGGTGGGGGAGCCTGGTAGGCTGCAGTCCACGGGGTCGCGAAGAGTAGGACAGGACTGGGCGACTTCACTTTCACTTTTCCCTTTCATGCATTGGAGAAGGAAATGGCAACCCACTCCAGTGTTCTTGCCTGGAGAATCCCAGGGACGGGGGAGCCTGGTGGGCTGCCGTCTACAGGCTCGCACACAGTCAAACACGACTGAAGCGACTTAGCAGCCACAACTACTGAGCCCAAACTGTACTGTGAGCTGCAACTACCAAGTCTGTGTGCTGCAACTATGGAAGCCCACGTGTCTAGAGCCTGTGCTCCACAATGCAGGGTAGCCCCTGCTATAAAGAGGAGCCCCCAGCCCCTCTTACCACAACTAGAGAAGCCCTGCATAGAGCAACAAAGACCCAACATAGCCAAAAATAAATAAAATTATTAAAAAAAAAAAACCAGCAGAGTGTTTCCAAAGGATTCTGTAAAAACATGAATTCTTACAGGTCTGAAATTGAAAGCGGCCCATTCTCCTGGAACAATAAACAAGCAAAACTCTGGGCCAATTGGGATGGATGGAATAGCAAAATTTCTTAATCCAGGATGAGATTGAGAGTGAATTAAGGTGAGGCCGGAATGGCTGGGAAAAAGCAACTGGCAGGTCTACACCAGGTGACCAACACAGGCTTAGGCAGAGAGGTTTCAGAGATGCCTAGAAATGTGAACCGTGGTCATTTTGGCTTCAATAGACTGAGTTGGAGAAGGAAATGGCAACCCACTCCAGTATTCTTGCCTGGAAAATCCTATGGACAAAGGAGCCTGGTGGGCTTCAGTCCATGGGTTGCAAAGAGTCGGACATGACCAAGCAACTAAACAACAACAGGACTCTGAGCATTGGGCAGTAACTTGATCATCGCAAAACAAGGAAGCAATTCATTGGTTCTGAAAGAGATCCAGTCACAGAGAATCAAACACATCACTGGGACAACCCAGGCTGGAGCTGGACCAATTTTATAGCCAATGTGATGCTTAGATATTGAGCTCTTGTCCTAAGGCTCTTTGTATTGTCTCTGCTAAGCCAGGGCTGATGTTGGGATAAATGCAACTGGAGAGTAAAGCAGATTTCATGACTGGAAGCCAAGCAAGTTAAAAACCAGAGGCTTATCGCTCCCAAGGACTCAGGTGTTGGCAGGACTGGAAGGTCAGGGATAAACTGCAGGAGGGTTTCTGTCCTTCTGCTGCCTTGGCTGCTGTTCCCGTGTCTTTCTGCTGGCGTGCTCAGTCTGCTCATCATCCATATCATGGAAGTGGCTCCCTGGGACTTCTCTGGGTAGGGTTCCTCCTACCCCTGACTGCTACTGAGATTGGAGAAAAGCAGCACATTTCCTCAGAGAGAAGCACAGACTGTGAAAGCTGTGGAAGGAAAAAATTATTTGACCTGTGAAAAATGGTGAGGAATGATATTTCACTGAAACAAGGGGAAGGTGAAAGGTAAACCCAGGAAGAATGCCTTTGAAAACCAAGGTGAGAAAGCCCTATGGGGTGTCATGAGTGCTTTGGGAGGAAGAGAGTAACAGTATGAGCGCTGCAGTTTAAAACGCATTAACAAAACACCACAGACTGCAGGGCTTAGACAGCAGAAGCGCATTTCCGAGATTAATGTGCCCGCAGGGCTGGTTTCTACTGAAACCTCTTTCTTTGGTTTGCAGACAGCTGTCTTCTTGCTGTGTCCTCACATGCACACTCATCCTTGGTGGCTCCTCCTCTTCTCACAAGGACACTTACAACAGCATTTAACCTTCATTGCTTCTTTAAAGGTCATATTTCCAAATACAGTCCCATTGCTTAGGGCTTCAATATATGAATTCTGGGGAGATACAATTCATATATTGAGGATTATGAATCTATAATAGAGGATTATGAAAACAGAGGCAAGAACATGTGTTAGCTGCTTCGTTGTGTCTGACTCTTTGCAACCCCATGGACTGTAGCCTGCCAACTCCTCTGTCCATGGAATTCTCCAGGCAAGAAAACAGGAGTGGGTTGCCACTTCCTTCTCCAGAGGGAAGAATAGCGTGGTAAGTTTCTTGCTGTTTGTTCAGTCTTCAAGTAGTGTCCAACTCTTCATGACCCCATGAACTGCAGCCTGTCAGACTTCCCTGTCCCTCACCATCTCCCAAAGTGGCCCAAGTTCATGTCCAGTGCATCAGTGATGCCATCCAGCCATCTCATCCTCTATCACTTCTTCTGCCTTCAATCTTTCCCAGCATCAGGGTGTTTTCCAGTGAGTCAGCTGTTCGCATCAGGTGGCCAAAATATTGATGCTTCAGCATCAGTCCTTCCAATGAGTATTCAAGATTGATTTCCTTTAAGACTGACTAGCTTGACTTCTTTGCTGTCCAAGGGACTCTCAATAGTCTAGCACTGAAGTTCGAAAGTGGGAGGAAATTGGGATCTGAACCAAAGTAATCATAGTGGAAAGGAAAAGAAGATGGATAGGAAAGTCATTTCACAGATAAAGGCTACAATGACTAAGCAATTGATTGGCTATGGAGACCAAGAGAGGGGAATAAAATGATAAATCACAAGTGTTGAGGCTCTGTGACAAGGAGAATGATAACGTCCTTAAGCAAACATACAGCCTCTTTATATTAAAAAGTTTATTTTCCTCTTTGACTTTGTCCTTCTGTTATTTTTTCTAGAAACCACCTCCACCCCATTATCTTTCTCTGCTTCCCATCGCCTCAAATTGACTATAGCAGCAGAAATTCTGACATTCCCTATGAGGTTAATCTTCCTTGACAAAGCCAGGAAACAAATCCTTCATGTCGCTTCTACCTGTCTCTTTCCTGCCCCTCTTCCTACATTTTCAGGCATTGCAGTTGTTTCTTTCGATTGCTTTGTTTGTTTACAAGTTCATCTCTTTTTCTTGGTTAATTTTCTTCCCTTCCATCTCTGCTGTCATTTCTTATTAGCTTTCAGTTACTGCCCTCAAGAATCATTCTGTCCAAGCTGTTGCTTGTAAAGTGATCATAGTGCCCATGTAAAGAAATCATTTGAAAGTAGAGAAACATAATACAAATAAAGAAGCATTCCTTTACAAAATATAAATTGTACTTTCGGAGCTAAATTTTCCAAAGTGATGCTGACTAAAATATGAGTAGGTTAGTACAAAGTCAGAAATGAGGGAACTCAGGTAGGATATTATAAGAATGAAAGCTTAGAAAAATTTGTGAAAAATTGTTAGAAAATAGATTACAGTGGAAATTATTTTCCTTGAAGGTATTTTACTAAGTTTTTGAGAGGTATATAATAGTAATGTTTTCCAAATATTATTATATCTGAATAATCTCAGGATCTTACTAAAACTATGGGGTTTTATTGGACTTCCAGCCTCCTACATTTTGATTTTCTAGATCTAAGATACGGCATGAAAATTAGTGCTTTACATAAAACTCAGCAAGTCTGGATGCATAGCCAGGTTCAGAGCCAATTTGAGAGAAGAATGACTATCCTCCAGTGTCTGACATAAGACCTGAATATTGGTTCAGGTACAGCAATGCTGGTTTTGATATGACAAGGTTAGAAACTACTCTAATTTCTTCTTACAAAAAATGGCTGATAAGATATTCTGTTGACTTTGCTATTTGAAGTCCACAAAATGGAACAATCTACAGGCAACTCTAGGAAAGAAATGTCATGATAATAAAATGAAAAATGAAATCCCTGCCCCTAAATGGAAACAAGACAACAAAACTTAAAAAGCTGCTGCATCTGGGTAAAAATACCTTCTTGTTATATTTAGAAAACACTGATCACAGTAGACAGAAGAAACTACTTCTTAGCTTATATACTGTTTGTCAGGTGCTGAAGATAAGAAAAAAAAATAAGCTTCAACTTCATTTCTAAGGCAATCGAACCACTTCTACCTCTATTACATAGGAATTTAAATTAGAAATTATTGTTGATCATAAGGGCTTCCCTGGCTGGTAAAGAATCTGCCTGCAGTGTAGGAGACCTGGGTTTGATACCTGGGTTGGGAAGATCCTCTGGAGAAGGCACAGGCTACCCACTCCAGTATTCTTGGGCTTCCCTAGTGGCTCAGCTGGTAACGAATCAGCCTGCAATATGGGAGGCCCAGGTTTAATCCTTCCCCGGAGAAAGGAAAGGCTACCCACTCCAGTATTCTAGCCTGGAGAATTTCATGGACTGTATAGCCCATGGGGTTGCAAAGAGTTGGATACGATTGAGCGACTTTCACTTTCACTTAGCAGGCTTCCCTACTGGCTCAGTTGGTAAAGAATTTGCCTGCAATGCAGGAGACCTGGGTTTGATCTCCAGGTTGGGAATATCCCTGGAGAAGGGAAAGGCTATCCACTTTAGTATTCTTACCTGGAGAATTCCATGTACAGAAGAGCCTGGCAAGCTACAGTCTTTAGGGTCGCAAAAAGTAGGACATGACTGTGAGACTAATTTTCACTTTCATTGATAATAAATATTACAAATAATTTTAACTTTCTTAATTGCACAAAAATATATGCCAACCTATTAACACTTAGCAAATTAAAAACTAAATGTGTAAATGAATATTGTGTTATTAAAAGAAAATTTGCAGTGTCAAGCATCTATAAAGAGTAATCCAAATAATTACTCTTATACTGCACATGATTCAGCCAAGATTTCTGATTCCTTTGAAGGTAACCTCTCAAATCACCCTACAATCTGAAGGTACACATCTCCTCCCTTGTTGTTTAAAGCAAAAGAAAAAGAAATTCAAATCCTCTGAAGTATTACTTCCTTTTATTTTTCCCTCCCCAGAACCATCAAGTTGAAACACTTACAGCTATACTTAATTTGTATTTATCTCCATATCTTTAAATGACGTGTTTATAATACTGATTCTTGATTTCGACATACTAGGCATTATCTTCATGGAAGACTTCGTTATATGCTGGGACACCTCTGCTGTTCACACAGAACTGGAGAAACTCACTATGTGGAAATTATAGCCCCTCAGAGGTTGCTCTGAGCACAAAAACAAGTGTTTTCTTTGGGGGAGGCTCAGAGAATGGCATCTCCACCCCCACTTACAGGAGACGCAAAAAGCTCAGCCTGCACTCAGAAGAGGAGAGACACAGGCAAAGAAAAGAAGCCACGTGAAGATGGAGGCAGAGACTGGAGGGATGTGGCCACAAGCCTAGGGATGCTGGGAGCCCCCAGAAGCTAGAAGAGGCAGGAAGGAGTTTCCCCGGAGCCTGCTGAGGAAGCAGGACACTGACCTCGAGCTCCGACTTCTGTTCTCCAGAACTAGTGCTAGCGCTCAGTCACTCAGCCATGTCCAGCTCTTTGCAACCCCATGGACCCGCCAGGCTCCTCTGTCCATGGAATTTTCCAGGCTAGAATACTGGAGGGGGTTGCTATTTCCTACTCCAGGGGATCCTCTCGACTAGGGGAGGATGAACGTCTGTTGTTTAAGCCCCCAGTTTGGGGTATTTTGTTATAGCTGCCCCAGGCCACTTACCCACTGATAACACTCTCACATTCATCTCCATGTCCTGTCTCCCCATGTATGGAAATCCTCTCTCCAGCAACAGGAAACAAGATTCCCATCACCCTCGTTAAATTCATTCATTAGCTTAACAAAATAACCAAGGAGACTCACTATTGCACATTCTGCCCCATGGTGGGCTGGGCTAGAAGCAGCAGCATCTCTCTGGAAGAGACGTTTTGATATGCCTCTATCACTTGGCTTCTAGACACTTTACCAGCGAGGCAGGTTCTTGAACATCTAGAACATTTATCTGCCTTCTGTGTGTAATTAGTACATATTACTGGGGAATTTAGATTACTTACAGCTTCCTGCTCACCAATGCAGATTAGAATAATATTAGGAGGGTAGTGGGTCTTCCTGATATTCTGTGGAATGTTGAAATGATTGATGCTCCCCTGGACTATATTATGATAGCCAGACAATGGATATAATCCATTAAAAGTATACTTTGGGGGACTTCCCTGGGAGTCCAGTCGCTAAGACTCCACCCTCCCAAAGCAGGGGAGCCCAGGTTTGATCCCTGGTCAGGAAACTAGATCCCACATGTGGCAACTAAGAGTTTACAAGCTGCAACTAAATATGCTAGAGTGGAAAACAAAGAAATAATAGTAATAAAAAGTATACTTTGGCCTCTGGCATATAAATGCAAATTGCTCTCAATTTCCCTTGAAAACAAGAATGATTGCCAGGTCAGTAACTTCATAGTAAGTACCAAAGGCTTTTTTATCAGCTCCAGCAGAGATACCACATCTGGAAATGCAGCTGTAATTGGTTTCACTGTTTGATTAAAGTTGCTGTAATCTATTGTTATTCTCTGTAACCCATCTGGCTTTTGCTCATATGATAAATGAGGATATGGAAGAATCACTAGCCTTTCATGTCTCAAGTCTCTGATGGAGGCACTTGCCTAGACAATTCCTCAGGTATGTGACATTGCGTATTGTTCACTCTCTTAGAGGAAGGTGGAGGGGAAGGAGAAGCAATTCAGTTCTAGGGTTTTCCAGCCTGCCTTTTCTTCCAGAATGAACTTTTCTCCATGCATCAGGGAGTTAAGATATCTATCTGGTATTAATCGTATCTGTTTCCAGTGGACATCTTAGGACTAAGAAAATAACTATGAGATAATATTTGTAGGTTTAAATATGTCATTAGGAAATGTCTTGAACATATACAGAACAGAGAAGCACCATATGCCCATCCCAAGTCTAGAAGACAGCCATGGACAAGACCGTCACAGACTCCACAAGTCCCATGTCTGACAATGGACTAGGTATTTGGTGGCCACCCAGAATCAGGACAGAACCCGATTGCTTCTGGAAGGTCTGGCTATTCCCCTGTCTCCAGTAATCCTGCTAAACAGCCTTGAGTCTCTGAAGAAACTTCAGGCAAAGAGTCACAGTTTTCATCTGTGGTCAGTTTATATGACCCTTTCTCAAAGAAACCCTTCAGTCTAAACTCTCTTTGCAAAGTGGTCTGGGTGTGAAAAATAATTAAGAGGCTGTGAATATCCACATTGGCCATTTGAATTCTGTTTCTGCCAAATTACACCTAAATTTTTCTTCCTATAGAAACTTGTTCTTTCTGTATGTCATTTTCCCAAAGAATTTTGAAACTGGTTGTCTTATAGACTCTAAGGTCATAAAAGAGAAATCTGATAAAACCTGAGTCAGTTTGAGTCCATCCATCACCCTTCAGTCTTCCAGAAATGTGTTGGAATCTCTCTTATACTAAAGATACTCTCCCCTATTATCTGTCTCATTTTGTGGTTATTCCTTTTTCATGCTTTATTTTTTTAATTTCACTGGAGTGTCAAACGGATGAGAGGCAAATAAGTACGCTACTTGCTGTCTTGAACCAGATGCTTCCTTTCATGTTATATTAACGATTCTATGTGTGGTTTGATACATTTTGTTATGAAAAAATTTCAAACAAATATAAAAGCAGGGAACTCCCAATATACCCACCACCTAATTTTAAGAATCTTTAAGATTTTGCTTTATCCAAACTTTTAACATGTTTAAAAATATTTTGATAAAGTATTTTAAAGCAAATCTTAGGTATTGAATTGTTCCATCCTTCCATACTTCAGGATGCATCCCTTAAATTTTTTTAAAAAATATTTTATTTATTTACTTGGCTGCAGCGGGTCTTAGTTGTGGCACGTGGGATCTTCGTTCCTCCATGTGGGATCGTTAGTTGCAGCATGAGGGATATAGTTTCCCACACGTGGACCCAATCTGGGCCCCTTGCACTGATTTCCTTTTCTCTTTTTTAGACTCAGGATTCAAACACGGTCTACACAATGTATTTAATTATTGAATTTCTTAAGTCGATTTCTATCTGGAGCAACTGCCCTGCTCCTCCCTCTTAATTTCTCCTGCCATTATTTCTTACCGAAACTAGGTCAACTGTCTTGCATAATGCCTGACATTCTGGATTTGTCTCTTTACTTTGTAGTGTCATAGTTCATGCAAGTGGAAATTGGGTCCAAAGGTTTGATTAAGTTCAGGAACCCTTTCCGGTTACAAATATTTCATCAGTGCTGTTGTGCACTTGACATCACTTCACGTATGGAGACACACGATGTCTGGCTGTCCTTTTTGTGAAGTTAAAAATGACTGGTGGGGCTTTCAGGCAGAGAGCGGGCACTGAGAATAATAAAATAGAAAAGTTGGAAATACCAGATGCTGTAAGGCCATCCTATCACCTCTGGCAACCTGCCTCTGCTACATTTTATGTGATGGAAAATTACACTCGTTTATTTAAGGTTTGATAATTCTCTGCTTTTACCAATAAAACCTAATTCTAATAACCGGGGGNNGGGGGGTGGGAATGATTGGTGGGCTCAGATGACAAAACCTGAAACTTTTACAGTAATATTTCATTTTAATCTCTCTTTTGATGGGTTTACTCAATGATGACATTTGTTTTATTTTTTCACTAAACATTGCAAAATGGTGCTTTAAAAAAAAAACTTGATCATTTCTTTTACATTTCATAGCTGGGACTCTTCTGTAAGAAAGCCTTTGCTTCCTCAGTTGGAGTTACCCAGATATATAGTTCATTCAGGAAACACAAAACAGATAGTTATTTTCTCTGAGTTTCCAGTTTTCAGAGAAAAATCTTCATGCTCTGATTAACTCCAGTGGCCATTATCAACTTGTTTCTGTAAAAACTATTTTTCTCTCAATTTCTGTAATTGTCATGAAGGTTTTTTTTTCCCTGAAAGAATTATTGTTTGAGAGAGTATTCAAAGTGTCACATGGACGGGTACTTTGATATCTTGTGTGTTGTTTATTTCTAGTTTTATTGCTTATTTTTTTAACACTTTGTCCAAATATGACAAACATTTAAACTGTTCATTTTTATCACTTTTGACAAATGCCTATGTAAAGACATTTTTTATAATCAAGTTAAAAAACAGTTTAATTATTCCCTACAAACTCCTGTGTCCCCTAGTAATCCATCTTTCCCTCCCCAGGCAATCACTGTTTTACTTTCAGTTATTACAAATTTGTTTGCATCTTGCAGAATTTTGTCGAAATAGAATCATATGATATGCATGCTTTTGTGCCTGGCTTCTTTTACAAAGCAAACAAAGCATAGTGATTCTATGATTTATTCATATTGTTGCTTTTATCAATAATTTATTACTTTATATTACTAATTATCATGCTATTATGTGAATATGTTGCTTCCCTGGTCGCTAAGACATTAAAGAATCTGCCTGCAATGCAGGAGACCTGGGTTCGATCCCTGTGTTGGGAAGATCCCCTGAATACCCACTCCAGTGTTCTTGCCTGGAGAATCTTATCTGGGTCATTAAGACCTTTTTTGTATAGTATTTCTGTGTATTCTTTCCACCTCTTCTTAATCTCTTCTGCTTGTTTTCTTGAAGAGATCTCTAGTCTTTCCCATTCAATTGCTTTGTCTAATTCTTGGCATTCTTCACTGAACAAGCCCTTCTTATCTCTCCCTGCTATTCTCTGGAATTCTGCATTCAGTTGGTTATATCTTTCCCTTTCTCCCTTGCTTTTTGCTTTACTCTTGGGTAAATACCTAAGAATAGGAAAATTTTTTCTTCATTGGTATATTTTTGTAGGTATATGGCTCAGACAGTAAAGCATCTGCCTGCAATGCGGGAGACCGGGGTTCGATCCCTGGGATGGGAAGATCCCCTGGAGAAGGAAATGGCAACCCATTCCAGTACTCTTGCCTGGAAAATTCCATGGACTGAGGAGCCTAGTAGGCTACAGTCCATGGGGTCACAAAGAGTCGGACACAACTGAGCAACTTCACTTTCATATCATAATTGTAGTACTTAATCAGATGGTGGGTAGATTTCACAAAGAAACTTAACATGGCTGACTTTCCTAATTAATGTCCTTGTCAATATGAATATATGAATTTATTAAGCTAGCAAAGTAAAATATGCCTGAAAGAGAATGATTTATTTTTAATTTTTCTTTTCTTTTGACCATGCCACTTGGCTTGGATCTTAATTCCCCTTGTGGGATATTAGTTACCCAACCAAGGCTCAAACCTGGGCCACCAGCAGTGGAAGCCCAGAGTCCTGACCACTGGGCCACCAAGGAATTCCGATAGAATTACCTACTTTTAGACACAGACTGCTTTTAAGTGTCAAAGGGCTAGGATTTTGATTGTTTTGTTCATCACTGCATCTTCAATACCTAGCACTATTTATGGTACAATCTGGGTATTCAGTATATGTACAATAATAATAGGTTTTATTATTTCCTTATATAGTTTGACTTTAGGCTTTTTAGAATCAAATGGAAACTGATTCCTGAGTCTGAAGCCTCTGGGCTATCTCACAGTTTTCTAAGCTCCTCACCTTATTTCTTTTTTTACCCAACATATTTCTATTACTTCTGGCTGTTAAGCCCCAGTATGCTATGAAAGAGGTGGCTTGCTTCCTCTTTCAAAATCCTGCTTAATTTCAAGCACTTAATGTTATCCCAATGGAATAATACATGGACAATGCCCGAGATCTTTCCCTCATGGTGAAATTTTATCTTTTTGATTTGTTTATTTTCTATTTAAAAGATTTGACCATAGTGACCTGTGGCAGTTCTGTTCTCCACGACTGTGTTAGCCTTCATGCATGCTCCTCTTGCAGCTGGAACTTGTGTCTTTTCTGGGTTGCCTCTTTCTGATGAAGGCTCTCAGAGTATGCACATTTAGGTTGTCAGAGCCAAACTACTCTCTGTACATACTACACAGTGAATCTGGAGGGATTAAATATCAATTAGTTTACCAAATGCATTTTGTTTTTCACAAAACGGCAGCACACCAGTTTAGAGTGATTTGTTTAAGCTGAAAGGACACCAGGAGAAGATATTCTTCACCAATTTTGCCACTTTCTTCCTCTTGAATCTTTTAGATATATGGGCCTCTCTAGCACAAGAAAAATAATTTTATAGAAAAGCTGTTTCCTCCCAGTTATGTAGTGAGGGATGACTTTTCCTTCCTTATATGATTATGTCATTATGTTTCACACTCCTTTCTGGTACATTTCCAAGAGGAACTATTTTTCCCTTTGCTACCTGGTATATCTGTATCCTTTCTCTTTTACCCTCTCTCCTTTTTCCATTTCATACCAGTTCATATTCTCATTATCCTCTTCCTGACTCACTGATTCTTTTGTGCTTATATATTTTCCTGTCCTAGCTGGGTCATTTCCTTCCTATCCTGTGATTACCACGATCCTAAACATTTTTGGTATGAAGCTTCTGATATGAACTGAGGCCTTTTAAGACACTTTTTCTAGCAAATAAAAAACTTCACACTTTATTCAAAGGTATGATTTTTGTGTGTAACTATTAACAACTGTGATCTCTTCCCAATTCTTAATTGAAAACAATGATAACTACCATAATTAAGTCCCTAAGCCTTCCTCAGTGATCAATGCAAAGAAATGGAGGAAAACAATAGAATGGGAAAGACTAGAGGTTTCTTCAAGGAAACATTTCATGCACAGATGGGCACAATAAAGGACAGAAATGGTATGGACCTAACAGAAGCAGAAGGTATTAAGAAGAGGTGTCAAGAATACACAGAAGAACTATACAAAAAAGATATTTGAGACCCAGATAATCATGATGGTGTGATCACTCACCTAGAGCCAGACATCCTAGAATGTGAAGTCAAGTGGGCCTTAGGAAGCATCAATAAAAACAAAGCTAGTGGAGATGATGGAATTCCAGTTGAGCTATTTCACATCCTAAAAGATGATGCTGAAAGTGCTAAACTCAATATGCCAGCAAATTTGGAAAACTCAGCAGTGGCCACAGTTCAGTTCAGTTCAGTTCAGTCGCTCAGTCGTGTCCGACTCTTTGCGACCCCATGAATCACAGCACGCCAGGCCTCCCTGTCCATCACCATCTCCCGGAGTTCACTCAGACTCATGTCCATCGTGTCCGTGATGCCATCCAGCCATCTCATCCTGGGTCGTCCCCTTCTCCTCCTGCCCCCAATCCCTCCCAACATCAGAGTCTTTTCCAATGAGTCAACTCTTCGCATCAGGTGTCCAAAGTACTGGAGTTTCAGCTTCAGCATCATTCCTTCCAAAGAAATCCCAGGATTGATCTCCTTCAGAATGGACTGGTTGGATCTCCTTGCAGTCCAAGGGACTCTCAAGAGTCTTCTCCAACACCACAGTTCAAAAGCATCAATTCTTCAGCGCTCAGCCTTCTTCACAGTCCAACTCTCACATCCATACATGACCACAGGAAAAACCATAGCCTTGACTAGACGGACCTTAGTCAGCTGGAAAAGGTCAGTTTTCATTCCAATCCCAAAGAAAAGCAATGTCAAAGAATGTTCAAACTACCGCACAATTGCACTCATCCCACATGCTAGTAAAGTAATGCTCAAAATTCTCCAAGCCAAGCTTCAACAATATGTGAACCATGAACTTCCAGATGTTCAAGCTGGTTTTAGAAAAGGCAGAAGAACCAGAGGTCAAATTGCCAGCATCCGCTGGATCACTGAATAAGCAAGAGAGTTCCAAAAAAACATCTACTTCTGCTTTATTGACTATGCCAAAGCCTTTGACAGTGTGGATCACAACAACTGTGGAAAATTCTGAAAGAGATAGGAATACCAGGCCACCTGACCTGCCTCTTGAGAAACCTGTAAGCAGGTCAGGAAGCAACAGTTAGAACTGGACATGGAACAACAGACTAGTTCCAAATAGGAAAAGGAGTATGTCAAGGCTGTATATTGTCACCCCGCTTATTTAACTTCTATGCAGAGCACATCATGAGAAACACTAGGCTGGAGGAAGCACAAGCTGGAATCAAGATTGCCAGGAGAAATATCAGTCACCTCAGATATGCAGATGACCCCACCCTTATGGCAGAAAGCGAAGAAGAACTAAAGAGCTTCTTGATGGAAGTGAAAAAATAGAGTGAAAAAGTTGGCTTAAAACTCAACATTCAGAAAATGAAGATCACGGCATCTGGTCCCATCACCTCATAGCAAATAGATGGAGAAAAGTGGAAATAGTGAGAGACTTTATTTTGGGGGCTCCAAAATCACTGCAGATGGTGACTCCAGCCATGCAATTAAAAGAGGCTTGCTCCTTGGAAGAAAATTCATGACCAACCTGCACTGCTGCTGCTAAGTCACTTTAGTCATGTCTGACTCTGTGAGACCCCATGGACGGCAGCCCACCAGGCTCCCCCATCCCTGGGATTCTCCAGGCAAGAACACTGGAGTGGGTTGCCATTTCCTTCTCCAATGCATGAAAGTGAAAAGTGAAAGTGAAGTCGCTCAGTCGTGTCCAACTCTAGTGACTCCATGGACTGCAGCCTACCAGGGTTCTCCATCCATGGGATTTTCCAGGCAAAAGTACTAGACAACCTATTAAAAAGCAGAGACATTACTTTGCCAACAAAGGTCCGTCTAATCAAAGCTACGGTTTTTCCAGTAGTCATGTATGGATGTGAAAATTGGATTACAAAGAAAGCTGAGCACAGAAGAATTGGTGCTTTTGAACTGTGGTGTTGGAGAAGACTCTTGAGAGTCCCTTGGACTGCAAAGAGATACAACCACTCCATCCTAAAGGAGATCAGTCCTGATGTTGCAGAAACCAGTACTCTAGAAACCAAGCACACACTTGGAGAGTTGGAGATTTCAGGTTTATTATGCAAGCGGGCCCAGAGGAGTTAACACTCCAAGCTCTGAGCCCGGAACAAAGATATTACAGGGTTTTTATAGACAGACTGTAGTGGGCAACACTAGATGTTAATACGCTGGTTTAAACTAAGGGTTTTTGCACACTCAGGAACAGTAGTCAAGATGGGGAGAGAGATGCCTGGCCTTTAACACAGACAGGCATGATTAAGCAAGTTCACAGGGGCCAGATTATTGCAAAGAGCAGGACAAGAGTGAGTGAGATAAACTCCAGTTCCTAGTATTCCAAGTCCCCACTTTCTGAGACTATGTGACCTAAGTGATCTAGACTTTGCAAGGGGCAAGCTGAGTTAGAGACAGAAGGAGGAGGTTATGTAAAATTTTAACTTTTTCTCTTCACTGAATATTCATTGGAAGGACTGATGCTGAAGCTGAAAGTCCAATGCTCTGACCACCTGATACGAAGAACTGACTCATTAGAAAAGAGCCTGATACTGGGAAAGATTAAAGGAGGGAGGAGAAGGGGATGACAGAGGATGAGATGGCTGGATGGCATCACCGACTTGATGGACGTGAGTCTGACTGAATTCCAGGAGTTGGTGATGGATGGGGAGGCCCGGAGACTCAATACATGGAGTTGCAAAGAGTTGGACATGACTTAGTGACTGGACTGAACTGATATTCAGGTACTGTTTAATCACTTTCCACACATTATTTCTAATATTTACAAACTTTTTATTCGGTAAGGTCATGTTGTGCACATAAAGGAAGAAAGGTTTAAATACTAACAATAATATATCCAAGATCACTCAGCAGAGGTAATATTAGAGCTCAGAATTATCTGACACCAAGTTTTGTGTTCTTCTCATGAGATTATATAATCTTTTAAAACTAGGTTTTGTAGGAACCTAAGTGGTAGAAGCATATTTCTATTTCATCACTTCTTTATAAAACTTGAATAACCTCAAAGACACTTAAAAATAGTACAAGTTTCATGGAAACTTTCTTCCGAACTGTAGGCCAGCACAGTCCAATAAAGCTTTCTGTGATGATGGACATCTGTATCCATGGTGTCCAATATGGCAGCTGCTAGCCACATGTAGCTTGAGCACGTGAAATGTGGCTAGTGTGCTGATGCAACTGACAAGGGATTAATCTCTGAAATTTACAAACAGTTTGTGCAGCTCAGTATTAAAAAAAAAAACACCAGTCAGAATGGCCACCATCAAGAAGTCTACAAACAATTAATGCTGGAGAGTTTGTCGAGAAAAGGGAACCTTCCTAACATTGTTGGTGGAAATGTAAACTGGTGTGGCCACTACGGAGAACAGTATGGAGGTTCCTTTAAAAATTAAAAATAAAGCTATCCTGTGATCCAGTAATGTCTGGGCGGACATCCAGAGAAAAACATGGTTCAAAAGGATACATGTACCTCATTGTTAGTTACAGAGCTGTTTACAATAGTCCAGACATGGAAGCAACCTGAATGGATAAAGAAGATGTGGTACATATATATACCAGCCACTGGTATATACCAGCCACTGAAAAGAATGAAATAATGCCATTTCCAGCAACATGGATGGACCTGGAGATCATCATACTAAGTGAAGTAAAATAGATAGAGAAAGACAAATATCATATGCTTATATGTGAAATTAAAAAAGAAGAAGAATACAAATGAACTTATTTACAAAACAGAAACAGACTAACAGACTAACAAGTCAGGGACTTAGATGACGAGCTTATGGTTAATAGGGGGGATGGTTGACTGGAGGGGAGATGGACTAGGAGTTTGGGGTTAACATACACACACTGCTATACTGAAGAGAGATAACCAACAAAGGCCTATTGTATAACACAAGGAACTCTGTGCAATGTTCTGTAACGACCTTAATGGGAATGTAATTTGAAAAAGAATGGATACACATACATGTATAAGTGAATCACTTTGCTATATACCTGAAACTCATGCAACATCGTTAATCAATTATAATCCAATATAAAAATAAAAATTAAACAAAGAAATGTGGCTTGTATGACTGATAAGCTGAATTTATAATTTAATCTTAAATCATTTACATTTAGTTTTAAATAGCCAAATGTGACTACCATGTTAGATAGGGTAGCTATAGGATGCACAAGCTTTCTTACAATTGTTTCCTATTGTAGTAGTTTTACAGCATTGTTTGCCCACTTTTAGATCTCCCTGTTCCTTTTAGCCACTTTGAAATCACTGTGAGAAGGGCTAAATAAATTATTAGAGTCTTTGATTATAATCATGGTCATGGGTATTAGTGGAAATTATGTTTAAATTTTAATTTCTAAGAACTATATTATGTCATCACAATACGTCTTTGCTCTTGCTTAGCTTCTTTACAATGAATGCTAATAACTTGACACTTTTGTCTTTGAGACTTAATTAGCGTCAATGTGTAATGTAAAGGTTTTCTTTAACACCACTAATTCATGGCAGGTTTTTTTCACTCCATGGCATCATCTCTTGCTCTCTTTATGCTTTGTACTCATGCATTTAGGATTCAAAGCTAAAAAAGGCTGAGGTTATGTACTCTACACTGTGGATATCATCTCTATGCCATGCACTTTATATATCAAAACATTAAAAAAAAAACTCAAAATGAATTGGGGGTAAGATGTTATTTACACACAGTTTTTAAAAGATGCTGTTCATAAAATTTATCTGCTTGGGGACTTCCCTGATACAGGTATCTGTGTGGGGGGGGTATTCAGTTCAGTTCAGTTCAGTTCAGTTCAGTCGCTCAGTCGTGTCCGACTCTTTGCGACCCCATGAATCGCAGCACGCCAGGCCTCCCTGTCCATCACCATCTCCCGGAGTTCACTCAGACTCACATCCATCGAGTCTGTGATGCCATCCAGCCATCTCATCCTGGGCCATCCCCTTCTCCTCCTGCCCATATATTTATATCTACCTAACAAACCAAAACACACAATGAAATCTGTTTGCAGTACATAAAAACAAAATTATGTAAAGATGTAATGTGGACCCATATAGTATGTATCCATCTTGTTTTTACAATAGTATTTATTGTTTGATTTTTTGTATTATAAAATAAATCATTATCTCATCAAAGGTAATCCTTTAAAGGCTCCTTTAATAATGAACTCCCATGTTCTATTAAAAAGAGATTATATAATTAATATTTGTGGAGTATATCCATTGCTTACATATAATACATCTGAAATTATTTTGATAAGGGCCAATTTAGGATATAGTAATGAAAAACCAGAGTTGTTTCAAGGAAAAGTTTATACTTGGGAGTGTATAACACAATCTCAGCTACAAAATGAAAGTATCTGGACATTGAGAACTTTGAATGTATAGGCATTTGTTGTCCACTAATGTAAGCTGTGCGTAATTAAAAATCACTTTCAGGAACATACAATTCTATTGATTATACATAGATTTTTTCAAGGACATTTCTCCACTGTCTCCTCCCCTGGAATTCTTCCCTTAGGGTGTGAACCAAGTAAAAGGAAATGAGCCTTTAATAAAACTTAAAAACAACTACTCCAGTTCCAGCTCGCTTTTTGTTTTCAAAAATTTCATGACCTATAAAAGATAGGGGGAAAAGGTGGTGGAAGCAAATGTCAGAGGAAAAATAATAGTTATTTAGAGTATTATATTCTCTTAATTTAATAGCACCATTTCAAAGCTTAGACGCACTTTATTTATAACCAAAAGTACATTTTGTAGAGACCGCTGTTGAGAATATTTTCTGTCTGGACAATTCTTTCAAGCTGGTTAGCCATAAGCTTCTATGTGTCATGAATTCTCCTGAAACAAATAAATGTGATAGAGGTATTTAACCCACATGTGGGATAACACCAACTATTTTTCTCCTTTTTTGTGTAAGTATATTATCTTCAAGTAAATTTTAAATTATTCAAAATTATAAAATCATGCTACTGTCACATGTAAGTAACAACAGTAAATTATGTTCAAGATTTAATATTCACCAAAAAATATCATTGTTTTCCTTTTCCATTTCTACAAGACATGTATTTTTTTGTCACTGTACATAAAGTAATTTCTCATAAAATATGTATTTAGATATTGAGGAGACCCATTTTAGGCTTCCCTGGTGGCTCAGATGATAAAGAATCTGCCTGTAATGCAGGAGACCTGGGTTCGATCACTGAGTTGTTAAAAATCCCCTTGAGAAGGAAATGCCAACCCATTCCAGTATTCTTGCCTGGAGCCTGGTGGGCTATATCCCAGGGGGTCACAAAGGCACATTTTAGTACTCTGGAAGTCCACTACTACTGTTTCATTTTAACTTTTTTATCTCCTTGATAAATAGGCTGACAGTTAAAAAATGAGAACTCAGTACAATAAGTCACTATAATTAGGAAATTATCATCATAAAATTAGCTAAAATCAGAACTAGAATAGTTCTTAGAGATTTTCTAATACAAGTCATTTTATAAGACATTAAGAATAGAATTTGTATAGGTCAGGCACTAATTAGAGTTACCATATATTGACCTTGGGATCTGAATGTTTTAAACAAGCCTTTCATTAAATTACTTGTCAGTTCTAGGATGAATATTATAATCACCTCAATTACTATATAAGGAAATTCAACTTCAGAGACCAAGGCAAGAATGGGAAAAAATGAAAAAAAAGAAATCAATAGGCAAAAAACAAAAGAGGTAAACATCTGTTATGCATGATAAGCAAGAAGAAATTAAATTTCTAATCTATGATTAGAAATGATTTGAAAGATAAAATTGAAGCTCTCTTGCTTTCTGAGTATTCCATTATAAAACCTTTTTGGTCTCAGACAACTGATTTCATGTAAAATAAATGTATAGGGCAAACAAAGTTTAAGTATGTGGTTGTTGTTCAGTCACTAAATCATGTCTGCTTGTTGGGACCCCATGGACTGCAGCACGCCAGGCTCTTCCGTCCTCCGCTATCTCACAGAGTCTGCTCAGATTCGTGTCCATTGAGTTAGTGACACTATCTAACCATTTCATCGTCTGCTGTTCCCCTCTTTTACTTTCAGTCTTTCCCAGGATCAGAGTCTTTTCCAGTGAGTTAGCTCTTTGCATCAGGTGGCCAAAATTTTGGAGCTCCAGCAACAGTCCTTCCAGTGAATATCCAGGGTTGATTTCCTTTAGGATTGACTGGCTTGATCTCCTTGCCGTCCAAGGGACTCTCAAGAGTCTTCTCCAGCACCACAGTATGAAAGCATCAATTCTTTAGCGGTCAGCCTTTTTGTAAACATTACTATGGCATTAAAATCCTCTCAGTATAATAGAGGGGATTTTTCCTTGTTACATTAACAGATTTAACAATATTATTATTAATCAAATCTTGCATTTTTATTTGCCAAATGCACATGGCATATGATACTTTGTAAAGTTATAGGTTTTTCTTTTACTAACCAAATTTTGCATAGCCTGTCGACGTTTCTTGAAGTTACATTCATGTCCATTCTCTTATTTAATGGCTCAGCAGGTAAAGAATCCACCTGCAATGCAGGAGACACAGGAGATCTGGTTCCATCCAAATCCCTGGGTCAGGGAGATCCCCTGGAGGAGGAAATGGCAAACCACTCCAGTATTCTTGCCTGAACTACCAGACAGAGGAGCCTGACAGTCTACAGTCCATGGAATCGTAAGAGGGGCACATAACCATCCATGCCTGGTATTAGAATCTCTGCTTTACAGATACAGCCTTTGCTTGACTATGAGTGGATGGGGAAATTGGAAGCAGATAGGATTGCGACGAGGGGGGAGGCATCCCTGGAGAAGGAGAAACAGTCATGGCCTTCTTGACCTGGCCACAATCCTTGCCCTTGAACAGATCTCAGGTAATTAATGATCTTAAGGGAACAAAAGAATGCAAAAACAAATGACTGTTATCATGCAAGAGTGTAAAATTCTCCTCAGTGGCAGTGACTCAGTGGTAAAGAATCTGCCTGCTATGTAGGAACCCCTGGAGACCCAGGTTCGATCCCAGGGTCGAAAGTGTCCCCTGGAGGAGGAAATGGCAACCCACTCCAGTATTCTTGCCTGGAGAATCCCATGGACAGAGGAGCCTGGCGGGCAACAGTCCATAGGGTCACAAAGAGTCGGACATGACTAAAGCGCCTTAGCAGCAGCATACAAGAGAAGTAACTAAAGCAAAGAAATTGAATCAGTTGTAAAGTCTCCCAGGGATGTCTCAATGATATAGATTTGTCTGAAGCACTCAATCACCACAACAGCTGTCATCTAAGGGAGGATGATGTTGGCTTTAGCCCTGCTAACTTCAGTCAGTTAAAACTGGAACTCTGTCAACTGCCCAAGCCTGTTCATGAATATGCGTGTACCGTTAGCTTAAAATTTCCCCAGTTTTGCTGTTCAGGGAGACACTGCTTTAGGGAAGATCCCCTGTGTTCTCTTTACTTGCTGGAAGTAATAAATCCTTCCTTCTCCTGCTCTTTGGCTTGGTTATATCTTGTGGCCTGACCGAGGGGTAAACCCAGTTTTTAGGTGACAAGATGGCTGTAGCTCTGTGAAATCCCGTAAATGCTAGAATTCATCAGCTTTGCTCTGGAACACAGACTCCCAGACTAGGTGCTCTAGTTTTCCCCAGAAACTATATAGAATCACTTTAGAAAAGAAAACCACTTTTTGCAGGATGGAGGAGTAGGGGAGTAGTGGTGGAGCAGGAGTTGGGAGGTGGTAGAACCTGCTTATCTGGTTTTCAGTTATTCTTAGGTTGAGGGACTTGTTGGGAAATTGGTACTGAACTGCAAAAATGTATTTACAGTCAGTCAACTTATTTTGATTCCCACATCTCTTATATTTTTACTCAAACCAAGCATTTTTGCATCCCAAGATTCTCTGAGGTTTGATGAGATAAAGAGACTTGATTCCTGGAGGCCTCATCTAGAATTTCTGTCCTATTTCATTAGTAACCACTTCATACTTCATTTCAATCTTTCACAAAGTTTGGAAATTCTTTTTCCTTGTTTTTCGATTGTTGTAGACTCACACGCAGTTGTAAGAAATCATAAGGAAGGATCCCATGTACACTTTACCAAGTATTTTTAAGTGGTAGAGTATTATAATCAGGATATTAACATTAATACAATCCATTGATCTTATTTAGATGTTCCCAGTTTTACATGCATTCATGTGTATGTGAGTGTGTGTATGTGTGAGTGTGAGTGTGTGTGTGCTTTATTCCTTTGCGAGTCCCTCAAGATTCATCCAACTTGCATGTTGCAGTGATTTGTTCCCCCTTTTTGCTGGTTTCTAACACACTGGGAATTTGAATATCAACTTATTAAATGTAAGTTTAGAGAGCCATGGAGAATAGGAAATTTCTTAGTTTTAATAAGAAAGAAATTGGTTCCTAAAATTTAAGGTAAATTTTTGCCATCAATCCTAAAAGTTTTAGAATGAGTTTTTGAATGAGGGCATTGCTCGAGAATGAACACTGATAATTGCAGGAGTGTGAATTATGGCAATAAAAGCAAGTCATGCCATGTTAAATTAGTTTTATTATTAAAATATGTCTAGGCTATAAGACCTTCAATGTTAACAATGATTGTATCAGTCCAAGAGCTGTCATCCATCAAGGATCCATTTCTGAATTCTCTATTCTACATAATTGGTTTGCTATTCTATTCCTGCACGGATGTGAGAGTTGGACCATAAGAAAGGCTGACCACCGAAGAACTGATGCTTTTGAACTGTGGAGTTGGAGAAGACTCTTGAGAGTCCCTTGGACTGCAAGGAGATCCAACCAGTCCATCCTAAAGGAAATCAGTCCTGAATATTCACTGGAAGGGCTGATGCTGAAGCTGAAACTCCAGTACTTAGGCCACCTAAGGCAAATAACCGACTCGTTAGAAAAGACCCTGACACAACTGAGCTACTAAACAACCACAACAACATTCTACCCCTGAATCAAAATTTTACTGTGCTGAATACAGCACATTATAAGGAGCCACAATATCTTTTGAAAAAATATTAGCTATTATTTATTTATTTAAAGTTCTGGTCATACCCCATGGCACATGGGATCTGATTTCCTTGACCAGAGATCAAACCCACAACTCCTGTAATGCAGAAGGAGGAGGAAGGCAGTCTTAAGCACTGGACCACAGAGGAAGTCTGTCATAATATCTTTGTATGTCCCCTAAGAAATGTCTGTCTAGTCGAGGCTATGGTTTTTCCAGTGGTCATGTATGGATGTGAGAGTTGGACTGTGAAGAAAGCTGAGCACCGAAGAATTGATGCTTTTAAACTGTGGTGCTGGAGAAGGCTCTTGAGAGTCTCTTGGGTTGCAAGGAGATCCAACCAGTCCATTCTAAAGGAGATCAGTCCTGGGTGTTCTTTGGAAGGAATGATGCTAAAGCTGAAACTTCAGTACTTTGGCCATCTCATGCGAAGAGTTGACTCATTGGAAAAGACCCTGATGCTGGGAAGGATTGGGGGCAGGAGGAGAAGGGGACGACTGAGGATGAGATGGCTGGATGGCATCACTGACTGGATGAACATGGGTTTGGGTGGACTCCAGGAGTTGGTGATGGACAGGGAGGCCTGGCGGGCTGCAATTCATGGGGTCTCAAAGAGTCAGACACGACTGAGTGACTGAACTGAACTGAAGCTAATTTTTCTTCTTAAGTGTCTTGGCTGTTTTTAGCCCTTTGATCTTTCATATATATTTTAGAATAAATTTGCCAAATTTATTTAAAAATGCCCTTAGGAATTTTTAAGGAATTAAAAAACAACATGCCTGAAAAATATATGTACGTTGAAAATTGACATCTTTTCAGTATTGATTACTCCCAATTATGAATATGTTGCATCACCACATTTTAAAAGTTTTCCTTCACATCCTTCAATAAATGCTATCATTTTCCATATAAATTTTGCACATTGTTTTTTCTTTTTTGTATTTCATTTGTAGTTTTAGTTTTTTAGTTTGTGGTAATATGGACAATTATACAATGTATACAAAAATACAGTTTCATTTCTATCTTTCCAATTCTCTTACATCATATATTTATTTCTTTTTCTTATGGTACTGGCAAGTCTATGCAGTCCAATGTTGAATGCAAATGTTGATAGTGATCAGATTTGTCTTGTTTCTAAAGGGAATGTTATAAAGGAATTATAAAGGGTGTGCTTTAGTATTTCTTTATATTTATAATTTTAACTGAATTTTTTCTTGGTTCATACTATATTTCAGATTAAAAAAAGTTTCTTTCTTTTCTTTAGATTATATCATCAATATCTTTATCCCTTTTTTGGACAAGTAAGTCATCTGAATATTTTAGCTCATTTTGTACCTTTTACTTATAGACCCTATTTTCCTACAGAATTTTAGTTCTGTCTTAACTTTTTTATCCCAATAATTTAATAATTTAGAACTTATTGTTATTATTTTCATAATATAAACATTTGGGTTGACCCACCTATTTTCCAGTTTTTATATCAAATTTGCTCTCTAGAATGATTTTTTTTCTTTCTGATCTTTATTCTTTGGTAATTCTTAGAATAATAAAATCACTCAATTTCTGTTTTCCTGAAACTATCTGTAGTCTAATTTTATCTTTGAAAAATGGCTTCACAGTATATCAGTTGCTTGTGTACCCAGGTCACTTTTTCTCTTGAACCTTGAAGATATTATTTCATTGTTTCTGGTTTCCACTGGGATGTCCAAAATACTGTTGAAAATGAGAATTAGATTCATTAAACTATAACTTGCTTGTCTAATAAACAGTAAATTATAACCTATCTTAACTAACCAAGCTCACTTTAATTGTTCTTGCAAACTGTATACCTTCCAAGCTTCACATAGCTTCTTAGACAGTATATCACAAGACTCCTTTAACTGTCCCATATAGATAACACCTCTAATGTGTGGGCCAGAATACTAATGATTGCCTAAGTTGTTTTTCAGCAACTTGGAACTGGTTCTAGCTCAGCTCAAGTTAATCTAGACCACTCACCATTCAGTTGGACCTATGGAAGATCCCCTGGAGAAGGAAATGGCAACCCACTCCAGTACTCTTGCCTGGAAAATTCCATGGACTGAGGAGCCTGGTAGGCTACAGTCCATGGGGTCGCAGAGTCGGACACGACTGAGCGACTTCACTTCACTTCATTTCAAATGTCCAATAGATAACCTTTCAACGTCAGAAGGCCAAAAACTCCACCCTCGGGTTATGTTAATGCTGCTATTTTCTGAACATGCATCCTAGGAAGGAGCAGGTAATGTAGATAAACTTGTAGAGAGCAGCAATTACTTCACTTTTTCCTGCCTTCAGTCACCTTCCCCTGAACCTCTGACCACCCTGTACTCTGCCTGTAAATATCCCGAGCCCCTCACTTTTGGGAGGTGGATGAAGTTTGTTTTCCCATCTATTTGCTTGCGTGCCTCTTGAGAAAACCTTTTCTGTGCTGCAGATCTCAGCATTTGGCTTGCTGCACATCGGACAAGCCTGGTTTAATAACACTTTCATCTTCAGATTCCTTGGAATTATTTCATTCCCTTATTAAACAAATATTTAATATGAGCCTGTTATTAAGCCTGTTTTGCTCTTAACAACATTGTTTGTGTGTATACATATACCACATTGTATGTGTGTATACAGGTACAGCATTATACGTATGCATGCTCAGTCATGTCTGACTCTTTGCAACCCCGTGGACTGTAGCCCACCAGGCTCCTCTGTCCAAGGAATTCTCCAGGCAAGAATACTGGAGTGGGGTGCCAGTTCCTTCTCCAGGGGATCTTCCTCGCCCAGGGATCAAATCTGCGTCTCCTACATCTCTTGCATTACAAGCACATTCTTTACAGTCTCAGCCACCTCTATAAGGAAGAACAAGCCTCCAAATGTGTTGTATGACTATTGAAAATCCAGATCTAAAGACCTATCTTCTGAAAAATGAACAGTAGAAGAAAAGACCTAACAATTTTTTTACAGATAAAAATCAATTTCCTGTTTTGTCATTAGAAGCCATTTGAAAGATATTTGAAAATGGCATAGACATAAATACTCACTTCTGTAGATCTCTGCCAAGAAAATTATGAATCTTTTACCAAGCAAATTATATGCACAGATAACAGCAAATGTTACACACATCTGTTTACAGAAAAGAAAAATATTCCTAGGCCATAAAGTGCTAGAAAATAAATTTCTTCAGAGTTTTGACTGGCTTCTGAACATCTGCAAAAGTGAAAACTGGGAGAAAAATCTAGATAATTAAACATGAAACAATGAAAGGAAGTCTCAAACTGTATCCCAGCCTTGAGATGGAGTGAGCCCAGCTTCCACACAGAAGGCACTTCCACCAAACCAGACTCATCTACTTCACTCATCTGGTTTGTTTTTTTAGATCAAATGCACTCTATATAACTCTTTATAAAAATAGATCCATTTTTGTAATTAGTGTGTATTGAATCAGGTAGCCAATAATACAACATGTACACTTAAAAATAATGTACGGACTTCCCTGGTGGTCCAGTGGCTAAGGCTAAGCCTCCATGCTCCCAATGCAGAGGGACCTGGGTTCAATCCCTGGTCAGGGAAGTAGATCACACATGTCATAATTAAGAGTTTGTGTGCTGTAACTAGAGATCAAATAAATACTTAAAAAAACTAATGATTGACAAATCCCACAAGAATTTAGAATTCAGAAGTATTTCAACATATTTTCATCCTGATTATGTTTTTCCAGAAATAAGATAATTTTAAAATTTTATAAATTCTGTGAAAAACATTGAAAAGTAAAGGTAACTATTAAAATGTGAGTCCCCTTTCTTGTGTTTTTCCTAAGCAAAAAGATGAGTATTTTACTTATTCACTTATATGGAAATAAACCTTAGCAAGAATATTATAGAGATGATGACTTTTCATATTTGCACAGTGGAGTCTCTAAATTTTCTATAACATTCCATTATTCTCCTTTAGGCAGCTATATTTTAATTTCCAATGAATTTTAAGTTGACGCAAACATATCAAAATTTTCAAAATGAGTAGAAACAACCTAATTTTAGAGAATCAGGACTGTAAAAATTTATACGGGATCAAATTCATATTAAGGTTTTTCAGATTTTCCTAGAGCTACTCAGGAATACATGACAGGTTTCATGAAGATGCTTATTGCTTCACACTAAATCATATTGTGATGACAACTGGGATGAATGAGAATTATACAAGAGTTAATGCTGCTGCTGCTGCTGCTAAGTCGCATCAGTCGTGTCCGACTCTGTGCGACCCCACAGACGGCAGCCCACCAGGCTCCACCATCCCTGGGATTCTCCAGGCAAGAATACTGGAGTGGGTTCCCATTTCCTCCTCCAATTCCATGAAAGGGAAAAGTGAAAGTGAAGTCGCTCAGTCATGTCTGACTCTTCACGACCCCACGGACTGCAGCCTACCAGGCTCCTCCATCCATGGGATTTGCCAGGCAAGAGTACTGGAGTGGGGTGCCATCGCCTTCTCCAAGTTAATGCTAGAGTTGATCAAAGATGGGGGCAAACAGATTCTCAACAGTTTAGTGCTGTTATAAGTGGTATGGTACTGTTGTTCCTACTTCCAATGCCTTCCCAATGCTCAGAGAATCCAGTCTAAGTAGTAAAACTTGCAAAGACTCTTGAAATTTTAACTAACTTATGTTTCCTGAGACATCTCAGGTAATTCTTTCTCAAAGCCCACTTACCCATTTTCTGGAGAGTGATATCCAGAATACCCACAGTGTTGTCATAACTCCTCTCTTTGTTGATGTTGCTTTCTGTCTTACTCTTTCTCCAACTGGTACAATTATTTTCATACTGTGATACACACTACCAAAGTCATCACTTCATCATGAAGAAAAACACAGTTATCCTCGTACTGCTTACAATGTAGTGCTTAACATTCTGTTGTAATTAAATGTTTACAGTTCGGTTTCCCCTAATTGGTTTTAAATAGGGCCCATCAATACAGAAAATGTTTTTTTTCTCATACTTACACACCACTTTAAATTAAAAAATTAAATATAGATTATATTTTAGAGGTATTTGTGAAGAAAAGAATTCCCTTTTCAAAATCAATATGCAAAATAGAGCCAAAGACATTAGAATTTTAATCAGTAACTAAAATTATGAAAAATAGGTATTGGATAAAATTAATTACTTTGGAACAGACCACAGATTTCTGAAGAGATCCCCCCCACCCGCAACTTACTATATAAATATAGTTTTTAAACTATATTATAGTTTTTAAACATTGGAAGGCAATCTTTTTTTTTTATGCTATTTCTTTATCCAACACAAATTAAACCCAAAGTGTTGTAGCTGAGAGTTTGAAATCATCCTCTACATGTCAGTAGGAGATGAGGGAAGGACAGAAAAGGAGTCTCATGTCCCCAAAGCAGTTTGGAGGTGGGGGAAAGGCGGGTACTTAGCAACTGAGCTGAGGAAATGACGAGAAGGAAATTGTTTTGTGTCTCAGGAACTGTGTGGAATTCCAAGATAAGAAAAACAGTTGCTAATTTGAGTATAAAAGCAGGAAACATGAAACACTTATTTCCTTTCATGCAAACACAAGTAGAGGAGAGGTTGTGTGAAAATTATTCTTCTCCTGCCGAACTACAAAGACACAGACTCAAAGTTCTTCTTCTGGACACACTGGTTTTTCTTCTCTCTCCTCTTCTCTGTGGATATTATGGCTAATAACACAACAAGTTTAGGGAGCCCATGGCCAGAAAACTTTTGGGGTAAGATTTTCTTTAGCTGTTTTTAATTTAACAATTAGAATGTGGAGAAACGTACTGCCTAGAGGTGATTAAAACCTTGGAAATCCCTGAGCCATTTTGCTTACTCTAAATTGACGACCTAATGTTTTCATAGATTCCGTACAAAAAAATTTGTTCATGTAAAATGTCTGTAATGTGGGCTGTGAAATCATTCCAGTAGAATCTGGGCAACAAGACTTTGGCTGGTGTTACAAAATAATAAAAAAATAGGAAATGATCATTAGAAAATAAGAATTAAAATGAAAAAAATGGAAGTCATTGCCGTTTGGAAGATACTAATGTGGATTTTGTTGGAAATTGTTTTGTCTTATGGTCATACAGATTGTGTATCTTATTTAATGAAACTAAGAATTTCTACAGAGGTGAATTTTAACTTACATTGTCAGTGTTATACTCTTTAATTTCCAAAGTGAATCTAAATAATAAATGTACTGAAGGAATGTGATGACATGATCAAATTAAAAAAATCACATTAGAGGGAAAAACTGTGACAGAATGAGTTAAGTGGAAATAACATCACAAATAACATTATAAAAAAAGCTTATCACAGGGAAAAAGGGAAGAATACAAAGGTAGTTTTTGGCTGGGTTCAGACACAACTTCTAGTCAATCAGCAGCAACAGAATGGAGCTGAGGTAAAAACCCATGTCCTCCAAGGCTGCAGACGCAGGGAAGAAGGGCTGAGATGTGAAACTGATGCAGGTACTTGGGTTTAGGGAAATTTAAAAAATAAAGGGAGAAGTTGGGTACAATCCAGAAAAAAAAAAATTAAAGGAGATAATGGAAGAGATCACTTCCCCAAGGGAACTATTTAACACTTTCTGCTGTGATTCCAAAGTATGTTTGGGGAGCTCTCAGGTGAAAGATGGGCAGGGGTGCCGCCTGCCCCTAACCACCTACCTGGTCTTCCACCATCGCAGAAATTTTCATGGAGGGAATGAATTCTCTTTTTACCATCAACATTTATGTTAATTTCATGTCTGAAAATGAGAGATATTAGTAGATATCCTATTGTAATTCTTAAAGAATAAGAAAAAGAAAGTAAATTATACTTGCATATTGATTGTAAAGAATGGCTTTTGGTAATGTTATTCTACTTTACACCAAAAGACAAGTCTGAACTGTGAGAGTGTTAATTATGTGGTTTTCTTACAATACAGTTTGCTGTCCTCCTTCATAGAGAAAGTGAATGTGCTAAACATATGCTAAAAAATAGTGAGAATGTGTTTACACTAAATTCATCATTGCAAAAATGTTGTATAAATTATTGAAAAGTAATTCTTACTGAAAAATTTCTAAATCAATTTTTTTTTCAGACCAAAGTCAAATTTTCAAGACTATGTAAAGATTTAAGGGAAAAAATAATTATCCACTGATTAAAACATGGAGCATAATCATAAAATAACCCCAGTTAAAAACGGAATATTTAGTGGCAATTTACCAATTTTACAATAATGTTTTTTTAGTATAGAAATCTATGCTTAAGAAAGAATTCAAACTTATTGTTCCAAAGATAGTTCTGAGTGTTTCTTTATCTTACTTTGTGAATACAACGGAAAATAGATGGAAATAATGAAAACCAGGAAGGGGAGTATTACACTGATAAGCATTAACAAAGCCAAACAGATATGTTATGCAGATATAATATTATAATGTTTGATGATGTGGGGAAAATATATAGAAGATCCCATTATTTCTTCTGGGGTAAAAAAAAAATTAAGTGTAAAATGCAAAAATGTGGATCTATGAAATGTAAAAATTTTCTAAAATATACATGTTGACCTTTAAAATTTTTATCTCCCTTTTCTGTCTAAATTGATATCTATCATGTCCACTGTCTCCACAAAAAATGTTATTTGAAAATCCTGCAAAGTGCAGTGCAATGCATTGTCTATTGCTTCCAAAATCAATTGTCTGCTTGTTGGCATTTTAAATTCAGATGATAGGGAAAGAACAGTTTAGAAAAGCAAAACTTGTACATCAAACCATAACAAATTTCCCAGACTTATGCTAAGGCTGCATAAAAACTTGCTTTCCAAATGTAATTTCCCTGGTTTACTTTAAAGAATATTGAAAAATTAGATAAAGATACCAGGTTATTACCAATAATGATAGTTTACATTTTACTGATAATCACCCAGTAAAATTGACTACATGTTGTACAAACATGACAGTAATTAATGCAAAGGCAATTGATAAGATTGGCCTGACCACACAGCTGAAGACTTGCATTTCTCACTTTTGCTGTCTTTGATGCATTTCCTTTCCCTATAAACAATCCCAATGAAAGCAACAGGAAACATAACCTGTCAAAGTTTGCTGCACTCTGCTTTAATGAAATTGTAGACAAGTGTCTTTAAACTTGGTTAGTCTTTTTGTATTTAGAGTCCTAAATAAGACCATTTGGTTATGATTCTTGCCTTACCATGTGTGGTTTTGGCTAGTATTGTGAAAAATTAGAGAATTTATGAGTTTAGGAATTTGCCTTTATTCACCTGATTTAATCCTCATCAAATCTATTCTGTCTGTCCTAAAGAAGATTACACTTTTGGAGGAGATTATGTGTTCATACATATGCAAACATGTATGCAACATATGTCTATATTGCTATGGAATAAAGCAAGATAGTATTCAGTAAAATGGCAATGAATGTTATGAGTTAGAAAAATGAAAGTGTTAGTCCCTAAGTTGTGACACCCTGGACTGTAGTCTGCTGGACTCCTCTTTCCATGGCAAGAATAGTAGAGTGGGTAGCCATTCCCCACTCCAGGGGATCTTCCTGACCCAGGGATTGAATCCAGGTCTCCTGTATTGCAGGCAGATTCTTCACTGTCTGAACCACCTGATCCCTAAATACTTTTTAGAAAAAAAAAGTGAGGCTTTACCTGTTTCTATATATCAGACAAGGTTTAAATAGGGAGACAATTCTAGGAAGAACATTGTAGTCATTCATATTTCTTATATCGTCTTATTAAATCATTCTTCCATCTGTTTATCTATCCAGTTCATTAGTTTACACAGAAGCATTGACTGACCACTCTTTATATATTAGGCAATGTGCCTAGTGTTTGTGAGATAAATATGGCATGGTTGGAGAATTTCAGGAAAATCAGGAAACAATGTTATTAACAAATATACAGAAGTTAAAAATACACAAGCCGAGTTTGCAGAGAACTGAATGACTTGAGAGAGATTTGTGTAGATTTGGTTGTTACTGTAAAAGTTTACCGGGAGAAGTGAATGGCTACCCACTCCAGTATTATAGTATACTGTAAAAGTTTGCCTGGAGAATTCCATGTACAGAGACTTGATTAACCTTGGCCTTCCCTAGTGGCTCAGAAGTAAAGAATCTTCTTGTAATGCAGGAGATCTGATTTAACCTAATTATTTTTAATATAGTTACTTCAAGCTTCCCCACTTCCCTCTTTACTTTCCTCTACAGCTGGAAAGGGGATGAGACAGGACTGGGAACTCTACACTATCAAGTGTGTTGGAATGAGAGGGCTATTGTTCTTGGTCAAGTTCTGGTCTCTGTCAACTCTACTGATGTGTACTTCTCATCTGCTTTAGGGGCATCGCCCTTTTTTCTTGCCTTTACTGCTGAAGATTATTACCATAAAATCTGATGATCTGTGCGACATTTGCTAATGGCATGATTTTTCCTTTCTAGTCTATTGGCTCTTTTCCATCGTCTCAGCTGGCACAGAACAATGTTGAATGCTCTTTTGTAACCTTGGACCTGAGGGCATTTGGGCTGTATATAAGACCCTTAGATCTGGATATACTAATGTCAATACTGCCTCATCCCTACTCTGCTTTTCAGGGATCCAGAGTTTCTCAAAGGGGTTTATCATCTTTCCCATCTGGATCCCAAGAAGTTGGAAATGGATATCAATTTCTCTGGGATTCCCTAAACAAATCTGTAGCTCATTCACAGGCAGAAATGGAGTTATGGCCCCTTATCCAGGACCCTCACTGGTCACATGTATGCATAGCCCTTTTCGGTCTCCAAAACTTCTCCTCTTCACACTGCTTCTGAAAATTTACTGGTTACGTATTTAAGTCCCCTTCCCCCATTCAGTGTTGAATCCTTAACCCCCTAATGCAATGTTATTTGGAGATAGGGCCTTTTTGAGGCTTCATTGGGATCAAATTAGAAGGTGGGTCCCCCATGATGGGGTTAATGGCCTTATAAGAGGAGAAAGAGATCAGTGTTCTTTCTCCATCTGTGTGCTAGCACTGAGATGAGGGTGCGGGCTCTCACCAGAACCTGGTCATGCTGGCACCTGGATGCTGGGCATCCTGGTTCCCAGAACTGTGAGAAATAAATGTCTGTTGTTGAAGCCACCCAGTCTGTGGTATTTAAACAGCAGCCCAAGTTGACCTGGACATGACTCATGGACCACAGTTCATTTTTCCAGCACTGTTCATTAAAAGGTATGTTCTTGAGTCTTTTAGGCGCTCAGTATTTTGAAATTGCAACAAATAAACAAACAAGCAAAAAACTCAAAACACTCTTGTGTCTTTCACAATGTCTACTGATTGGAGTAAAACAATTTGTTTTCAAGACTATCTTCTACTCAAAGTATTTAATAATCCTGTTAGTAATTCTGAGCACGTTTTTTTCTTTTTTTTCTGTGCATCTTTGATAACAGTTCTAATCCTCTCCAAGATAATTGAAGAAATGGAGGATTGTTAATTGATTTCTTGGGCAATCAAGTGCTGTCAAGGGCAGCAAACCTTGATTAATAGCTGAAAACTTTGTTTCATAACTTTAGAAAAATATGTCACTTTAGGGATCTACCCCACATGATGAAAGAAGGTTGTTTCTAGAGATTGAGGAGGGAGAAAGCTTATGGGCTGGGAATGCTCCCCAACAATGTTCTTTGTATTCCCTCTTCCCAAATAGTAAACAAATACTATGTTTCAAATGTGTATTTTTAATTTGTATTTTAGAAACTCTTGGACATCTATGCAACATTTCATATTAACGGCCTGATAATTACTTGCTTTCCATCCGTTACCTAGGAAGTTTGATGGACAAGTGTTTATAAATGCTTGTCTTTAAAACTGCTGTATCTCAGTTCCACAGACAGAAGTTTCATGATTCATCTCTCACTGAACTCCATGCTCAGAAATTGGCTCAGCAGGATGAGGCAGAGCCCAGAAGAATGTAATTTTTTAATAGGTTCCTGACTTTAGAACTTCTGCATTTATGTTAATGATGGAAATTTGCTTATAGTAGTCTTTTCTTAAAATAGCTTTGTCAGATTCTGGTATCAATGTTAGGCAGGTTTCCTAAAACAGGTTAGGAAGTGGAAAAAACTCTATTATTTGGGAAAAAATTGTGTAAGAGTGGCATTGTTTATTGTTTAAATGTTTGAAAGAATTCACCAGTGTAATTATCTGTAGTATTTTTAATAAGGTTTTAAGTGAAAAGTCAATGTATTTAGTAATATTGGATAATTCAGATTTCCTACTGATCATTTGATTACTTTAGGGCAGTTTGCGTCTTGTAGGAATTTGCCCATTTGAATTAAATTTCTAAATGTGTTGCCTTAAAGTTGTTCATGACCTTCTCTCATATACTTTTCTAAAATTTATTATGAAAGAAATATACAGAAAGAAATTGAAGAATTTTGCAGTGAATATCCATATACTTACTCTTAGATTATACTATTAACATTTTTATAATATTCATTTTATCAACCAATCTTAGTTTATATTTTGAGGAAAGTTGAAGGTATCAGTATGCTGCCCCTAATTAATTTAGCATTTATAGTATTAACAAGAATTTAGTNTATTTTGAGGAAAGTTGAAGGTATCAGTATGCTGCCCCTAATTAATTTAGCATTTATAGTATTAACAAGAATTTAGCATTTTTAGTTTTTTCTTTGAAAGTCAAATGTACATCAATAAAATGTGTAAATGATCAAAAAATGAAGTGCACAGATCATAACTGAATATTTGCTGAATTTTGATAAAGACATATACACCTGAGTAACCCAAAGCCCAGTAAAGATATAGAACATTATCTCCAACCTGAAAAGTCCCCTAATGATAATGACACTTCTTAGTCAACCCTGTTTACATCATCCCCAGAGGAAATCACTACTATGTATTTATTGAAAAAATAGCCACGTATAAGTGGACCTGTACAGTTCAAACTTGTGTTGTTCAAGGGTTAACTGTATTTCTATCTTTGTGAGGTCTACTTTTTTCCTTATTTGCTATTACTCTTAGGGAGTAGCTCTCCGGAAACCCAACTTAGAGTCTAGAATATTTCCCAAAGTCTACCTTCCTTGGTGTCACCTGTACTCCAAGTTTTGTGTTCCAGACCTACAGAGATTTCACAGAATTCTACTCAGACTTTTTGCCTCTCTTTACAGATTATTGTGATAAGAGATTTCCTTTTCTCTTAAAATTTTCTCCCTCAAGTTAGCAGTTTGGGTAGGTCTCTAATGACTACAAGTTAAGTCACTTCAGCCAAGTCACTTTGTGACCCTGTGGACTATAGCCCCCAGGCTCCTCTGCCCAGGGGATTCTCCAGGCAAGAATACTGGAGTGGGTTGCCAAGCCCTCCTCCAGGGGATCTTCCTGACCCAGGAATTGAACTTGCATCTCTTATGTCTCCTGCATTGGCAGGTGGGTTCTTCACCGCTAGTGCCATCTGGGAAGCCCCCTAAAGACTACACCGAGATTTTAAAATATATATTTTTGATCTGTATTTTATAATTGGTCCCAGAAGTTTGATATAGTTGGTTTATCACACACAGAAATTGATGGTCTGGTCTACCCTGTTCCTTCTGAACATAGTTTAACTTACCTTCTACTCTAACAGTACTGTTGAATAATTATATTCATAGTATGACTTATGCCTTATTCTTTTGATCAAAACTATTTCCAAATCTCCCAGATTTTTCATTTGTCTCATAATCCAGTTATTCTAGTTTCTAGTAATATAGAAAGAAAGAAAAAAAAAACCAGTGGGGGCAGTTAGACATCAGAGGTGGGACAGGATGACCCTTAAATAGGGTGGTTAGGGTAGCTCTCAATGAGGTGACATGTGAGTGAAGTCACCCACGTAAACAGCTGAGTAGAGTTTCAGGAATATGTTACAAATCACACAAGGCTCTAAGGCAGGAGCACAGATGATGTGTTCAAGGAATGGCAAAGAGGGCAGTGTGGATGGAGATGAATGAGCCAGCGGAAGAGTAGTAAGGAGGACAAATGACAGGGGACAGATCAAGGTGGAACTTCAAGGCGATTTGGGAGAGTTTACATTTTATTATACTCTGGGAGAAATGAATGGCTTAGAGCAAAAGAGTGATGTGATTTGACTAACACTTTAGAAGGCTCACTCTGGCTATGGTACTGAGAACTGAGCAAGGAGAGAAGCAGGAACCAGAGAGAAGGCTATGGTAATAGTCCAAGTCACAGATGATGGTGACTTGGATCAGATAATGAGAAGTTGAATTCTGGATACGTTCTGACAATAGACCCAATAGGATTTTCTGGGAGATGAGATACACACAGGAAATGCTTGCTCTTGTTTAAATTATTGTAATTAAGTTTTCTGAACCTTCAATATAATTATTCCTAAAAACAACTTTTGCCAAAATCTTATTGTCTGAACCATCCTGATATATTCTCTAGGGTACCAAGAATAGCACAGTCTACTTCAGTAATAGCTAAGCTTAATGATTCTTAAGATTGCAAAGGATTTTGTGAATTGATCAATGTTCTATTGTCAAAGATAAAATCATTTTCAGATATTAGAACAATTCAACTCAAGGCCACTAGGTGGTGATGTTTACTAAATTTTGACAGTAGTGGCCAGAATTTTAGGTAAGAATTAGATTTATCGAAAACCAGATTCAATATTAGAATCTTAGAAATGAAAGGCACTATAGTGACCATTATTATTAGGCTAGGAAGAGCCAAATGACACGGGAAAGGTATACATCCATTAGTAATAGCTGTCGTTCTTTGAGGACCAATGTGCCAGCCCCTTAGTAGGTATATAGACATAAGTTATAAAATAGGATAACACTTAAGTTATATGCTATGCCTTACTAATGTTAGAGTTTGTTCCTTTTTTTCTTTAAAGGGAGATTTATCATTTTTAAAGCAATCATTTGATCATTTTAGTTGCATTATAATTGTTACTTGAAGTAAAGTTGTTTCCCCTTGATTTTACATTTTAAAAGTTTCTAATTTTTTCTTGAAATGAAGTTTATGCTAATTTTGGCTATAGATTAATCTTTTAGAACACATTGTCTGAAGAGGCTGTGGTAGAAGGGCTCAGAGGGCATATGTACTTGAGACGATGTTAAGGAACTCTTGTAAACTTTAAATGCTTTTATGGGATTTTAAGATTTTAGCTTCATTTAGTTGAAATAAAGTATGTCTCTTTAATCTCATCTATTATACATGCTTATATACTGAGATATTCAGAATCCTCCATCAGACTCTAGTGGTTACACAGGTTTATACACAAAAGCAAGAGCATGCTTGGTCAAAAGTTTGCTTGGGTTTTCTATAATATCTTATGGAAAAACTCAAATGAACTTTTTGGCCAACCCAATACTTTGCAGACTTTATTTTCTCACTTTATGTCATACCTGAGTGAATGCAACAGTGCCCTGACTAGTGTTGGTTGTCAATATTCAGTTATTAAAATAAATAAAATATTTATGTGCAGTGGTTGGCTCAGACAGTAAAGAATCTGCTTGCAGTGTGGGAGACCTGGGTTTGATCCCTGGGTTGAGAAGATCCCCTGGAGGAGGAGATGGCAACTCACTCCACTATTCTTGCCTGGAGAAGCCCATGGACAGAGGAGTCTGGTGGGCTATAGTCCCTGGGATCACAGTCAAACACGGCCGAGTGACTAACAGACACACACACACACCCATAGCATAAATCTTGTTCAGTTGCTAAGTGACGTCTGACTCTTTGCGACTCCGTGAACTGCAGCACATCAGATTTCCCTGTCCTTCACCATCTCCCAGAATTTGCTCAAACTCATGTCCATTCAGTTGGTGATGCCATGCAACCATCTCATCCTCTGTCACTCCCTTCTCCTGGCCTCAATCTTTCCCAGCATCAGGGTCTTTTCCAGTGAGTTGGCTGTTCATGTCAGGTGGCCAAAGTATTTATTGGAGCTTCAACTTCAGCATCAGTCCTTCCAATGAATATTCAGGATTGATTTCCTTTAAGATTGAGTGGTTTGATCTCCTTGCTGTCCAAGGGACTCTCAAGAGTCTTCTTCAACACCACAATTTGAAAGCATGACTCTGTTTCAATATAAAAAAACTCAGAGTTTGAGCTGAGGGAAGAGTTTTAGTTGAAATATTATATCTCTGATTCTATATCTGAAGTTGTTGATATTTAAAATTCTCTGGTGGAGGTTGTTGATTCAGAAATGTAATTGCAGAATATATAACACTGCTTTACCACATTTCCTCCAAGTATTTCTATCTGTAACTGGCTACCAAATCTGGTATTAAATCAATACAATTTTATGCATTTCAAATTTTTCATTTCAGATTAATATTTTTTTACAACACACCAAAGATAAAGAGCTTTTCCCTAATTGGGGTTGTTTGACAATTAAGGGATGTAATACACTTAAAATAGTGTCCAAGACCCTATATTAAATTAATCAAATTAGAAATGCATATTACTGTTTACCAAAATAATGAAATAAAAATAGGGTTGCATTTTGTAAACTGTATTCATTCCAACATCAAAATTTTCTTAATCTTAGTATTAGTGAAACCTTTCTAACTTAGAATGATAGAAGTTCAAATTTAGAAGGAGCTTACAGTTTACCAACTAAGTCTCAATCTAATGCATTGTTTTTCTACTCAGATACAATAACATTAAAATGAATCATAGTATATCTCTCATTCATCCATTCTAAATAGAAAGACAGAATTTCTGAGTGACTTTATTCATATTCTTTGATTAAAGTGTTTATCTTGGTAATCCACTTACGGATCCTCTGGAGCATAAACTACTTAATGCGTAAACTCTTCCAGAGATAACTGACCACTTAATAATGCACAATACATTATTTAAATTATGTGCAATACACCTCTCAAGAGCAAAGATTGCTAAACCTCACTGAAATATAGTAAAATTAGGTATTTTTCTTAACAAAAGAACCAAATTTAGTAAAATTTCTGGATTCATATACTTATTTGGAAGAAGACAAAGGACTGGGTTTTATGAAGTATTTGAGTAGTTTATGATTTTTACTTAGTTCTCTTACAAGAACAATGAAAACTTTTTTCAGTGAAATCCAGAATTTAGATAGCTAATATAAACAACACAAAACTTCAAGGAAAGATGTAATGGTTATAATACAAATTAAAATTTTATCTAGTAAATCTATTCTCTGAGAAACTACTGTTGCATAAAATGGCAAAGGCAAGTAAAAATAAAGTAAGCAGATGATAGAATTTCTAAAACATTAAAATTTGATCTGATTATCAAATTACTACTATAAAATAACATTATTATTTAGATTTTAGGAGCAAGAGCTTCTAAGCCTCAGTTTATCACCATTATTCTCCTCAGTATCTTATCTCTAGGACATTAGATGGTGTGATACTATGGAATAATTTTTATATTCTTTTCACTTTGAGACTCCCATGATCAGATTCTTTCCTATTCTTACTACAGCTTCCCAGATTAAGCCATTGTTATTTCATGTTCGAATCATTGTTTCCCTCTCCTCCCCGCTTCTCTTGTTTTCAGTCTACTGCAGATATCAACACCAGCTCAATCTTTATCCTTCCTATGGGTAACTGCTCAAGCCTCTTCTTTGCCCACAGGGAAGAGGTTGAACTTCTTGGAGGAGTACTCAGGGCTTTCCATCATCTGACCCCCAGCCTACTGTGGGTAAAGTGGCCAATGACCCACTCACTGTCCCATCTAAAGGGCATTTTTCTTACTTTAAGTCTTCTAGAATGTTATTGCCGCTACAGATTATTTTCTTCCTTGCTCTTTCTATACTGAGTATCCAGTGGGTGCTTTATATGGTAACAAATGAATTGATTAAATTTCTCTGGGGCTCCTGGTTGCTAATCACTTCTCCCTAAAAGTCTCTTCTCACTTTGATTCAGTGCTAGTAACCTTTCTTGTCTCTGTGGGCCATCCTAATTAGCCCTTCTGTGTTTCCCTGGTGTTGACCTCCGCCACCTGTTAAATTCTGGTTTTCCTGGAAGTTTGTTCTCAGCTCACTTCTATAAACACATTCGTTTCTTTTAGTAGAAGTGCATTCCTTGGATAGTTGAACTCTCTTGCAGCATGAAGATTCCGAATTTTGCATCCTTTTAAACTCCATATTTATTTAATCCTGAATTCCCTAATATACATTCCAGGGACATGCAAACTCAACATCTTCCTAATATCAGTTCCAGCCCCAGTTCTACAGTCCCACATTACTTCCCTATTTGGACTAACGATACTAGTAAGCACCTATCCACCCTTACTTGCCCACACCAGAACCTGAGGGTCATTCTAGGTTCATCCTTTCCTCAGGATAGCAAAATGTGGTGTTTTTACTGGCTGACTGTGCGTGCATGTGTGCGTGTGTGTTGTGTTCGGTTGGTTGCCTTTTGCTGGTTGACTTTAATTTTTAGAGAGTGGAGATGGGAGGAATTGCATGTCCTTTGTTTTAAATTTTCTTTTGTTTCAAAGGATCCTCCAGTTTCTTAGTCTTGCCTCTTTCCTCCTTCATTGTGTGGTTTCCAAAAAGCACCTGTCTTTTTCTTTCTTTTTTAAAACGACTTTATTGAGAGATATTCACAGACCATATAGTTCCCCCACTTAAAGCATACAACTAAATGGTTTTGTTATAGGAGTTGTGTGACCACCACCAGCATCGGATTTAAGAACATTTTGTCCTTCAAAAAAGGGCTTCCCTGATGGAGAAGGGCCAGGCTGCCCCCTCCAGTGTTCTTGGGCTTCCCTTGTGGCTCAGCTGGTAAAGAATCTGCCTGCAATGCAGGAGACCTGGGTTCAATTCCTAGGTTGGGAAGATTCCCTGGAGAAGGGAAAGGCTACCCACTCGAGAATTCTGGCCTGGAGAATTCCATGGACTGTATAGTCCATGGGGTTGCAAAGAGTTGGACACGACTGAGCGACTTTCACCTTCACTACTGTCCTTCAAAAAGAAACCCTGTCCCTACTTAGAGGTCTCTCCCATTCCCTTCCACCTCACCCCCTTGCCCTAGACCGTCACCAGTCTACTTTCTTTCTATGCAGTTTGTGTCTTCTGGACATTTCCTCTGGGTAGAATCATACAATGTGTGACCCTTTTGTGACAGGACTCCGCCTCAGGAAGGATTACTTTCCAAGACTGCCTCTTCTCATTCCTATAGTCACTTGTAAGTCCCTTTCCTGGTCAGCATGCTCACGGACCAAAATACCTTTTCATTTTACCTTTATAGTATTTCCAGAATTGCTCTTCTTCTCCATGACAACATGGTGGAGGTATGGGAGATAATTTATTGATTTCTATTTTCCATCATTTATTTTTTAGATAAATTGAAGTTTGGATATTTGTTGTCTTCTAATTATGCTGAAAGCATAGTTTTGTACATTTTTATTTGGTCATCTTGTTGTCCTCTATTGTTTTTCAGAAGAAACTTTGGAAAATCCTGATTTACATGGTCTCTTTGTGTTGGCAGCCCAGATTTTCTATAATTCTCTTTTTGAGTTCCGAATATTTGGGGGCACTGATAGTTACAAGTTAATTTGGAATTTTACTGTATTATCGATAAGGCTAATTTTAGGTTCTGACTGTCCTTATTGCTTTTTCCAGATAAAGCCTAACTCTATAAAACTCCAGTCTCAAGAGATTTCACTTTAAGGCCATGACTCAATATTAGATGAGAGACAATTTTGAAGAACAATCCTGAGTCTAGAAGATCTGTCATAAATCATCTTGTATTTCAGAAGTCATCTTCCTGTTATAAAGAATTCATTGCCTAGATTTGACATAAAGAGTTGTTTTAGAGATTTTGATACAAGCATTTGTGATAACTGTAAACACTGGATATAACAAATATGGTCTTTCCACAGGAGAAAAACATGACAATATAAGATAGAAGGATGCTAAAATAGATCCAAAAATTAAGGAACAATGAATATCCTTTTAATTTATTAATACTGGCTTGTTTTGTTATTTCTATATTATAGATTTGGTGCATACTGTCATAGACTATATTAACAAACTGGAGAGACTTTTGTTATCATAAAATCTAACTCCTTCATTTGAAGAAAGTAATAAAATAAGTGAGTCTAAATAAATTTTTTATAAAAATCACACAGAATGTTAGAAATAGAGCTGAGTTTGGAACCCTGAATCAATTAGCTTTTGCTGTGTAACAATCCACCCCATTTGCTTAGCTCACCCCATTTACTTAGGTGGGCCACTTGGGCTGGGGTCAGCTTGATGGATTTTCTGCTGGTCTTTTTTCATGAATCATACTCAGTTGGTAGGTTGACTGTATTTAAAATTCAGCACATACTGAGTTTTCCAAATAGAAAATTCTAAAATTATATCCAGATATCAGGGGGAAATAGACTGAAATGTATGGAATTTGAGTGAGAACAACAGATTTTAGGATAGTGTGAAAATCAAAATGGGTTGTGGGTTAGATCATGGGTGTGTGTGTCTGTGTGTGGTGGATGATAAGGATGGAGGGGTCTTCGAATATTCAGCATGTCTTTCCAGTTAATGCAGGGCTCTGCTACCCAGTTTTATTCAAGAATATGTTTTTAGTTCACAAAAAGAAGCAATAAGGTATTTGGGAAAGGCATTTTTCCCTCCTTACAACAGGAAATCTGGACAAGTTCTGTGAATTGGAGGATACTGGTGTACAGCAAAGATTCTATGGAGGTTCAAGGGATAGGAATTTCATGATCACAAGGGTATGATAATAGCATGAACCAGCTTGGGGACCAAGAAAGAGCTCAGCCATCTGTATAGCTCATGTCATCAATGAGTGAAAGATAAAGGTGACAGTCCAGGAGTTCTGGAAATAAGACATAAATCAGTCAGCCCCCCAGACTGTTCTAGCCCAGCACTTCCTGTCTCAGAATGAGAAGGGATGTGAGGCATCATGCAGCCTGCAGGGTGGGAGACACTGGTAGGGGATTTGAAAGCAGACAGAGGAAAAGGCAAAGTCAATGTGACTATGAAATCCTTTATCGATTTTTGGCATATTGGTTACTACTGTAATTCAAAAGGAAGTAATCTTTGGATTATATTTGCAACTATAAAAATTTATGAGCTAAATAAAGAAGAGCCTTTTTTCAAAATATGAAACTTTTTAATTATTAATTTCTTAAAGATAAGAAAATATTGTAAGCAATGTGGAATGTTATGGCTAAAAAGATGTCATTTTACATCCTTTATTGTTTTCCTTTGATAAATGGAAGCCTATAGATTCATTTATTTATACCCACCCAACACCATCTTCTATCTCCCAAATCCAAAATCTAAGTTAATTCAAATATTCCATAGTCCTCATTTGCATTTTGCCTGTATATTTAGTTGAACACCTATCTATAAATCATATTACCTATTTGTTTTCTTTGTTTCAGAGGATGTGATAATGTCCTTCACGGTATCCGTGGCAACGGTACTTGTAATCGGAGGATTTATTTGGGCTTTGTCTGTCTGTTTGTCACGAAGAAGGGCCAGCGCCCCCATCTCGCAGTGGAGTTCAAGCCGGCGATCCAGGTCTTCATATACCCACGGCCTCAACAGAAATGGATTTTACCGCCACAGTGGCTGTGAACGTCGAAGCAACCTCAGCTTGGCAAGCCTCACTTTCCAGCGACAAGCTTCCCTGGAACAAGCCAATTCCTTTCCAAGAAAATCAAGCTTCAGAGGCTCAACTTTCCACCCCTTTCTGCAATGCCCACCACTTCCTGTGGAAACTGAGAGTCAGCTGGTGACTTTCCCTTCATCCACTACCTCCTCCTCCATCAACACTTCCCACAGCCTGGGCCGTCCTGATTTCCACTGGTCCAATAACAATCTTCGGATTGGCATTTCACCACCACCCCCACCTGCCTATGAGTCCATCATAAAGGCTTTCTCGGACTCCTGAGTAGGGTGCTTCTGTTTTCCTGTCTTTCTTTTCTTGTTTTATATTGAAGGGAAATTACAAATAGGCAAAACAGAATTTTGAGGACATGGCCCAAATGCCTAACGAGTTTCCAAGCTGAAATATGCACAACACACAAGTTGGACGTCACAATGTAAAACAGATTTCCTTTTTTTTTGTCTCACACACAAAAATAATATTTTTCCAAATAGTTATATATTTATGTGTTTTGTATTCAACGTGGGAATTTTTAAAGATAGTGATTCTTACCTAAGAATCAACCAGATACAGTATATATGTCTTTTAGACTAAAACAAACACTTCGGATTTTTGTGGTTTACAATCTTCACTCAATGTCCAATGTGACTATAAAGGGGGAAAAAATTACTATGTAACTTAAAAAAATTCCTGTCTTAAGGGATTTTAATTTAACTTTCTTTAGAAAGACAAGTGCATCATTTGACAATCTTGGATTTTTAGTGATTTTATGGACATAAAATGATGGAACATAGGAGATTCTAAAGTTCCTTGATTTCACTCATTTGTGACAAGTGAGGAAATCAAGCAAAGGAAGCTGAACTCAGTGAGTGTTACAGAATAGTGCAATTCTGACACTTATTTTTCCCCCCACTCCTTTTGTTCTTTTCCCAAGAATAGTTATCCTCTTCACTGAGGCAAATCCTTGGATTTACTCACTTGATGATTTGACCTTTCTTGACTGTTTTCGTTATATTGTTATAAAAACAATAGCAAATCCAATTCATTTGCTCTAAAAACAAACTCTAATACCGAGTTGACATTTTTCTTAAGGGATAAACTTTATTTCTTACATTTAAATCTAGCAATGGGGAAACCTTATTACCTAAGGATTTTCTGTAACTTCAAAGACAAATAAAGGGGGGCTAGTAGAGAGAAAGTCTGTTATCCAAATTAGATGTTACAGCCATGAAGAATCTTCCTTCCTGGATGGGCCCGTCAGTCATCATCTTTTATTTACTTCTCTATGGATTTCAACCTTAGCTTCTGTGAAGAGTCTTTGTACAAAGATGAAACTGCCAGCTGGTCCTTGGTGCAGACAGTTATTTAAGGAGTCCATCTCCACAAGAAGCCACCCTTTTAAAGGAAGAGAGCTTCAGTGGCCAGAGATGGCTGGCTGGTCTTTTTCATTTAAGGACATGAGTTCCCAGAATTATTACTCAGAAGACCTGGGGTTTGTTTCTGATATAGTAAATATTTGGCTTATCTTGCTGTTTCGTCTCTGAACACTGGGATTTTCCGTGAAGAAAAATGTCCTCTCATGATAGTTTCTGCAATGCAGCAGCCCTAGCTAATGGTGTCTGAATATGGTTCAATACTGTAATAGATATTTACGCAATAAAAGATTCTGTATAGCATTTTCTTTATTTTTTTTTTGGCTTACATTTTCCACTGTTCCTCAAGGACAGTTATGCTTAATGATGTCTATAGTAAATGTCTATAAATAGGTTCTTTCTAATGCAATATACCTGAAAGGAGGAAGGAGGAGGGAAGGGAGGGACAGAGGAAGGAAGGAAGGAAAGAGAAAAAAAGCTCGAAAGATAGCAAATTTGTTGTAAGTTTTTTTAATAAAAACTTAGTTATAGCCACACAAAATTTTAAGAGATCTTTGCTTGTTGCTGTTCAGTCGCTAAGTCGTGTCCAAGTCTGTGGGACCCCATGGACTACAGCACACCAGGCCTCCCTGTCCCTCACTATCTCCTAGAGTTTGCTGGAAATCATGTCCATTGAGTCAGTGATGCCACTCAACTCTATCTTTGCTTGTATGCCATCTTTAATGTCTAATATGCGAGGTAAGCAAAGTATATGGTTTTTCTGTAGAATTTATGCTGAGAGTAAAAACTGCTTCATCTCTCTCAAATAAGGAAAATGAGAGCAGAAATCCTCTGGTGTATTTAACCATCTGAAAGAATTATTACCTCTTCCCTCACCAAGTTATGAAATGATCAAAATGAGTATGTTGTAAACGTGCAATGTATAAAACATGAAATTAAAACAAAAACTGGAGGCCTTCTCTTAATGTAATTATTTTATTTGAAATATTTACTTGATTATGAAATAAAATTAAACTGATGTAAATTTTGATTCAGAGTTTATTTATTGAATAGCCTGTAACTCTTTCCTATTTATTTGGTATTTTAACTCAATCAAGATCATTCTCTAAAAAATGGGAAAAAAATCATTCTTTATAAACTATTCTAGAGACACAAACCTTGTTTTATCTAATAACGTATAATAGAAAAAGGGTATGATCACAAAGAGAAAACCAGAGTTTTTAATGAATTAATATAGGTGAAAAATAAGTTACTTGTTAAAAACATGAATTTAGATTCTTCTCTCACTAGATAAACAATTCCAGAATTGTTTAATTAATTTTTTTAGAGAATAAACTTTTTGAGATATAACTTACTTTTAATGTTATATTAGTTTTAAATGTACAGCATAAGGATTTGATATATGTATGTACTACAAGACGATCACCATAATCCACTCTAATTAACATCTGCAGCCACACTTCGTTACTTGTGATGAGAACTTTGAGGATCTACTCTCAGTTCAGTTCAGTTCAGTCGCTCAGTCATGTCTGACTCTTTGTGACCCCATGAACAGCCACACACCAGGCCTCCCTGTCCATCACCAACTCCCGAAGCTTACTCAAACTCATGTCCATCGTGTCAGTAATGTCATCCAACCATCTCATCCTCTGTTGTCCCCTTCTCCTCTTGCCTTCTATCTTTCCCAGCATCAGGGTCTTTTCCAATGAGTCGGTTCTTTGCATCAGGTGGCCAAAGTATTGGAGTTTCATCTTCAGCATTAGTCCTTCCAATGAATATTCAGGACTGATTTCCTTTAGGATTGGCTGGTTGGATATATCCATCTTTACAATGTATATGATCTATTTTCAGCAACTTTCAAATATACAATACAGTACAATTAATACTTCCCTGGTGGCTCAGATGGTAAAGCGTCTGTCTACAGTGCGGGAGACCTGGGTTTGATCCCTGGGTCGGGAAGATCCGCTGGAGAAGGAAATGGCAATCTACTCCAGTACTCTTGCCTGGAAAATCCCATGGACAGAGGAGCCTGATAGGTTACAGTCCACGGGGTCGCAAAGAGTCAGACACAACTGAGTGACTTCACTTTCACTTTCACAATGTGGTACATTACATCTCCAGGGTTTGTTTATTTCACAACTAGATGTTTATGCCTTTTTTGACAAGCTTCACCCTTTTGATCTCCATTTCCCTCCCCACCATGTCTCGCTCTCTGTTGTCTGATATCAGTAGACAGTCTTATTGGTTCACTTGGAATTTTGCCTAATGTATGTATTGCCTAATCTTGAAAAAACTAGAAATAAACTTTCTGAAATTAAGAAAAAGAACCCTAGTAATGCGTGAAAAGTTATGACCAACCTAGATAGCATATTCAAAAGCAGAGATATTACTTTGCCAATTAAGGTCCATCTAGTCAAGGCTATGGTTTTTCCAGTGGTCATGTATGGATGTGAGAGTTGGACTGTGAAGAAAGCTGAGCGCTGAAGAATTGATGCTTTTGAACTGTGGTGTTGGAGAAGACTCTTGAGGGTCCCTTGGACTGCAAGGAGATCCAACCAGTGCATTCTGAAGGAGATCAGCCCTGGGATTTCTTTGGAAGGAATGATGCTAAAGCTGAAACTCCAGTACTGTGGCCACCTCATGCGAAGAGTTGACTCATTGGCAAAGACTCTGATGCTGGGAGGGATTGGGGGCAGGAGGAGAAGGNTAAAGCAAAAATAATCATACAACAAAAAAATCAAAAGAAAATTAATGTACAAATCAACTTAATAGGGTAAATGATACAGAAATAGAACAAAGTACATATGGAAAATTACTTGAGGGTAGAATTTCTAATAAATGAAAAAACTGATTCACAAATGTTTTTGAGAAACTAGATGGCGAAAGAGAAAAATATCTCTCTCATGTATCTTAAAATGAGTTTGAAATGAGTAATAAATGTAACCATTAAAATAAAGGCATATAATAAAAATAGAAAAATATTTAAAAAAATATTTACATGGAAATAATTTTTCTGAGTGAGTTTGGATAGTCAGTAATCAGATTTCTTTTTAATTTTGAAGTTTAATTTTTAAAAATAAATCTTGCTATTTACAATTTATACTTTGAGTCAACGTTATGAGATTTAATTCATATACAGTTAGATTCATCACATTTTAAGTGCTGAATCTGATCCATTTTGAAATAGGTAGACACCCATGTTAAGGGCTTTCCTAGTAGTTCACCTGGCAAAGAATCTGCCTGCAATGCAAGAGACCCCTATTCAATTCCTGGGTCAGGAAGATCCAATGGAGAAGAGATAGGCTACCCACTCCAGCATTCTTAGGCTTCCCTGGTGGCTCAGATGGTAAAGGCTCTGCCTGCAATGTGTGAGACCTGGGTTCAATCCCTGGGTTGGGAAGATCCCCTTGAGGAGGGCATGACAACCCACTCCAGTACTCTTGCCTGGAGAATCCCCACGGACAGAGGAGACTGGTGGGCTACGGTCCATGGGGTCACAAAGAGTTGGACACAACTGAGAAACTAAGCACACACACAACACAGACATCGTCACAATATTCAGGATACATAACACTGGGAATTCCCTGGAGTTCAGCGGTTAGGGCTCTGTGCTTCCACTGTAGGGGGCACCAGATTGATCCCTGGTCTGTCGGGGAGCTAAAGTTCCACATGATGCATGGCTTGGCCAAAAGGAACAAAAAAAAAAAAAAGAGAGAGAGAGAGATAACACCGCCATCATCATAAAATGTTCTCTTATACTCCTTCCCAATCAATCTCCATTTTCTAATACCACCTTTAAACATACGTCGGCTTCCCTGGTGGCTCAGATGGTAAAGCATCAGCCTGCAATGCAGGAGACCTGGGTTCTATCCCTGTGTTGGGAAGATCCCCTGGAGAAGGGAATGGCAATGTACTCCAGTATTCTTGCCTGGAAATTCCCATGAACAGAAAAGCATGGTGGGCTACAGTCCATGGGATCATAAAGAGTCAGACATGAATAAGCAACCAACACTTAAACGTACTTAGATGCACTTCCTATCATTATGGATTAGGTTGTCTCCAAGTTCTCTACAAATGAAATCACACAATAGGTGCTATTTTGCCTCTGGTTTCTTTCTCTCAAGGTAAGTATTTGAAATTTATCCATGTTGTTGCATATTTCAAAGATTCGTTAAAATTTTTTTTTTTACTTTTTTTAGGGATTCATTATTTAATAGATGAATAATATTCCACTGGATGCATATACTATGACTTGTTTATTTGCTAGCCTATTCAGCATTTAGGGCTTCCCCAGTGGCGCAGCACTAAAGAATCCTCCTGACAATGCAGGAGCTGCAGGAGATGGGAATTTAATCTCTGTGTCGAGAAGATCCCCTGGAAGAAGAAATAGCAACCCACTCCAGTATTCTTGCCTGGAAAGCCCCATGGACAGAGCAACCTGGTGGGTTGGCCAGACTGAGCAGAGTTGGCGAGAGTTGGCCAAGACTGAGTTGACCAAGACTGAGCAACTGAGCTCACACAAACCCACCCTGAAGTCAGAAAGATCTCTGACCTAGTTTGTTCCTACTGGGTAGTAACTGTGCTGAGCCTTGTAGTTGCCTTGACACCCCTGTATCATGAACTCTCTCCTCAACTTGGTGAGACCAGTGTGCTGTGCTTAGCATTCCTTCTTCCTTCCCTGGAATACGCCTTCCAAAAAAAGAAATAGGAGTGATTGTCAGGCTTCCCTCATTTGTTTAAAAACTGCCTGTAGCCAAATATGCTCAATTTTATAGCTTGTTTGTTGTCAGAAGATTAATCTTATGTCTTTTATCTATTTTGACTGGAGGTGGAAATCTCTGAAAAACTTTTTTTTAATAATAATAAAAAGATTAAACATTACCTGAGTAGAGGATGCTCTTAAACCCCATTAAAAGACAAATTATGAACTGTGAGTAAGAGCTTTAGTATGGATTGAATGTTCTGTTCAATTTAGAAAAATAATACCTTAGTGAAAAATGCAAAATGGATCAGGTCTTTGCAAAATAAAGATATAAAAATGGCTAAAATGGCCTTGAAATTTACTTTTCTGGAGTGGATTTTGGCCATATAAATACTCTTTGAGGATTAAACAATTGTTTGCCCTAGAAAAGTAATCCTAGCTACTATAAAATTTTATGTTGTAACTTACTTCCTCAAAGACCTGATGATTATTAAACCAAAGTCTCCACTGACTAGACAGCATAAAAACAAGCCACTTTCCTAAATCCAAGCCCACTTACATCTCCACTGGACTAAAAATGTGCTCTTGACCTAGAGGTTCCTCAGTCATCATTTGACTAGTGAAATGAGCTGGGATTTGAATTTACAGTCAGAGAAGGAGTGAGTGAAAGTTAAAATTCTCACTGTACACTGTGCTATGTACACTGTACTGGGAAAATAAACCCAAATTTCTGAACTCAGATACAGGTCACGTTCTGCAAGTACTCAAGCAGAAAAGCCTGGTATCCTACAGCAAAGTAGGTATTAAACAGGGGTTACAAATAAATTGCAGGACCTAGAATCAGAGGTCGTGGAGAAGTAAAAGATGAAGTGGATAGTATAAATCTGTTAGTGTTGGTTATTTAGTTGTGTCCGATTCTGTGGGACCCCAAGGACTGTAGCCTGCCAGGCTCCTCTGTCCATGGGATTCTCCAGACAAGAATACTGGAGTGGGTTGCCATTACCTTCTCCAGGGGATCTTCCCGACCCAGGGATCGAACCCACATCTCCTGTGTCTCCTGCATTGGCAGGCGGTTCTTTACCACTAGTGCTGCCTGGGAAGCCCGTATAAATCTGACCAGGGTGAATAAACAAAGTGGAAAGAGAAAAAGGAGAGCAGACTATCAGAGAGACACGCCTGGAGTGGGAAGACAAGAGGAAATGGGAATCCTTCCTGTTTCCCCACAGCTCTCTAGGCCTCTGGTTTCCAGCCAGCTCTTTCTGAGATTTATTTTGTGGTCTTGAGTTCCACCTGTACTGGACAAGTGTTTCGCTTGCTTGGCTAACATGTGTGTCCCTTTTTGCTTACCTAATTTTCTTAGAGGAACCAGTCTTCATTTGACACGGCCTTATGATAACTCTCGGTTATCCTTTCCCACTTGTCCCTATGCCCTCCACCCTACTCACCAAAATGAAGGTACGTCCATGGTGGTCCAATGGTTAAGAGTTCATCTTTCAAGGCAGAGGTTGCAGGTTCCACCCCTGGTCAGGGAGCTAAGATTTCATATGCTTCGTGGCCAAAGAAACAAAACATAATACAGAAGCAATACTGTAAAACTTCAGCAAGGACCTCTAAAAAATGGTCCACATTAAACAGATCTTATAAAAAAAAAAAGTGGAGAAAATGTTCCTCTTTCAATCAATATTTGACTAGTGCTTTTAGTTTAATTCCCTCTTTCCTTCTTAATGATTTCACTGGTTCAAGTACTCCTTGTCTTTCTGGTATTAATAATTCCAAATTAAATTGAGATCATTGGAAATTAGACTCAAATACTGATCTGTATGCAAACATTTGGAATGGGGGATATCAGGAAGAATATAAATGAGCCAGGGAAGCAGGACAGGGTGGAAAGAAAATGAGTGGCTTTTCCAATACAAATCTCAGCCAGTCTTGTGGACAGAGCTAGCATGGTCCCTCAGAGGGGTCCCTAATTGAGGCAAAGGGCTGAACAGTGGTTAGGGTTAGGGCTAGGGTTAGGGTTGAGCTTCCCTGGTGGCCCAGTTGGTAACAATCTCCCTGCAGTGCATGAGACCCAGGTTCGATCCCTGGGTCAGGAAGATCCCTTGGAGAACGGAATGGCAATCCACTCCAGTATTCTTGCCTGGAGAATTACATGGACAGAGGAGGCTGGTGGGCTACTGTCTATAGGGTCACTAAGAGTCGGACATGGCTGAGCCATTAACACTAGGCTTAGAGTTAAGTGTGCTCTGAATGAGGCAATATAAAGATATGCCTTGTAGGTGGGCTTTTCAGGGAGTTAGCTGCCACTCAGGTCAAATTGTCGGAGAAGGCAATGGCAACCCACTCCAGTACTCTTGCCTGGAAAATCCCATGGATGGCGGAGCCTGGTGGGCTGCCGTCTATGGGGTCACACAGAGTCGGACACGACTGAAGCGACTTAGCAGCAGCAGCAGCAGGTCAAATTGTGTACATGGGGCTTTGTCGAACTCTAAACAGACAAAGATTCTCTCCTTGCCTAAATTCTACTCAGGGTCCCCCCCAGTGCTCTTCTCAAATAGACTTTGACTTTTGGGCTTCTGTTTTTGTCTCTGCATAGTCCAAATTTAGCACGAATTCTGCTGAGGCAGTTTACCCATATTCCTCCACTCTTGATATTCGATCACTGTTGGCATCTAATCAGGTTCTCCTCCTCCACCGTCCCCCAGGTAATGTTTGATCTTCTGGCCTGTCTTAACTAAGAATCTCAATAGGCCAGTCTAGCCAGTTTCCCCTGTTAACTGTGATGTTTCCTCTTAGTAATTTTCCACCCACTGAACCCTGCCCTACGCCTTGACTATAGATTGTGAGTATTCATTATTGTATTCAGCATTGAGCCTAGTTCTCCAGTGAGGTCTCTTCTCCCCTATGCTAATTGCTTTTCTGAATAAAATCTGTGAAAATTTTCAGAGGTCTTCATTCCATTCACTCCAAAACTGCTTCTGCTTATCTTGGAATTTAGACAATAGTGCTGTAAAAATCTAAGGACACAGGTTCTAAAAATTAGAAACAGCTTATCATTTCTTCACCCAAATACTGTAGTGATGCCCCTGCCTCTGCTTTTCTTATGATACAAAATGATAGGTAAGAGTTAACCATCCTTTGGGAGTAGTTGGCTGATTTTAATGGCAACCCTTTCTCAACCATGAATCTCTTGTGAGTTGAAACAGAATGGCGTGAAGTAAGTTAGAAAGAAAAAGAAAAACACCACTACTGTGCATTGTCACCTATATATGGAATTCAGAAAGATGGTAGACTACCCTATGTGCTGTGGGGCCCGAATTGGGAAACCTTAAAATAGAAAACGACCAGCTTTGCAGTAGGAAACGGAAACTAAGATGGCGGCTGGTGGAAGCGATGGGGGCGTGGTCTATGTTATCAAAACTTCTGATTGGCTCTCTTGGTTTCCATGCATGGGGACAGCGCCTGATCACTATAGACTCCTGTTATAATGATGGCACATGACGATTTGACCTTTAACGTGATTGGTGCAACTTCCCCCCTGCTTGCCTTTATAAGCAGGGAGCTTGCCCCAATAAAGCGGAACTGCACTAGACGGAGCCCCTGCCGTCTTATTGTCTCTTGCTAGCTGAGGGGCTGGGTAGGCGAACAGCAGGCCCACTTTTCCTCGGGACCCCTCATCTCTGCTGAGGGAAGTTCCACTGCCTCTCTCTCTTTCTGCAGAGGCGTCCCCACCCCCCCGGCAATATGCAAGACAGCAAAAGAGGCACAGATTTAAAAACTTTTGGACTCTGTGGGAGAAGGCAAGGATGGGATGATTTGAGAGAATAGCATTGAAACATGTATGTTACCATGTGTGAAACTGATGACCAGTCCAAGACAGATGCATGATGTGGGGCACTCAAAGCCAGTGCACTGGGACAACCCAGAGGGATGGGCTGGGGAGGGAGGTGGGAGAGGGGTTCAGGACAGGGGGACATATGTACACCCGTGGCTGATTCATGTCAATGTATGGCAAAAACAACCACAAGATTGTAAAGTAATTAGCCTTCAATTAAAATCAATAAATTAAAAAAAAAACAAACCAGAATGGGGAGTTAATGTTGAATGGGAACAGAGTTTCAGTTTAGGAAAGTGAAAAATTCAGGAGATGAATGATGGTGAGAGCTATACCACGGTGTGAATGTACGCAATGCCACTGAACTGTACAGTTAAATATGGTTGAGGGAATGAGTGAGTGAAAGTCAGCCGGTCAGGTCTGACTCTTTGCAACCCCATGGGATTCTCCAGGCCAGACTACTGGAATGGGTAGCCTTTCCCATCTGCAGGGCATCTTCCCAACCCAGGGATCAAACCCAGGTCTCCCACATTGCAGGCGGATTCTTTACCAGCTGAGCCATCAGGGAAGCCCAAGAATACTGGAGTGGGCAGCCTATTCCTTCTCCAGCGGATTTTCCCAGGAACCAAACCAGGGACTTCTGCATTGCAGGCAGATTCTTTAGTAGAAAGCATTATGAGACTTTCACCACAATTAAAAAAAAAAAATGAAACAATATGCAATGCCAATTGTTGGCTAAAAGACCATCACATTGTATCACAGTTTCAAAATCTGGACCATTTCCCCAAGGTTCTCTTTCAATCCTCCAACTTGCCTGCTAAATCCACAATTTCATTTAACCTATTTCTTCTGGATAACTATAGAATTCTATAGTTCAATCCCTTTCCCCAAAGGTCTTTGAATGAGGAGATGCTCATGTGTAATAAACATCAAGATCAAAGGTGCTGCTTGAGATAATTTCAGTTTTTATGTTTAGACACTTCTGTTCACCTCACTGGAAGGACGCACAGCCATCCAGTTGTAGAAGTAGGTGATGAGACTGTGTGCAGGGATTTTTTTTTTTTATTCTGAGTCCTACCTTGAAGTGTGTGCTTTTCCATAGTTTTTTCCTCTCTGAATTTCTCATTAGATGAGACACTTTAGTAACATTCCCTACATGCTTTGACATCTTTTTTTTTTTTTTAGGAAAATGTTTCATCCTATTAGGTTAATTCCCCCCGAAGGTATTTGCATAAGTGGTGTGGGTCTGGCCTTTTGACATTATCTTCCTGAATGATCTCTGACTGCTCACTCAGGCCTGTTGTATTGTAGATGCAGGGTCTGGCCTCACTGAATCTCGTGCTATCTTTACCAAATCAAATCTGTAAAGTTCACTTGCAATTTAACATATTGTTTTTGAGTCATCTTGACATTTTGACTTCATAAGTGTAAACTGAAAACTGCATTTACTGGAAATTTGCTTTTAAAAATAAAACAACATAGGCCAGATCCCTGATCTACAGCTGCTTTATAAAATTAGGCAATGCTTATGAGATAATGCTCCTCAAATAAATTTTTAAAAAGAAATTTATATCTAACATTTTTAAAATGCATGAAGAGTATGACTATCTTCAATAGGAGCAGAAAATATACAAGGAACAGTATAAGTTATTATGATCGAATTTAGTTTTTTAAAAGGGAGTCAGAGAGCATTATCAAATGTTAAAAGGGTGACAATATTTAGCCTTGTTAAAAAAAACTGACAGAGAAGTTTCTCTTTATTTCAAAGTTAAAACTGCTATACATAAGTAAGGTTTTTGGTACATTTAGCCTATATTTAAAAGCCAATGCATATCAATTTTAATTAATATTTAGAACCTTTGGAAAATTCATAATAAATGACATCTTATTTTGTAGTAATATTGACAATTGCAATTTTTCTAGAGGATAATTTTTATTAATGACTTAAAGAGTCTTGAGCTAATTCTTACTGTTGAATGGGACCACAATACAATCAATTTCATAATTTTGTTTTTCTTAACTATTTAGAGATACCCAGATATATTGGTATTTAGAGGTGAACAAAATGGTTAAATGGAAGTGAAGAGGAACTTTGAGTAGCTTACCTCATATAGTCTACGATTAAGAATTTGGGGCAGTTATAAAAGGTATTTGGATAACTGGGTAATTTGAATATAGAGTCTGTATGGATGTCCCTGGTGGCTCAGAAGATAAAGAAACTGTCTGCAATGCAGGAGACCTGGGTTCGATCCCTGGGTCAGGAAGATCCCCTGGAGAAGGGAATGGCAACCTACTCCAGTATTCTTGCCTGGAGAATTCCATGGACACAGGAGTCTGGCAGGCTACAGTCCATGGGGTCACAAAGAGTCAGACATGACTGACTGAGCAACTAACACACAGATACACACACACACACACGTTTGGTGACATTAGTTTTAGTGTGACACTAGGAGATTATTATAAATTTTAATAGGTGTGAAAATGTTATTGTGATTTGTAGAAACAGATGTTTCCATTTCAGAGATGCACACTAAAAGTTGAAAACTGTAATGTCTGAGGGAAGTCGGGAGAAGATGGCGGTGAAGTCACTTCTGAGAGAAGCCCTTGAGTTCAGTCTGAACCACCCACTAAGGATGATGTCTCCTTGGTGAAGTTCAGTCCCAAGACCAGCTCCTGCTTGTCTCCTCCTGGGATACAGCAATGCATCTCTGCGATGTTGCGGTTGTTTGGCTCAAGTACCAGTATCCAGAGCTGTCTGGGATGTGTGTTCAACGATGAAAAACACACTTTGAGTGGAGGACTAAACCTTCGACTAAAAATGCGTGATTCTAACACTGATCAAGAATATCTTGTTGGAACGCAAGATGCCCCATCAGATGCGGTGAATTCTGTCCAGAAGTGACGGTGGTGGTCACTGGGCACTGGGATCAGACAGTTAATCCGTGGAACCCCAGAACTCCTTACAGTGCTAGAACCTTCTCTCTGTCTGAAGATGGCTGACTGTGAGCAAGGCAGGCAGTAAAGTATTAACATGGGCTCACAGAACATGGATTCCATGCGACAGTGCTGGATGCCCAACCCGAAGTACCAGGCTCACTGCTTTGAGCATTTTCAAACAAGCAGAATTATGTATTAAGCACTTTTGAAGACCAAGTGGCTGTTGAATACTTCCTGCTGAGCCCCGAGGTACAGTAGAAGCTTGTTTTCAAGTGTCCAAGGCTGAAAGAAAAGAATACCGAGCGGATTTATCCAGTCAATGCCATTTGTTTTAACAACATCAAATGTACTGGCCATGAGTGGTTCTGATGGATTTATAAATATATCGGGTCCACAGATACCCCTCCAGCATGACATTAGTTGTCTTCAGTAATGATGAGACTATATTTGCAATCGCATCATCACCAATATATAAGATGGATGACATAAGATGTCCTGAAGATGGTTTCTCGTTTGCCAAGTGACAGATATAAGAACAAAATCCAAGTCTACCTAAGCATTTCCTGAAAGTGGTTTCTCTACAGAAAACTCTTCTGCTTCCTACAGATACATGTGCATCTCCTGGGGGTGTTAGAGTCATTGTTTTTGATACGTTATTTAGTATGAATTTCTCTGTTTTCTAACAAAAAACTTGTCTGTATGTCTTTTCATACTGACTTTGTGTAGAATGAAGAGTTTTTATGTGCTTTGTATGTCAGTGACTCTAAAATACTTTTAACAGAAGAAAACTAAAGAAAAATATGGCAAAATTTTAAAATCTAGGCAATGGATATATAAAGGAGTGTTCATGATATCATTTTCTCTACTCATCTATACATTTGATTGTTTCAATAATAAAAATTTTAAAACATGTTTCTTAACTAAAAAATGTTTTAGCAATTGAGATTTTACAACATGTAAATTAACATCTTATTACCATTTTTTT
>SJYQ01000345.1:694991-712565 GCA_006410935.1 Redunca redunca | reverse complement strand
TTGAAATCACCTGTCAAGTGACTGAGTTGGAAATGTTATAAACTGCTATGGATGTTGGTATATGTTCAGGGATACATAAAATTCCACATGAGGCAAGGACTTAAAAAATTGACGAGCATGACTTTTAAAAGAAAGAAAAAATGACCCTTTGGGGCTTTCTAGTATGATAATTTATTAAGTTTTTTTGGATCATTGAGATCATGTATGTGAAAATGCATTAGGAATGATGACATTTTCTACCAATATGAAACAGCAGTACTGCTACTATTCTGTGCAATAGTGTTCATATTACACTATCTTAGAGGCTTTTTGAAAATTTACCCAGGGATTAGTTTCAATATAAAGAAAATGTAATAATAGAAAGAATATGGAAATCTATTTCTGGTGCTTTTACAATTAAGATAGATCTCAGAAAAGATTAAGTCAGAGTCTATATGAATAGTATAAAAATAAAAAGGCTTTAGGGCAATTGATGACTTGTAATAAAGGAGAATTATACATTGGTAAGCCCAAGAGCCTAAGTATTTGTTGCTTTCTGCATCTGTTCCTACACATAAAATTCTTATTTTCTAGAGGCATTCCCAGTGGCCCTGGGCATAATACTAATCAGTCTTTTATTTCATTACTACTAATTAGAGATTAAAATATTTCACATGAAGCTCAGTACCTTTTTCTGTTTAAAGAAAAGTAAATTTCCTCTTATATCTTACATCTTGAGGTTACTCACTCTAAATTTATATAAATCAAGCATAATGACAATTTAATAAGAACTTCAAGTCCTATTCATCCCATGAGAGTACTACTGTGACGTCTTTCCGAGAGCTGTGTGATTGCTCAGCCCAACGCATAAGCCCTATAAAATGATGGGCTTGAAATGCTGGTCAGGGTAGAGTGAGAAGCAGTTGCTGGCAACAGTAGCCAACCTCAGCCAGCACCAAGTTCTGGTTCAGCTGTAAGGGCAAGAGAACTCGTGAAGACTGTCGACTCCCAGGACTTCAGCACCTGAGACAGCTCTCATAGTCTCAGAACAGAAAGCTCTCAAAGAACACTACTCAGCAAAGTAAGTGAAAACTTAACTTTTCTTCTTTTTTTCTCCCCTTGACTCTGGAACTTTTCTTGGGATATATTGAGTTTTTATTTCTCTTGAAAAATAACTTCACAGTGTTCCTTCTTTACAACAATAAAAACGCAAGTTTAAGTCACCTGGTAAGTATAGAAATGCCTCAACTTCTCACATATGAATGGGTTTTCTGAATTCTTTAGTTGGAAATGCATTACTCTGTTTTTTTACTCAATGCCAACTTTAATGCCTTCAAGTAGGGTTTTTTTTTTTTTTGGCTTGTTTATAAATTTTTAACTGAAAGTTCAGTGGGTACAAACGTATTGAAAGTTTCAACTTGTTACTTAGTGCTGTTCTTTCCATTTCATTTGTTAATTATGTGAACTTACAAAACATTTATTTTCTTCTGAGTTTAAATGCTGTGAGTCTTACAAACAGCACAAGAAACAGGCATCAAACTCTGAAGTTTCTATCTGCACACTGTTTACAAATGAAATGTGTAAGTAAATTAGATGTAAAAATATACAAGCTTTGCATTTGTTATATTTTTCCTTTTATGGCAGAAATTATTTTGGTGGTAATATGAGCCTCAGTGATTTTTTGGCATTAATTTACACTATTAACTGAATTAGTTTGTTCAGACACAAACTCCTTAAGGAGATTAAGCTCCCAGTAAAATCTATAATTAAAAGAGGAAAAATGTATATACAAAATAACTTTACTGATCTGTATCTACATACACAAATTATTAAATAGATGACACTCCACTTTTCTATTACTCAGATACTAAAAACTTGGAGTAGAAGAAGAAACGTCAGTTTCTTGAAGCTGCTTCATAGTTAGAAAATATACTAAACATGGATGTTACAACTCTGTTATAAGAAAATTGCCCTTATGGTTGTTTCCAGTACTATAAAAGTATTGCATTCAATCTTGTGCCTAGCGAGAGATAGGCAGAAGTTGAAAGGATCCTAATATTTATTTAAGCACTGTTCACACACCCAAAAACCTTCTTGATTTAAAAAGTAATCATACTGCAGTTTAACACTTTCTGTAAGATGTAAATCGCTTTCTCTAAACTCTTCATGAGTCCTCAGGAATTACTGCTAGACACACAGAGTCACCTTTCAGGCACAGCTGTGGTTGGAAAAACTTACAGCTGTGATTGTCTCCCCTTCCAGGTCCTGCGATGGAAACAAGAAGTAAGCCCCAGCTTCTTGTGTTCCTGACGCTGTTCAGCGTGCTCTTCTCCCAGACCTTGGCATGGCCTCTTTTTGGAGCACCTTCAGCTCTGAGGTAGGCTCTCTTTCAATTCAGACAGTTGAACATTCTTCCTCCACGTAAATGGGGATTTCTGATACGTTATTTCAGACAGCTCAATTTTGTAAACTAGGTATTAGTTATTCAAATCTGTTGGTTGACTTGTTAAGCAAGTTTTTTCAACTTCAGGGCAACATGAGTTTTGGAATTCACTCTCAGGACCAGAAAGACAGTGTTGATGACTAGTTTTATGGGTAAGAAGGATCACATTTCCAAGCAAGGCAGAAAGAGATCTTGGATTTCCTTTCATTCAAACCAGTTTCAGTTGAGTAATTAGCTGTTCTCCCTTGTCACCTCAGTTCAGTTCAGTTTTTGATAGAAAAATAGGTGTCTAATTGCCCACTTCATTTGAGTTCATTTTTTGAGATCAATCAGCAAATACTCATGAACAATTGATTAGTGGAATATGTATAAAATCATGTTGGACAGACTATCTAGGTAGAATCAATTTGTCAGTGTTAAAAATTATGAGATAATTAATCTACTGAGTTACCCTTCCCCAGTGAGTGAATTTTAAGGTGCTTAGTTTTTTACCACAAATCCTTCGTTTTACTGCTCTCTACATTGCATTTCATATTTCAAATTCATATAATACAATTCACTTTTAAAGCTTTATATGAAATAAATTTATGCTAAAGAAGGAAACAGTAAAAGGAAACTACGTTAGCTTTATTTTTCTTTCCAGTTTACATGTCTTTGCTTATTTTCTCATTTCCAATTCTTTGTTCAAGGTAGGCATATCCTCAACAGAATGAATAATCTCTTAGCTGTTAGTGGTTTTCTGTGAAATTTGCTTAAAGCCAGATTGTATGTTGCTTTGATAATTAAATAGAACTAGTCTATCTGAATAAGTATATCAAAAGAGATGAATAATCTCAAGAATGCTGAAGCTCACATTAATTGCTGAACTTCACCCTTAAAGAGGACTGCTTGCTCCTGACTACCAAGAACTGCCTCACCCAAAGACACACAAGTGCCCAGCAGCCAGCACAGTTCTTAACAGGGTGACAGTGAAAACACGCACACACATAATTTTAACAGTGTGCTGGTGTTCAAAATGTGCATGTACCCACAAAGTCCATGTATAGGCAGGACTATTCTTGGCCTTCCAGTAAAGCACTGTATGTCCTTCATTAAAATTGTGCTGCTACATAAAATTTCAAACAAAATTCACTGAGTTTGAATGACTATTCAGAGACGGAGAGAGTCTTTGGACTTGGTCAATATATAGAAATGCACCACACCAAAGTGAATCTTTGAAATAAAATTTATGGACTCAGAGAAAGAAAAATAGTTAATATTCAGATCTTGAGAAATGTTGAGACACATGATACTGGCCATCAAGAAATATGTGAATTGCTTACAATTTTCATATTGAATATTAAAAAATTTCCAAAGTTTCTATTTTGTGTAAGATCTTTCTACCTGTGTACTTTGCAAAGTGAAGCTACTTATTGCCAAGGAAGTGTACTTTGCTTAATGTTCTGAAAGACTGAGCTAAGCAGCTCTAACTTCTGTTACATACAGCTTGTAAAAGTTGTATGACATCTGTTTTATGGGATAAACAAGAATTTTACTTTTTACACTTTCATAAACTATAGAAGTCATTAATTCAATTTTGCCATCAATGAATTATAAGTAGGTGATATTTCCTAAGATTTTGAGTATCTTATCTCAAATGACTGTAAAACTGTAAGCACGAGCTTCTGAGAGGAATGTAATTTACTTTACTGTATCTTTTCCTACCAGGATGGGTGACAGAATACCATTTGAAGGAGCAAATGAACCTGATCAAGTTTCGTTAAAAGCAGACACTGACATTTTACAAGATGCACTAGCTGAAAATGACACACCTTATTATGATGTATCCAGGTGAGTTCATTTTTATTGAGTTCTATTTTAGCAAATACTTTTTTGAAATCTAAACATTTTATTTTTGTGTCACCATGAAGCTATTCTCATAACATTACACTATGAGTTTCCATGTGTCGTGGCTTCATTCAGCCTGATTTATTGAAACTTTTGATGCTTGCATGAGTTTTATTTGTAGACATTGTAACAGGCCAAGCTAAGCAAGTCATCCACCTATATTATGTTGCATACATTTTTAACATCAGAAATTATGCCAACAGTAGTAAAACTACAGCATTTGAGATTCCATGATGGAAAAAGTTCTAAGGTTAGAGTTTCACTTCTATGTAAAGAAAGGGTGTCTAATAATAAAAGCTATTCATTTCATAGAATATTGTCCAGAGCAACATTCCAGTATAGACAGAGTAACTCTATCCAGAAAGCAAAGCATGAAGTATTTTTCATTTGGATGGAAAATTTGGTTGATAGACTTTTAGAATCTTTCTATCTTAAGAGATTTCATTTACAACCTTTTGGCAGAAGAAATAGCAAAAGGGACAATAAGGCTTGCTAAAATCTAAATAATTTCCCCTTGCATATATCTTTATTCGGAGTAAAAGAAATAAATCACCATGAATAAACAGAAAATAAATATATCTTCCCATCAATATTTCTTAGAAAAGAACTAATTTTACAGATTCTACCAGGGAGCATTAATATTGAGATATGCTCCTTAAAAATCTAATTTCTTCAATTTTTCAAACTTTGGGGCTGGAAATAAGTCACTAGAATATATTATTTATTCAGTGGTTTAAAAACTTCCTTTTGGACTTAAGTTTGAGTGAGAAGCTATCAAATAAGTTGATGTTTCCTTCTTATTTAATGAGCCAAAATAATCTTTTAGCAAACTATTTATAAAATAATGACTATCATTTTTTCTTTGTTTCAGAAATGTCAGANNCTTAAATTGGCATCTCTTCATGAAGAAGCATTCATTCATGTTTTTAAGAAGCATTTACTTTTAAAGAACTCTTTCTTCCAATGGAAGAACACAATTTCAATTAGTCCCTCATTTTTTTTTTTTATAAATTATTTGCTCAGTTAGGACAGAATACCTAAAGGCACCCTAGTAAAGGTCAAAGTACATTGGATTATTCCATGTTCCCCGTCCGTAGGCTTAGAGGCTTTTTTCTTTCAGTTTTTTGCTGATAGAAAATGAGCTGGGTGTTGGAATTCCTTTTTATCTGACTCCAAGAAATTATTATTTGACGTCCTTATCCTCATGTTTCTTAGCAATAGCATCTCAGAAGACCAGGGACCAATCAAACGCCACTCAGATGCTGTCTTCACTGACAACTACACACGCCTTCGAAAACAAATGGCTGTGAAGAAATACTTGAACTCAATACTAAATGGAAAGCGAAGGTAAAGAAATGAGAACTTGCTAACATGAGAAATTATAACTGACTTTCAAAATAGTAGTTGCATATGGAGACATGTCTCCCTCTCTACCTTTGAAGCAGTAATTCTTAACCTTAGCTAACATTAGATTACCCTGGAGAATATAAAAAATACTGATGTCTGACCCTAACCCAAAACCAATTGCCAGGAAATTAGCATCCCTAGGCATGTGGCTGTGGACACTGGTATTTTTTGAGTTCCCCAGTTGATGCTAATGTGCCTCCAGGGTTAAAAATGATGACTGTAGAGACATCTGGTCTGGGTCTAGGGACAGGTTTTATCAAAAGTGCTGCTTTTTAAAACAGGTGAAGGACAGTCAACTAGCAATTTGTTACCACATGGAATTCCCTTTTTACCTGCATATTCAATTATCTGTATTTTACCAAATTAAACCATGAATTATTTTGTCTTCTCGGATTCAGTAAAACCTGTGTCTTTTCATGGTATGTAAATATGGGAACATAATTTATAGGAAATGCAATCCTATCTCTCTTTTACTCCAGTTATTTTTGTTTAGATGGGGAGTACGCAAGAGAGTTCTGTTTGGGTGAGATCAAGCAAGATGGATATCTTTGCCCACCAGATTATAATTCTTTAAGAAAGCTTTTAGACAGTTTAAGACTGAAGAGCCAGAGGTAATGGCTCACCTGAAACAGAAGTGTTTAGTCCCCAGAGCACTTAACTGAGCACCCTGTGAAGTCTAGGCCGTGCATCACCTTTTCTTTAGAAGCTTTCTCATCCAAGAGCCTTCACAAGCACAGTTCTCTCTTTCTGGTCTGCAGCAGTGAAGGAGAGTCTCCTGACTTTCTTGAAGAGTTAGAAAAATGATGAGAAAGCTCTTTGGAGCAAAGCTGCTGACAACTTCCCAGTGGTGAGTATATCTGTGTGTTCTTATATGCTAGTAGGAATCATCTCAATATTTAAGTAGGTAGGACTCACTTGGTAAAAAACATAATGTTCTCCCAGTGAGGCCTTATCTAAGAAGGACGCTTCTACCTAAGTGGATCACAGCTTAGTGGAGCTTGAAACTGTTCATACAGTGTTCTGATAGCGTGAAAGAGACAGTTCACAATGAGTAAACAGTTCAGTACCTCCTACTTTGCTCAGACTCATTCCTGTCATTTTGAAGAAATATTGAAAAAAGAGATTGAATCACACTACTGAGAAAATTGGCTTTCTCTTTGATAGTAAAGCCATGTTGCTGTTATTAAAGTCCAGTCTCACAATTGACTGTTAGCATCTCATTTAAGTATAAGGAAATACTACCAAATTACAGTGTGGCTTGTTACTGTGAAAATGCCAAGACACCCTGGGTCTCATTATGTTTTGTTTTTTTTTTTAGCTTTTTATTTTGCATTGGGGTATAGCCGATTAACAAAGTTGTGATAGCTTCAGGTGAACAGCAGATATTATAGTTCTTGAAACATAACAAACTTCATGGAGTAAAAGTCAAATTTAGCTTATTTTATCTATAAAGTGAGTGTGTATACTACGACTCTAGTAATATCCACTGTAAAACATTTTTGGAGTAGAGAAAACACAAATAGATTTTTTTTTCCTTTGCTAAGTTGACAAGGTTGTTATCAAAATTGTTTTGTGTGAACATGGACACAAGGCATATCTCTTTCCTGAGTTACATTAATGTTTACAGTAGCTCATAAATGTTTACAGTAGCTCATAAAATATTTTTATAATACTTGGCAAGTCTTTAAGGAAATTTTATAGCATCACTATATCAAGTTGTCACATTTTTTCTCTAAAGGACTCTGAGGACAAACTTTTGGTTTTGTGTATTCTATAGTTTCTGTAACATCTGTTCAACTCTGCTACTGTAGCATGAAAGATCCCTGTGGGAGAGGTAGAGGGTGGGATGATTTGGGGAAATGGCATTGAAACATATATAATATCATATAAGAAATGAATCACCAGTCCAGGTTCAATGCAGAATACAGGATGCTTGGGGCTGGTGCACTGGGATGACCCAGAGGGATGGTATAGGGAGGGAGGAGAGAGGGGGGTTCAGGATGGGGAACATGTGTACACCCGTGGTGGATTCATGCTGATGTATGGCAAAACCAATACAATATTGTAAAGTAATTAGCTTCCAATTAAAATAAATAAATTGAAAAACAAAACAAAAACAACAACAACAACAAAAAATGATCCCTGTAAGAGACCTATGTGGTCAAGGGTCCTGCAGGTGCCCTTTCCTCATCATGCACAGACATTTCAGAGAAACAAACTCCTCGAATGCTCAAAAAAGAGAGTAACATACAGATTCTCAAAGAAGTTTATCAAATAAGACTTTTCCATTAAATTAAGAAATACAATAGGCACTACAATATAACAGAGGATTCATTACTCTGTCCCTTTATGAGATTCCATCCTCCATTTTTTGCTATTTTGAATGGGCAACATTGGGCAAATTCTTTTAACAGGAAGTTTTGCTGGTCAGCCAATTGTGAAAATTACAAATAAGTAACTATTTATGACTAGTTAAAGAACCCCTTCACATTCTGGCTGCCTTCCCAACAATAAGTTCTTTGGAAGAGTCCCTCTTGATATTACAAAATGTGATACCTTCTCAAAAGCTGCTGATCAAGTGCAAAGATAAATATTTATTAAATGAGTGGATCAGTAAATGAAAGGCAGAGGCTGTAAATAAAAATGATTTTATGCTTAAAACACCAATTCTTTCTTTTTCAGAATTCTTGAAGGAAAACAATAAGTGAAGTAATTTTATTTTGAGTTCTACATAAGTAATTCAAGAAAACTACTTCAATATCAAAACCAAATAAAATACATTGTGTTGTGAATGTTGTGATTTATTTTACTCTGATGTAATAACTGTGATGTTTACACTGTAAATATTATTTTTGAGTTTGGAAATTTGTCTTTAACTCATGAGAATTCTGTGATTTCATGTGCTGTGTATCCTTTCTAATAAAAATATATTTAATGATAAGTAAATACTAGGTTAATTCCAATTATATGAGGCTTTTTGGAAGGATAGTAATCAAGCAAAATTGATATGTTTATTTATAGGACATACTTAACTATGCAGAAGAGTGGAGGAGATAATTAGCACATCTAAATTTGAATGCCGAACAGATAGAATGCTGTGTTAAATAAACTTCAGAGTATCTAAGAGAATACCAAAAGCAAAGATAAAAAAAATTCTTTTAAAAAAAGATTTTCAGAAAATGTTGTGTGTTTCCGTGTTCTTAGGCAGCATTTATTTTGAATGAGATTTTAAAATCTTTCATATTCGAATCTCTAATTTCCAAATACTCTTCTGATTGAATGTTTCAGTTAAGGAGAATGGCCTCTATTTCTGACACTGAACTTTTCCTTTTTGCTTGTGTTAAGTATGTGTAACATGTAAACTGAACAGAACACTTGTTTTTCAGTGATAAATATTTTTTCCATTGTCTCTCAGATAATGCTTAGGTCATATCAGCTTTCTTCCGTGAAAGTACATTTGGAGAAACAACTATTTTTCCAAAATGATTGTAAGAAATTAAATATAGAAAATAAAGACCTTTGATTATCATTGCAGGCACTTTCTGTTGTTTTGATTCTTTATACTGTTTTGATTCTTTGCAGTAATTTGCTGTAGCTCCAAAGTTCCAGGAACTAAATAGTTCTTGTGATGTTTAGGGTAGAATTATATTTGACTTTGGGTGTGTTCTAAAATAACTATGACTTAAGTTAGAGAGAAATTTCTTTCTAGTACAAGGCCAGAAGTAAAATGTCAAGGGTTAGCATGGTGGTTCTGCTCCATTAGTCCCTCAGGAATCTAAACCCCTTCTAGCTCACCCCTCATTTTCTAGGACAAAGCCATTTTCCTCATTATCCAAAATTGCAGCTAGGGTTCCAGCCATCACACCTGCATTTTAGGCAGCAGGATGGAGGAAGAGGCCTAGAAGAAAAGGGAAAAAAGAGTGCATGCTGATTCTCTCTTAACTGATATCTTACATTAACATTCCCTTGAGTAGAACATAGTGTTATAGTCACAGTCATTTGCAAAAGAGGCTGGGAATTTTCTTTTTTTCTGGAAGATCATGTGTTCAGTGAAAAACCAAGGTTTTATAGCTATTAGTCCCTCCTCTATAACTCTATAAACTCTAAAACTGTAACTCCTCCTCCCTGGAGGAAGGCATGGCAATCCACTCCAGTATTCTTGCCTGGAGAATTCTGTGGACAGGGAAGCCGGTGGGTTACGGTCCATGGGGTTGCAAAGAGTCAGACACGACTGAGCTACTAAACAGCAACAACAACAACTATAAAAGCCCCCCAAAATGATAAAAAAAAACATGAATAGGTCCATGCAGGGATTTTTTAAAATCCCAGCTTACTCATCTTAAATTCTCACCAAAAAGGCATAAAGAAATGACAAGGAAAATCAGGTTAGGTAGAATCAGGTAGCCCCTAACTATTAATGAACAATCATCATCATTATAGGCAGAACCTTGCTCAGTTTCATTTGCTACAATTAGAACAAATGGCTACATGAGGAGAGACTAGTCTAAAATTACCAGTAATTGGAAAATAGTTTATACAAATTGAAATGAATTGGACTAACTGTACCTTTCCTTCATATCTGATTTCACAAATTATAGGTCTTTGTTAAGTGACTCTTCTATGTAAAACGCTCAATGCAATGAAAACAGAAAACTTCTAGATGCTATTTGCACACAAGAAGCTTATAAAGATCAACGTTGGGCATCATTACAGTGCAATTTAAATGTGAATTTTATTTTATGAGAATGAGAGTTTTATTTTATTTATGTATTTTCTTGGCCATGCCACACAGCATGTGGGATCTTAGTTCCCTGACCAGGGATCAAACCCAGGCCCTTGGCAATGAAAACGTGGAGTCCTAAAAACTGGGCTGCCAGGGAGTTCCCTAAAGAGTTTTGATTTTATCTCATTAATATGAATCTTCTCAATTGACTCCCTATTTTTTCAAGAGACATTTGCCAAATGACTGTGATGTACCAGGAGGATATCTGGGAGATGAGTGCTCTAGGCAGAAGCAAGATCAAGAGCAAGTGAGGGAACAGTCTGGCACATCTGAACAGCAAGGAAGGCAGGATGCCCTGAACAGTAGGAGCTGGACAAGGGCTGAGGAGCAGACAAGGTCAAAGTGTTACCAAGGACTAGAACTCGTGATGCTTCCTTGGTGGCTCAGTCGGTAAAGAAGCTGCCTGCAATGTGGGAGACCTGGGTTCGATCCCTGAGTTGGGAAGATCTCCTGGAGGAGAGAATGGCAACCTACGCCAGTACTCTTGCCTGGAGAATCCCCATGGACAGAGGAGCCTGCGAGGGTACAGTGCATGGGGTCAAAAAGAGTCAGACATGACTGAGCAACTAGGCACACAGCACAGGGCTTCTGAGGCCTCACAGGCCACTGTTAAGGGCTTGAGAAGTGAGAGGAAGAAACAATGCAGAATTTTGGATTTGCTGAAATGCATGTTGTCACGATCAATCTGACTGCTGTACTGGGAAGAGGGTGAAAGGGGGCTTAGGATGGAAGATGGAGACACATGAGGAGACTGCTGCTATGAATCATGGGAGAAACAATATGGCTACCAGGGCACCAGCAGGGCAAGTGGTGAGAAGTTGTCTGAACACATTTCAAAAGGAGAATCAAGCTTTTTGCGGATAAATGGAAGATATGAAAGAGAAAAGTCCAGAATGATTCCAAGGTAAATGACTTGAGCAACTTGAAGGATGAGGTTCCATTAAGTGAGATGAAGAACACTGTGGGTAAAGGGGTTCCTGGGGAAGATGAGGTCTGTTTTGGATGAGTTAAATCTGATGTTGTGTAGAGTTAGGGATAGGAGACACTGGGTTGGAGATAAATTACTGAGAGTCTTCAGTGTGCAGATGGGATTTAAAGACACAAGAGAGTGAGATCACCCAGGGACTGAATGTGGCTAGAGAAGAATCTCAACACCTGAAACCTCTGAGTGTATTCCTTCACTGGGGCTGGCTTCACAAAGCACCACATACAGAGAGCCTCAAGCAGCAGAAGGGTATTGTTTCCGGAGGTTAGAAGTCAGGGGTCAAACTGTTAGTGGGGTTGGTTCCTTCTAAGCACCATGACGGAGAACTGAATTCTCTTTCCTGGCTTCTGGTGGTTTGCTGGCGACCTCTGCTTGTGGAAGTGTTACCTCAGTCTCTGGCTTGATCTTCACATGGGGTTCTCCCTCTGTGTTGTGTATCTCCAAATTTCCCTTTTTTAAGAGGACACCAGTCATATGGGATCGGAATCCTTCCCAATGAACTCACTTTAATTTGGCTACTTCTGTAAAAACCAATCTCAGTAAGTTCAGTTTCTGAGGCTCTGGTGATTAGGACTGCAACATATGGATTTAGGGGGACACAACTGAATCCATGGGCTTCCCAGCTGGCTCAGTGGTAAAGAATCTGCCTGCCACTGCAGGAGCTTTGGGATATGCAGGTTCGATCCCTGGGTCAGGAAGATCCCCTGGAGTAGGAAATGGCACCCCGCTCCAGTATTCTTGACTAGAAATTTTCATAGACAGAGGAGCCTGGAGGCTATAGTCCATGGGGTCACAAAGAGTCAGACATGACTGAACACACAACAATTGAACCATAGCACTGAGACTTGTCAACATTACTAGTTTGGGTTGTTGAGGAATAAATGGGGTAAAAAGGATTAAAAAGAAAAGCTAGTGAAATGGACCATATGGTTCTTGCCCCCACCACACACAGACAGACCGTGTCCTCTGCCTGCCTTTTGTTTGTGGAAAACTTTAGTCAAAGAATAAGTTTAATCAGAGAAGTGAGAAGTGTGGAAACAAAGGAAAACAGTCAGAGGAGGCTGTCATGATAATGTAGTCGTGAAGCACCGTCAAGGACCTTTGGCCTTCTCGAGGGCTGTGGGTAATATTCCGAGCCACATCCTGTGAGCTGTCTTATAGACACCAAAACACCAGGTGGAGAAGTTAACTGCATGATGAGCAGACTGTACCAGGACACGAGCTGCCGCCATTCCGAGAACTGGCTGCAGAGAAACGGGAACAAATGGATCCTGGGAGTGAGGATTAGCTGTGCCTAAAACAGCCACGAGGATGCTGGTAAGACCACTGGTGATCGATCCAAAGATGACTTAGAGATGCTTGCGCTGTTTCTGCATGCAGAACCTCTCCTCCAATCTGTCTGTTAAAGCTCTCACCCCCTGCTTGTCACTGCGGAGGAGTCAGCCTTTGAACAGGTATCTGTCACCCTCCCCCACCAGTTGCCAGCATCTGAAATAAGCAAACTTTCCTTCCCTCCAACCTGGCCTATTTATTGGCTTTTGAGCGGGAAGTAGCTGGACCCACACATACCTTTTGGTAACACTAGTAAAATTACAAAAAGAATAGAGTAATTCTGGAAAACAAGTGAAGAAAATGGTTCAAGGAAGAAAGCACCCTTAACAGATTTAAATGCTGTTATTATGTAAAATAAGATTCATTTATCGATTTCTTAAGCAAGTATATCTAAGGAATCTGCTACGTGCCCACCACTGTTCTTGATTCTGATGATTTAACAGTGAAAAAAACAGACATAAGTTCTTGCCCCCATGGAGTTTACCTTCTATTAAGCAAAAGATCTGATAAATCAAATAGGTAAGTAAAATACATGTTATGTTAGAAAGTGATATATGCTGAGGAGAAAAAAGTAATGCAGGGAAAGAGAATATGAAGTGTTCAAGAAGAAGTTTAAAATTTCACTTACAATTCCCAGAGAAATTCTTACAGAAAGGTAGATTTGAGATACACCCTTAGAGAAGTGAGGAAATCAGCTGTGAGTTTCTATGAGAAGATCATCCTCAGTTCAGTTCAGTTCAGTCTCTCAGTCATGTCCAGCTCTTAGCGACCCCATGGACCACGGCACGCCAGATCTCCTTGTCCATTACCAGCTCCTGGAGTTTACTCAAACCCATGTCCATTGAGTCTGTAATGCCATTCAACCTTCTCATCCTCTGCCATCCCCTTCTCCTCCTGCCTTCAATCTTTCCCAGCATCAGGGTCTTTTCCAATGAGTCAGTTCTTAGCATCAGGTGGCCAAAGTATTGGAGTTTCAGCTTCAACATCAGTCCTTCCAGTGAACACTCAGGACTGATCTCCTTTAGGATGGACTGGTTGGATCTCCTTGCAATCCAAGAGACTCCAGTTCAAGAGAATCCACAGTTCAAAAGCATCAATTCTTCAGCACTCAGCTTTCTTCATTGTCCATCTCTCACATCCATACATGACTACTGGAAAAACCATAGCCTTGACGAGACAGACCTTTGTTGACAAAGTGATGTCTCCTCTTTGTAATATGCTGTCTAGGGTGGTCATAACTTTCCTTCCAAGCAGTAAGTGTCTTTTAATTTCACGGCTGCAATCAACATCTGCAGTGATCTTGGAGCCCCCCCAAATAAAGTCTGACACTGTTTCCACTGTTTCCCCATCTATTTGCCATGAAGTGATGGGACCAGATGCCATGATCTTAGTTTTCTGAATGGTGAGTTTTAAGCCAACTTTTTCACTCTCCTCTTTCACTTTCATCAAGAGGCTTTTTAGTTCCTCTTCACTTTCTGCCATAAGGATGGTGTCTTCTGCATATCTGAGGTGACTGATATTTCTCCTGGCAATCTTAATTTCAGCTTGTGCTTCATCCAGCCCAGCGTTTTTCATGCTGTACTCTGCATATAATTTAAATAAGCAGGGTGACAATATACATACAGCCTTGATGTACTCCTTTTCCTATTTGGAACCAGTCTGTTGTTCCATGTCCAGTTCTAACTGTTGCTTCCTGACCTGCATATAGGTTTCTCAAGAGGCAGGTCAGGTGGTCTGTATCCCCATCTCTTTAAGACTTTTCCACAGTTTGCTGCAGTCCACACAGTCAAAGTCTTTGGCATAGTCAATAAAGCAGAAATAGATGTTTTTCTGGAACTCTCTTGCTCTTTCAATGATCCATCAGATGTTGGCAATTTCTCTGGTTCCTCTGCCTTTTCTAAAACCAGCTTGGACAGCTGGAAGTTCACGGTTCACATATTGCTGAAGCCTGGCTTGAAGAATTTTAAGCATTATTTTGCTAGCATGTGAGATGAGCGCAATTGTGTGGTAGCCTGAGCATCCTAGAGGAGGGAATTCCAGGTGCAAAAGCCCTGGCATGAAGAGCAATCCTCATACAATGAGGAACAGAGAGGAGGCCAATTTGGCAGAAGTGGACAGAATGGTTAAGAGAGGATGGAAGATGGCAAAACCAATACAGTATTGTAAAGTAAAATAAAGTTAAAATAAAAAATAAAAAAAATAAAATAAAAAAAACAGAGAGGATGGAAGAAACAGAGTGGTTATGAGGAACCAGGCCACAGAGGACACTATAGGTCATTGCAAAACTTTGGCTTTTATTTTGGATGAGATGAGAAGCCATTAGAGAACTGTCACCAGTGACTTTCACAATAATAGTCCTGGTCCACTGATGTAGGTGAAAGCCAGGTCAGAAAGGGCCCAAGAGAATAGGGAGGAAGGGTCTACACTGTGAATATCTATAACTCCTAGAGTTGTTTTCCTGCATACAGGAGCAAAGAAAAGAGGAGAAACTTGGTGGGGGAAAAAAAGAGGTCAAATAATTTTCTTAAAAAATTTTTATATTTACTTTGGTTGCGTTGGGTCTTCATTGCTGGTTGCAATGAGCCAGGGCTATTCTCTAGTTGCAGTGTGTAGGTTCTCATTGTGGTAACTTCTCTTGTTTTGAAATTATTTTGAAAGTTTAATAAAAGTTAAAGAGCTTTTCTCAGAAATACACACTATTTGTATGCATTCAGAGAATTCCCTGAATGTTACAGGTCCACGCCTGGAATTATAGGAAGCTCCTTGATTGGTTTTTAAGAAGCCCCACTCTAGTTATTGAGTCCTGGTGGGAGTCCACTGCAGATGGGGAACTGGTATGGAGATCATTGTTACTGTGCTCAGTCATGTCTGACTCTTTGCAGCCCCATAGACTGTAACTCTCCATGTTCCTCTCTGCATGCAATTTTCCAGGCAAGAATACTGGAGTGGGTTGCCACTCCCTACTCCAGGGGATTTTTCTGACCCAGTGATTGAACCCTTGTCTCTTGCATCTCTTGCACTGGCAGGCGGATTCGTTACCACTAGTGCCATCTGGAAGCCCCATTAAAGTCATCCGACAGAGAGATGATAAGGATTTGAGCTAGACTGGTGGTAATGAGAAACAAAAGGAAATGGTAGAGAGAGCTAACAGCAGGGACTTTTCTAAGGACTTCACATTATTAAATCATATCAAGTCTAGAAGGCATGTATCTTCAACCCATTTTTTTAGATGAGGGAGCTAAAACATAAAGGAGAAGCAGACTCTTAGCCCTGGAAGCTCATGTGGAAATATTCCATGACCCCTAATGGGTCATTACTATTACGTTGTTTTTTGTTATAGAAACCCTCTGAAACACTGGCCCCCTAATGTGTGTTACTTAAGACCCCAGAAAGACTAAGTGACTTTATTAATATATCATAATTATTTAGTGGCAGAGCAGGGACTAGACCTCAGATGCTTTCTTCATCTTACTCTTTCACACCCAGTACTGAAATTGGCAAAATTCAATGCATAGTACATGGATTCCCTCACAGCCCCCTGCAGTCTCAGTCCCATCTCTGTAGAGGCTGCCCTGCCCTCCTAAAGGATATCAGGGGCCAGACAGGTAAGAAGCCAGAGAGCTCACCTCGCCAGTGAGGCTTTTCCAGACGTGGTATTCTGCTTCTCTTTTGCTCAAGAAGCATGGAGGATACCCGGCCCCTCTGTGTTTTAGCAGCCGTGCTGAATTGCAGCTTTTCCGTGAGGGTGGAGCACTATCTCCCTTGATGGTCCCACTCTGCTGGCGCCTCGTTACACTCAGATTTTCCTCAACTCTTGCCTTTCAGAAGCCTGGCCTTAAAATCCAGCCTCAGCTAGTTCTTTGCTGAAACGTTCCTGGAACTGCCCTGTACTCTTCCTTATATCATCTTCAACACATGGATGATATGATGATGTCTCAGATGGGTGTTATCTGAGAACAGCACCTTTGCCTCCCTTTTCCCTTTTGTATTCCAGCTCTCTCTTTGGTACTTGATCTCTTTCTGGACTTGGACAGAACTTGCTACAGATCACTAGGATTTCATCAGCGATCATTAGTCCCATTCCAAGCAGCCTATGCTATTTTATTTCTCTATTCAAGTCTCACTTGCCAACTGTTCCTTCCCTTCCTTCTCTCTCTGTTCCCTGGATGTTCTTTGCTATTGCAAACTAATACTTTCCTGAGTAGTTGCATATAGCTGAAATCTCTGGGGGTTCTGGGTTATGCTGTGTTTCAAAAGATAAGCCAGGGTGGAAAACGCCTATCATTGAACATATCAGTTTATTGCTCTTGAAATGATACAAATAGTTTTTATTGCAAAAGTTTCTAAGAAGACAATCTCTAAAGGAGTTATCTCTTGATTTAAAAAGGACTTTCAGTATATTAAACAACACAGAATTCAGTGCTTGGTCTTTGCATGAAATCCTTACCATGGCTTTGAAGCTGGTGATTGACATGGGGAGCAGAGAAACTTACATTTTTGTCCTGGCTTACATTTATAAATTAATGTTGTAATGCACAATTAAAAACATGAGGTGGCCAAAGTATTGGAGTTTCAGCCTTAGCATCAGTCCTTCCAGTGAACACCCAGGACTGGTTCAGTTCAGTTCAGTTCAGTTCAGTTGCTCAGTCGTGTCCAACTCTTTGCAACCCCATGAATCACAGCACGCCAGGCCTCCCTGTCCATCACCAACTCCTGGAGTTCACTCAGACTCATGTCCATCGAGTCAGTGATGCCATC
>SJYQ01000345.1:678083-691033 GCA_006410935.1 Redunca redunca | reverse complement strand
AAAGCTGAATCTCCCGTACTTTGGCCACCTGATGTGAAGAGTTGACTCAATGGAAAAGACTCTGATGCTGGGAGGGAGTGGGGGCAGGAGGAGAAGGGGACGACCCAGGATGAGATGGCTGGATGGCATCATGGACACAATGGACATGAGTCTGAGTGAACTTAGGGAGTTGGTGATGGACAGGGAGGCCTGGCGTGCTGCAATTCATGGGGTCGCAAAGAGTTGGACACAATGGAGCGACTGAACTAAACTGAACTGATTTCATTTATATTATCCTTCTTATGCCTGCATAAAATATCATATAATAAATTATTTTAAATAAGTCTAAAAGACATTTCTACTACTATAATTTTATCTAGAATGATACATTAATATTAATAGCTTTAATATTATTAATTTTGGTTTCTTAAATGATGAAACATTTTGGTACATGGACTTCCCTGGTGGCTCAGATGGTATAGAATCTGCCTGAAAGGCAGAAAACCTGGGTTCAATCCTTGGGTTGGAAAAATCCCTTGGAGAAGGGCATGGCAACCCACTCCAGTATTTTTGCTTGGAAAATTCCATGGATGGAAGAGCCTGGTGGACTTCAGTCCATTGGGTCACAAAGAGTCAGACAGCTGAGCAACTAACTCTTTCATACCCATTGATGCCTTAGATGTGATGAAATACGGCAATGGTATTAGCAAATGAAAACTATTAAAGTAGAGGGAAAAAAGCTAAGTATGGAATGAGAGTAATTAGTTAGCATAGTCTGCAAATGTCAAGGGAATATGTAACAAGAAATTGACATTGAACAGAACTTGGAAGGATACACGAGACTTTACCAGGAGGAGAAATTTCAAGGTTTTCCATATAGAAATGCGTTGCAGAATGTGTTCCTTAAAGTATTATTCTAGAGGAATGGTCCACAATAAAAGGCATCTGTGGTCAAATAAACTTAAGAAAAACTGTATATCTTCTCTTCCTTGGGGATTTCACAAAAATTCACAGTGTGTATTAGGGGTTTGGCTTAATTTTTTTAACTAAATATATTTTAATCCAGAATACACTCTTGGGAAATGCTAGGATTGATAATGAATTAAAAGGGGAAAAGTACAGTGAGATGGGGCTGTAGACTGATAGGCTTTTTGCATATTAAGCAGATTCTTCAAAGGATTTTGAGTTTTATTCTTGAAGCTGTTAATAGTCATTAAGAAATGGACAGATAGTCCAAACTCGAGAGAAAAAAAAATTTTTTAACACAAAAACTTTATTTAATAAGTAAAGGTATCTAAATAAATACATTAAAAAATTTAATTTAACAAAGTTACATGCTAACTTCCCCCCCAAAAAAGAATAATCCTCCATGAGGTCACAAAGAGTTGGACACAACTGAGCCCCGAACACTTCCATTTTTGTAATTATACATTTATACGTAAAATTAAAAATTCTTCTGGTTTGCACCTGCTTCTCTGAAAAGAGGATAAATTAACCATGCTTCAGTAGAGTCAGTTCAGTCGCTCAGTCGTGTCTGACTCTTTGCGACCCCATGAATCGCAGCACGCCAGGCCTCCCTGTCCATCACTAACTCCCTAAGTTCACTCATACTCACGTCCATCGAGTCAGTGATGTCACCCAGCCATCTTATCCTCTGTCGTTCCCTTTTCCTCCTGCTCCCACTCCCTCCCAGCATCAGAGTCTTTTCCAATGAGTCAATTCTTCACATCAGGTGGCCAAAGTACGGGAGCTTCAGCTTTAGCATCATTCCTTCCAAAGAAATCCCAGGGCTGATCTCCTTCAGAATGGACTGGTTGGATCTCCTTGCACTCCAAAGGACTCTCAAGAGTCTTCTCCAACACCACAGTTCAAAAGCATCAATTCTTCGGCGCTCAGCCTTCTTCACAGCCCAACTCTCACATCCATACATGACCACAGGAAAAACCATAGCCGTGACTAGACGGACCTTAGTCGGCAAAGTAATGTCTCTGCTTTTGAATATGCTATCTAGGTTGGTCATAACTTTTCTTCCAAGGAGTAAGCGTCTTTTAATTTCATGGCTGCAGTCACCCTTTGCAGTGATTTTGGAGCCCCTAAAAACAAAGTCTGACACTGTTTCCACTGTTTCCCATCTATTTCCCATGAAGTGATGGGACCGGATGTCATGATCTTCGTTTTCTGAATGTTGAGCTTTCAGCCAACTTTTTCACTCTCTTCTTTTACTTTCATCAAGAGGCATTTTAGTTCCTCTTCACTTTCTGCCATAAGGGTGGTGTCCTCTGCATATCTGAGGTTATTGATATTTCTCCCAGCAATCTTGATTCCAGCTTATGTTTCTTCCAGTCCAGCATTTCTCATGATGTGCTCTGCATATAAGTTAAATAAGCAGGGTGACAATAGACAGCCTTGATGCACTCCTTTTCCCTTTTGGAACCAGTCTGTTGTTCCATGTCCAGTTCTAACTGTTGCTTCCTGACCTGCATATAGATTTCTCAAGAGGCAGGTCAGGTGGTCTTGTATGCCCATCTCTTTCAGAATTTTCCACAGTTGATTGTGATCCACACAGTCAAAGGCCTTGACATAGTCAATAAAGCAGAAATAGGTGTTTTTCTGGAACTCTCTTGCTTTTTCCATGATCCAGTGGGTGTTGGCAATTTGATCTCTCATTCCTCTGCCTTTTCTAAAACCAGTTCTAACATCTGAAGTTCACGGTTCACGTATTGCTGAAACCTGGCTTGGAGAATTTTGAGCATTACTTTACTAGCATGTGAGATGAGTGCAGTTGTGTGGTAGTCTGAGCATTCTTTGGCATTGCCTTTCTTTGGGATTGGAATGAAAATGGACCTTTTCCAGTCCTGTGGCCACTGCTGAGTTTTCCAAATTCGTTGGCATATTGAGTGCAGCACTTTCACAGCATCATCTTTCAGGATACTAAAACATATACTGATCTCAGCTCATAGCTTATTTTCCTGGCTTTAATTTTGCAAAATAGTATTATGGTGTAATTCTCCAGTTAAGATTTACAGTATGTTAAGTATTAATTATTTAAAAACTTATTGCTAAATTTGTTAACCAGCTCACAATTGGAAGAATATATTCTAACACACTCTTATAGTAAATCACTATCTTCAGTCTTTCTGAAGAAGATTGAACCTTGAGTGTGTTAACATCATGTTCAGCAAGATTATTTATTGTTTTAAAGTGCCCAGATATATTAGACATAAGTTTTCATATAATTATGTAAGAAATTAGGATGGATAATGCTGTTAAGGACATAAGTGAAGAAAAATGTCTTCCATTAAGACAGGATCATGAACACTCGTCGAATACACTGAACCTAGCAATGGTTCAGCATATTGTTTTAAGCCAAGCGATATAATTGGTAGTTAATGTACTTTTGAATTCCCAGTATTTTCCACATCATGTATAACCTTGAATTTATTTAATTTCTAATATCCCTCTAGAAATAAAATGAAAAGTACAGTGAATGTAAAGGGAATAGTACAGCTGCAGGTCCTGGTTACTTGGTTGACAAATATATTTTTTAAATAATAGTAACAGTAACCGTTTACTATTCAAGATGGTGGAGTAGAAGGACCTGTGCTCATTTTCTGCAAGAACTCTGAAATTACTACTCTTCTCAGCAGGAGAATGTTGGATCACACCAAAAAAAAAGATACATCCAAGGGCAAAGTAGAAGCCCCAAGAAGACGGTAAGAGGGGTAAAATCACATTTAGAATCAAACCCCATACCTTCCAGAGATGCTCAGAGGGCTCAAACAAAACTTTGTGCACACCTGGAGACCCCACAGAGACTGATCCAGACCTGTCTTTGAGTGTTTGAGTGTCTCCTGTGGAGGTACGGGTCAGCAGTGGCCTGCCACAGGGGCAGGGGCTCTGGGTGTAGCAGACCTGGGTGTGGTATTAGCCCTCTTGGAGGAGGTCACCATTGACCCCACCACAGAGCTACCAGAACTTACACACAACTGGGGAAACAGGCACCTTGAGGGCAGAAACAAAATCTTGTGGGCACCAGGAAGCAGGAGGAAGCAGCAGTGACCCCACAAGAGACTGATCTAGACTTGCGTGTGAGTGTCCAGGAGTCTCAGGCAGAGGGGTGCATTGGTGATGGACTGCTGCATGGTTGGGGGCAACAGTGAATGCATGGGAGCTTTTAAAGAAGGTCACCATTATCTTCATTACCTTCACCATAGTTTGGTCTCAGGTAAAACAACAGGGAGAGAACACAGCCCTGCCCATCAACAGAAAATTAGATTAAAGATTTACTGAGCATGGCCCTGCCCATCAAAACAAGACCCACTTTCCCCACAGTCTCTCCCATCAGGAAACTTTCATGAGCCTCTTACCTTATCCATCAGAGGGAAGAAAGAATGAAAGCCACAATAACAGAAAACAAATCAAACTGATCAGATGGATGACAGCCTTGTCTAACTCAGTAAAACTATGAGCCATGCTGTTTAGGGAAACACAAGATGGATGGGTCATGCTGGAGAGTTCTGACAAAACATGGTCCACAGGAGAAGGGAATGGCACACCACTTCATTATTCTTGCCTTGAGAACCCCATGAACTGTATGAAAACACAAAAATATATGACACTGAAAGATGAACTCCCCAGGTTCACATCCACAACACATCCAGTTGTAGATATGACTGGTGATGGAAGTAAAGTCTGGTGCCGTAGAGAACAATATCACATAGGAAATGGAATGGTAGGTCTATGAATCATGGTAAATAGAAAGAGGTCAAACAGGAGATGGCAAAAGTGAACATCAACATTTCAGGAATCAGTGAACTAAAATGAACTGGAATAGGTGAATTTGATTCAGATGACCATTATATCTACTACAAGATTTAGTGGGCAAGAATCCCTTAGAAGAAATGGAATAGCCATCATAGTCAACAAGAGTCCTTGATGCAATGCAATCTCAGAAACGACAGAACAGTCTCTGTTCGTTACCAAGGCAAACCATCCAATATTCCAGTAATGTAAGTCTATGTCCCGACCAGTAATGCTGAAGAAGCTGAAGTTGAACAGTTCTATGAAGATTTACAAGACCTTCTAGAACCAACACCAAAAAAAGATGTCTTTTTCATTACAGGAGACTGGAATACAAAAGTAGGAAGTCAACATATACCTGGAGTAACAAGCAAATTTGGCTTTGGAGTACAAAATGAACCAGGGCCAAGACTAACAGAGTTTTTCCAAGAGAACACACTGGTTGCAGGAATATTCTCTTCCAACAGCACAAGAGACAACTCTACACAGGGATATCACCAGATGGTCAATACTGAAATCAGATTGCTTATATTCTTTGCAGCCAAAGATGGGGAAGCTCTATACAGTCAGCAAAAACAAGACAAGGAGTTTACTGTGGCTCAGATCATGAACTCCTTACTGGCAAATTCAGACTTAAATTGAAGAAAGTAGGGAAAACCACTAGACCATTCAGGTATGACTAAAATCAAATCCATTATGATTATACGGTGGAAGTGACAGATTCATGGGATTAGACTTGATAGACACAGTGCCTGAAGAACTATGGACAGAGGTTTGTGACATTGTACAGGAGGCAGTGATCAAGACCATCCCCAAGAAAAAGAAATTCAAAAAGGGAAAATGGTTGCCTGAGGAGGCCTTAAAAATAACTGAAAAAAGAAGACAAGCTAAAGGTAAAGGAGAAAAGGAAATATATACCCATTTGAATGCAGGGTTCCAAAGAATAGCAAGGAGAGATAAGAAAGCTTTGTTCAGTGATTACTGCAAAGAAATAGAAGAAAACAATAGAATGGAAAGACTAGAGATCTCCTCAAGAAAATTAGAGACACCAAGGGAATATTTCATGCAAAGATAGGCACAATAAAGGACAGATATGGTATGGACCTAACAGAAGCAGAAGATATTAAGAAGAGATGGCAAGAATACACAGAAGAGCTGTACAAAAAAGATATTCATGACCCAGATGATCACGTTGGTGTGATCATCACCTAGAGCCAGACATCCTGCAATGAGAACCCAAGTGGGCCTTAGGAAGCATCACTACAAACAAAGCTAGTGGAGGTGATGGGATTTCAGTTGAGCTATTTCAAATCCTAAAAGATGATGCTGTTAAAGTGCTACATTCAGTACGCCAGTAATTTGGAAAACTCAGCAGTGTCCACAGGACTAGAAAAGGTTAGTTTTCATTCCAGTCCCAAAGAAAGGCAATGACAAAGAATGCTTAAACTACCACAAAATTGCATTCATCTCACATGCTAGTAAAGTAATGCTCAAAATTTCTCCAAGCCAGGCTTCAAATGTACGTGAATCACGAATTTCCAGATGTCTAAACTCGATTTAGAAAAGGCAGAGAAAACAGAGATCAAATTGCCAGCATCCTTTGGATCACTGAAAAAGCAAGAGTATTCCAGAAAAATATCTACTTCTTCTTTGTTGACTATGCTAAAGCCTTTGAATGTGTGGATCACAATAAACTGTGGAAAATTCTGAAAGAGATGGGAATAGCAGACCACTTGACCTGCCTCCTGAGAAGTCTGTATGCAAATCCAGAAGCAACAGTTAGAACTGGACATGGAACAACAGACTGGTTCCAAATAGAGAAAGGAGTATGTCAAGGCTGTATATTGTCACCCTGCTTATTTAACTTATATGCAGAGTACTTCAGGCGAAATGCCAGGCTGGATGAAGCACAAACTGGAACCAAGATTGCTGGGAGAAATATGAACAACATCAGATATGCAGATGACACCACCCTTATGGCAGAAAGTGAAGAGGAACAGCCTCTTGATGAAGGTGAAAGAGAATGAAAGAGCTGACTGGAAATTCAACATTCAGAAAACTAAGATCATGGCATCCATTCCCATCACTTCATGGCAAATAAATGTGAAAACAATGGAAAGAGTGATAGATGGTTTTGTTGTTGTTTTGAACTACAAAATCACTGCAGATGGTGACTGCAGCCATGAAATTAAAAGACACTTGCTCCCTGGAAGAAAAACTATGACCAACCTAGACAGTATATTAAAAAGAAAAGACATTACTTTTCCAACAATGGTCTGTCTAGTTAAAACTATGGTGTTTCCAGCTGTCATATATGGATGTGAGTTGGACTATAGAGAAAGCTGTGTGCCGAAGAATTGATGCTTTTGATTTGTGGTGTTGGAGAAGAGTCTTGAGGCCCTTGGACTGCAAGGAGATCAACCCAGTCAATCCTAAAGGAAATCAGTCTTGAATATTCATTGGAAGGACTGATGCTGAAGCTAAAACTCCAATACTTTGGCCACCTAAGGGGAAAGAAGTGACTCACTGGGAAAGACTCAGATGCTGGGAAAGATTGAAGGCAGGAGGAGAAGGGGATTACAGGGGATGAGATGGTTGTATGGCATCACCGATTTGATGGGCATGAGTCTGACAAGCTCTGGGAGATGGGAGAGGGAAGGAAGCCTGGTGTGCTTCAGGCTATGGGGTCGCAAATAGTCAGACACGACTGAGAGACTGAACTGACTGAGCAGCATCAGGAACAACTGGATTCTTGCCTCACTGTGCTGTGGAAGATGACTGGCTGGATAATGCTTAGTTACCCTGGCTTCCACTAGCTTTCCTGAAGTTCATTCAGTTGGGGGTCTCTCTGGGAGAATTTGCTCAAATGGGTGCCATACTCCTTTGATAGCCCTGTCACTGGCAAGAATTTGTTCATGTGTCTAAGAATAAAACCTTGTTCAGGTTTCATATGATTTCTTCCACATGTTGAGACTCTTTTTTGATACAGACCAAAGGCCAGAGTATTCAAGTGGAGGCAAAATGGAGGTTTCAAAAGGCTCACATTTCATGAATTATTAAACGACCGATTGCACAGTGTGATAGAGAATTCAGTTTTCAATGCTTTAGATGAAATACAAATTCTACCAAAATGAAAGAACATTTCTGAGATGACAGATTTATAGCAAAGCTGAAAAGATTAACACTTCCACCTGAAGAAATTTTATTCATAAGTAATGCAAAGAAAGAGACAATCTGATGCCATAATTTGACATCAGTGAATGAGCAGAACATTCATAGAGTGAGAATATAACTTTCTCTAGATGTCTAAATCTTATTTTCAGAGGTTAACCACAAATTTAGTGTGATAGTATGTTAGGGTTAGATGAGATCCTAAAACAAAATGTTAGTGAAATGTTTAATTCCTCCACAAATGCCTGTTTTTGTCAGGCTATGCCTTGATGCTACCAATGATTGCAGACTTTATGCCTCACTACTTTCTGAGCCAGACAGTTGGAAAGTGCATCCTAGGATTTCAGGGGAGTCATTAAACAACTACTTTATATGAGATCTGATTTTATCTGTGAGAAAATTTGACTCCACACATATTAGTCTGATTTTCAAATATTTGAAAGCCACCATTACATTCCACCATTCCTCTCATCTTGAGTCTTTTTATCTTCAGGCTAGCAAACTCAGTTTTCACTTATTTTTTTTTTTTAACTCTATGTATTTCAAAACGATTTATTTTCCTAGTACACATTTTAACTTAAATATAACTATCTTAAAATGTGATTTTCATAATTAAATAAGATTAAATGTGATCTCACCATTGTTGAAAATAATTCATAAGGAAAAGCTATGAATTTGTTAAATATTTCAAATGTTGTACATTATAAATTTAAGGAGACAGACCCCACAGGACATCCCAGAAATGTCAAAATCCAAATTGTTACTATTTATTTATTAATATTTGCCTTGCTTCTGTCTTGCTCTTTTCTATCTTGTTGAGCAGTGATAGAATTTTCTAAACTCATTATTACCCATGTTGGCTAACTTAGAAAACCCTTGAACCCATTCCTGATCCTCAGAAACCTTACAGTCTAATAAGGTAAATCAGTTATGGTGTGATAGAAACCTTGGAAATATTGCTCAATATTTTTACAAGTGCTTTTTCAAAATGTTGAATTAAATGGTGAAACAATTTTCTCAGGAATTTCAGCAGGAATTCTCAGATCTTACATAAAATGGTTCAAAACCATTGTAATCCTCTAAGGGATGGTATAATAGGCAGCATTTCTGGAGGGAAAGGTGTTCAACAAGGGACCATGTGTACATATTATCTATCCATCTCTCCACATCTATACATGTCTTTTTGAAGAATGTATCATGGAACTAATGTTCTAAAGAGCACATCATAAGATATGCTAATATAGTTGAACTATTCATCTTACACCAATGTTAAAAAAGGATTAAGAGATAATATGTTTGGTGTTTTGGTCAGAGTCTCAGTTCAGTTCAGTTCAGCTCAGTCATGTTTGACTGACCCCAAGGACTGCAGCATGCCAGGCCTCCCTGTCTATCACAACTCCCAGAGTTTATTCAAACTCATGTCCATTGAGTCGGTGATGCCATCCAACCATCTCATTCTCCGTTGTGCCCTTTTCCTCCTGCCTTCAATCTTTCCCACATCAGGGTCTTTTCATATAAGTCAGTTCTTCACATCAGGTGGCCAAACGATTGGAGTTTCAGCTTCAGCATCAGTCATTCCAATGAATACTCAGAACTGATTTCCTTAAGGATGGACTGTTAGTGTCTAACAGAAGATAAATGACAAGACTTTATTTAATAAAAGGCTATAGTAGCAATGAACAAATCTGGTGGAGGTGATGGAATTCCAGTTGAGCTGTTTCAAATCCTGAAAGATGATGCTGTGAAAGTGCTGCACTCAATATGCCAACAATTTGGAAAACTCAACAGTGGCCACAGGACTGGGAACGGTCCGTTATCATTCCAATCCCAAAGAAAGGCAATGCCAAAGAGTGCTCAAACTACCGCACAATTGCACTCATCTCACATGCTAGTAAAGTAATGCTCAAAATTCTCCAAGCCAGGCTTCAGCTATACGTGAACTGTGAACTTCCAGATGTTCAAGCTGGTTTTAGAAAAGGCAAAGGAACCAGAGATCAAATCCAACATCCGCTGGATCATCAAAAAAGGTAGAGAGTTTCAGAAAAACATCTATTTCTGCTTTATTGAATATGCCAAAGCTTTTGACTCTGTGGAACACAATAAAGTGTGGAAAATTCAGGAAGAGACGGGAATACCAGACCACCTGACCTGCCTCTTGAGAAACTTATATGCAGGTCAGGAAGCAACAGTTAGAACTGGACATGGAACAACAGACAGGTTCCAAATAGGAAAAGGAGTACATCAAGACTGTATATTATCACCCTGCTTATTTAACTTATATGCAGAGTACACCATGAGAAACACTGGGCTGGAAGAAGCACAAGCTGGAATCAAGATTTCAGGGAGAAATATCAATTACCTCAGATATGCAGATGACACCACCCTTATGGCAGAAAGTGGAGAAGAACTAAAGAGCCTCTTGATGAAAGTGAAAGAGGAGAGTGAAAAAGTTGGCTTAAAGCTCTACATTCAGAAAACTAAGATGGGGCATCTAGTCTTAGCACTTCATGGGAAATAGATGGGGAAAGTGTCAGACTTTATTTGTTGAGGCTCCAAAATCACTCCAGATGGTGATTGCAACTATGAAATTAAAAGACGCTTACTCCTTTGAAGGAAAGTTTGACCAACCTAGATAGCATATTCAAAAGCAGAGACATTACTTTGCCAAGAAAAGTCCATCTAGTCAAGGCTATGGTTTTTCCAGTAGTCATGTATGGATGTGAGAGTTGGACTGTGAAGAGAGCTAAATGCCAAAGAATTGATGCTTTTGATCTGTGGTGTTGGAGAAGACTCTTGAGAGTCCCTTGGACTGCAAGGAGATCCAACCAGTCAATCCTAAAGGATATCAGTCCTGGGTGTTCACTGGAAGAACTGATGATAAAGCTGAAACTCCAGTACTTTGGCCACCTCATGCGAAGGGTTGACTCATTGGAAAAGACTCTGATGCTGGGAGGGATTGGGGGCAGAAGGGAACGACCGAAGATGAGATGGCTGGATGGCATCACTGACTCGATGGACATGCTTTTGAGTAGACTCCACGAGCTGGTGATGGACAGGGAGGCCTGGCGTGCTGCGGTTCATGGGGTCGCAAAGAGTCGGACGTGACTGAGCGACTGAACTGAACTGAACTGATAGTGGCAACAGTGACACACACAGCTCAGCGGCATCAGCAGCAGCATACAAGCAGCCAGTCCATAAATAAAATTAAGAAAAACATATAAATTACTCCAAAATTCTGAGTCTTGCACTATTTTTTTCTCTTTTAAAAAACATATAGCATTGGGTCAAAAAATTGAGATTGATCTTTGTTTTTTAAATGCGTCAGTATTTTACACTGTTGAATGTACAGACTTTATACAGAAGCACAATCCTATGATTTTTATCTAAAAACAGAATAACATTTTAATGAACCATCAGGGTTGGTGTGCCTAAGTCCCTGCTTTTTAGAAATGATTTCACTGTATGTGATATATATGGAAGTGACTTAAGAAATTGTAGGAACATCTTTCAGAAGAAGGTAATTTTATATTTATTTAGTATTAAAAGTTTGTGTACAGTGTAACTAGTACAGTTTTCTATAAATATGTTTAGAAATGATATCTATATAATCTATCTTCTTGGCTATTCAATACGCTTTCTCCTTGCCCCTTACTTCCATAATTTTCAGAGGCAAGATGTGGAGTTGTTCAGTTCAATGTGGTTCAGTTCAGTTGCTCAGTCATGTCTGATTCTTTGTGACCCCATGAACCGCAGCACACCAGACCTCCCTGTCCATCACCAACTCCCGGAGTTTACTCAAACTCATGCCCGTTGAGTAGGCGATGCCATCCAACCATCTCATTCTTTGTCGTCCCCTTCTCCCCCTGCCTTCACTCTTTCCCAGCATCAGGGTCTTTTTAATGAGTCAGTTTTTCTCATCAGGTGGCCAGAGTTGAGTTTTGATCTCTGTTTATTTTATTTTTTTAAAGAGCACTAATAATTTAATAGAAAATCAAAATTTTGCAAAGTAGTTACTTTCAAACAATATCCACTAATGTATTCTTCTATAGATCTTTTTCCCTTTGTGAATCTTGCAAGCTATTTTTTTTTTACCATATTCCTACTTTTCATTCCTTTATCTCAAATACATCTGGATATTTTCTGTATGTGTGTGTGCTCTTTCTCCACATTTATACATTCTATCTCCATTTCTGTCCTCTTTGAATTGATGAATCAATAGTTATTCATATTATACCACAGTATGTGAAAAATGGAAGAGATGCAAAGTAATCTAAGGCAAGATTCTTTCCTTCAAACAGTTTATAGTAAACAGGTAAAGATTTAAAGTGGTTTGAGTTAAATAGTTACATGCTATAATGACTGTAAAGACAATATAAATTAAGGAAACCTTGCATTGGTAGAGGTTCCTAGGGTCTGATAAGAAATTTTAGAATTAAAGTGAAGTTATATTGTCCCCTAAGATTTAGAGGAGAAAACAATAAATTCCATGCAGCCGTGGAATCTCCAAAGAATAATTGAGGATAAAATAGCTTTACACATGAAGAAAGTACATATATGTTGAATAGCCAAGAAGCCAATAATGAAATCATTATTTAACACTAGGATTTTAATCTAGTAGTGTTTTTTACCTTATTAAGATTTTGATAATGATTTCAACTCATACAGAAAATTATTTGATATATATTGAATATGCACTACTAAAATTCAGCATTTTCACAAAAAAGAAATAGAAGCAAATATCCCTAAGCACATTAACAAAATAAAAACAAAATAAAATTTTATTTAGTAAATGGAGGGCTATTAGAAATATTTCTTTAGATATCAATAAAAATAAGGCATTGTTATTTTACTGATTTTTGTATTGCATGAGTAGTCCTAGGTTAAGTCATAATAATGATACACATTTTACTTTTCATAAATTGCATGTAGTGGTCTTATTTTCAATAGAAAAGCTAGCAAAGGTTTTGATTGCTTATTTAATATTGCCTGAGCATAGCAAG
>SJYQ01000345.1:651092-661755 GCA_006410935.1 Redunca redunca | reverse complement strand
TTCCTGTTATGATGCCCTCTGTGCTTCCAGGGCTCGCCACAGACTCGGCAGGGAGAGTGTTTCCTGGTGTTTGGAAACCTCTCTTCTTAAAGTTCCTTTCCCGGGTCGGGCTTCCCTATCCGGGACGGAGCTCCCTCCCCACCTCCTTTGTCTCCTTTTTCGTCCTTTATATTCTTTCCCTACCTGTTCTTGAAGGCAATGATCTGATTTTCTGGGTGCTTGATGTCCTCTGCCAGCATTCAGAAGTTGTTTTGTGGAGTTTGCTCAGCGTTGAAATGTTTTTTTGAGGAATTTGTGAGGGAGAAAGTAATCACCTCGTCCTATTCCTCCGCCATCTTCTCTCCCCCTCTGTCCTTCATCTAGTTTAAAATTCAGGATCTTTGAATAATGTTATGTCCCTTCTATCCAATTTGCATATGAAATTTATTGTTTTTCTCTTATTTCTTAAAATTAATTCATTTATTTTAATTGGAGGCTGACTACTTTACAATATTGTAGTTGTTTTTGCTATACATTGACATGAATCAGCCATGGGTGTACATGTGTTCCCCATCCTGAAATCCACCCCCCGCCTACCCTGCCATCCCATCCCTCAGGGTCATCCCAATGCACCAGCCCTGAGCATCCTCTCTCATGCATTGAACCTGGGCTGGTGACCTGTTTCACATATGGTAATATACTTTTTTCAATGCTATTCTCTCAAATCATCCCACCCTTGCCTTCTCCCACAGAGTCCAAAAGTCTGTTCTTTAAGTATTTTCTCATACCCTTTCTTTTTGTATTCTTCTGAGACCCCTATGACTTGAATGTTGGGACATTTAATATTGTCCCAGAGGTCTCTCTTGTCCTCATTTCTTTTGATTCTTTTTTCCTCTCTGCTTCATTTCCACCATTGTATCTTTTTTTTTAATTTTTATTTTTTACTTTATTTTACTTCACAATACTGTATTGGTTTTGCCATACATTGACAGGAATCCACCATGGGTGTACACGTGTTCCAAAACATGAACCCCCCCTCCCAACGCCCTCCCCATAACATCTCTCTGGGTCATCCCCATGCACTGGCCCCAAGCATCCTGTATCCTGCATTGGACATAGACTGGCGATTCATTTCTTACATGATAGTATACATGTTTCAGTGCCATTCTCCCAAATCTTCCCACCCTCTCCCTCACCCTCAGAGTCCAAAAGTCCACTCTACACATCTGTGTCTCTTTTGCTGTCTTGCATACAGGGTCATCATTACCATCTTTCTAAATTCCATATATATGTGTTAGTATACTGTATTGGTGTTTTTCTTTCTGGCTTACTTCACTCTGTATAATCGGCTCCAGTTTCATCCACCTCATTAGAACTGATTCAAATGTATTCGTTTTAATGGCTAAGTAATACTCCATTGTGTATATGTACCACAGCTTTCTTATCCATTCATCTGCTGATGGACATCTAGGTTGTCTGCATGTCCTGGCTATTATAAACAGTGCTGCAATGAACATTGGGGTACATGTGTCTCTTTTTATTTTGGTTTCCTTAGTGTGTATGGCCAGCAGTGGGATTTCTGGGTCATAAGGCAAAGGATCATAAGAGACCACCATTGTATCTTGCATGTCATTTATCCTATCTTCTGCATCAGTTATTCTATTGTGGGTACCCGAGTGCTTTTGAACTCAGTTATTGTATTATTCATTATTGATTGACTCTTTTTTTTTTTTTATTTTTCTAGGTCCTTGTTAAACATTTCTTGCATCTTCTCAGTCATTGGCTTCAGTCTATTTATCTGTAACTCCATTTTGTTTTCAAGATTTTGATTCATATTGACTCTCATTATTCTGAATTCTTTTTCAGGTAGACTCTCTGTCTCCTCTTTTGTTTGGTTTGGTGGGCGTTTGTCATCCTCCTTTACCGGCTGAATATTTCTCTGCCTTTTCATTTTGTTTAGATTGCTGTGTTTGAAGTGGCCTTTCTCTAGACTGGAAGTTTGTGATTCCTTTTTATTGTGGAGGTTGCTGCCTGTGGTGGGGTTGGATGAGGGGCTTGTCAAGGCTTCCTGGTTAGGTAAGTTTGCATCTGTATTCTGTTGAGTGGAGCTGGATCTTTTCTCTCTGGAGTGCAGTGAAGTGTCCAGCAGTGAGTTTTGGGGTGTTTGTGGATTTGGTGTGACTTTGGGCAGCCTGCATTTTAATGCTCATGGCTATGTTCCTGCATTGCTGGAAAATTAGCGTGGTATGTCTTGCTCTGAAACTTGTTGTTTTTTGGGTGGAGCTTGGGTTCCATGTAGGTATGGAGGCTTTGGGATGAGCTCTTGTCAATTTATATTCCTTGGAGTCAGGAGTTTTCTGGTGTTCTCACGTTTTGGATTTAAGCCTCCTGCCTCTGGTTTTCAGTCTTATTCTTACAGCAGCCTCAAGACTTCTCCATCTATACAGCATAGATGATAAAACATCTAGCTTAATGGTGAAAAGATTCTCCACATTAAGGGAAACCCAGAGAAGTTCACAGAGTTACATGGAGAAAAGAAGAGGGAGGAAAGAGCTAGAGGAGAGCAGGAGGAGAAGAGGAGGGGTCAAATGGGGAAAGAGCAACCTAGCTAGTAATCAATTCCCTATGTGTTCTCCACAGTCTGGAACACTCAGAGAAGTTCACAGAGTTACTTAGAAAAGAGGAGAAGGAAGAGGAAGATAGAGATGACCAAGTGGAGAAGAGGGGGAGTCAAATGGGGAGAGACCAGTCTAGCCAGTAATCAGTTCCCTAAGTGCTCTCCACAGCCCGGAAGACTCAGAGAGATTCACAGTGTTAAGTAGAGAAGATAAGAGAGAGGGAGGAGATAGGGGTAACCTGGGGGAGAAAGTGAAAGTGAAGTCACTCAGTCGTGTCTGACTCTTTGCGACCCCATGGACTGTAGCCTATCAGGCTCCTCAGCTCATAGAATTTTCCAGGCAAGAGTACTGGAGTGGGTTGCAATTTCCTTCTCCATGGGATCTTCCTGACCCAGGGATCGAACCCAGGTCTCCCGAGAGTCAAAAGTGGAGAGAGCAATCAAGCCAGTAATCACACTCCTAAGTGGAAATGGATACTGAAGATCACATCCTTAAAGGTATAAAACTGATAGAAAATGCCAAAAAGCAAAGATTAAAAATCTAGAGTAGAGGTTAGACTTCAAAAATTCAACATTAAAACTACAAAACAAAATCAATGACAAAAATTACAAAACATATACACATGATATTTGCTTTAAAAATCGGGTCTCTTTTTTGGTTTTGCAAGGTAATAGTAGGTTATAAAAATGAAAATTAAAGAGGAACAAGGAACTTAAAAATTAAATGATAATATTAAAAAATAATTAGTAATTTGTCTGGAGCTGTTGAGGGCAGTGTGGGGCCAGTTCAGTTTCAAATAGTTCCTTGTTCCAGCGTATACTTCTTCTCAAGATCTATAGGCCCCTTCCAATGCTTAGTCAATGCTAACTACAGGGTTTTAATCTGTTGAACCTTTCACTTTCAGAGCAGTACCCTCTTCTTTGTTTATTTTGGCTTCTTCTCTTTGCAAGTATCTCCAGTGTCTAATTTCTGCCCTGACACAAGGGGGTGAAGGTGGTCACTTATAAAGGCTCACTTGTTCAGCTGTGTTGTGGGGAGGCAGGAACACTGCAAACAAGTATCACTGGCATGTGTTGGGAGTGCTCACAGTTTATGGACCACACTGGGTTTGCCCCAGCTCATGGTGTCATGTGCTTTCCAGGTTTACACTGGTCAGGCTCCAGGTTTCTCTGCAGAGGTACTGTCCAAAACAGGCGCTGCGTTTCTTGCACTTTCCAGTTCTAAGCTGTTCAGGTTCAGATTCTTGGATACTCCACAAAGACACAGACTCGGTTGGGTGTGCATGCTGCAGGTCCAAGCAGCTCAGACAACCAGGTGCTTGACGAACACACTGTCCCAGGAGGACCATGCGTCTTAATCACCTCCCTGGTCCTGGCTGCTCGGGTTCCCGGGTGTGCTGTGAGAGCACCGTCTTAGGTGTGTTGTGTGTCTCTTCTGGGGAGATGATCTCAAGCTTTGATGCTCCTGGCAGATGTCAACCGATCAGGATCCCAGGAAGACTTGCTTAGGAACTTGGAGCCTGTTCACAGTTTGGTGGAAGATGCTGTCTCTGGGGGAGAAGGCAATGGCACTCCACTCCTGTACTCTTAGCTGGAGGATCCCAGGGACAGAGGGGCCTGGTAGGCTGCAGTCCATGGGGTCGCTAGAAGTCGGACATGACTGAGTGACTTCACTTTCACTTTTCACTTTCATTCATTGGAGAAGGAAATGGCAACCCACTCCAGTGTTCTTGCCTGGAGAGTCCCAGGGATGGGGGAACCTGGTGGGCTGCCGTTTCTGGGGTCGCACAGAGTCAGACATGACTGAAGTGACTTAGCAGCAGCAGCAGCAGCAGAGGTCTCTGGGCGTGAGATTGCCCCTTGTCTTCTGGCTCTGGCTGTTGCATGCCTGTCTCTCTGCCTCCCACGGGGATAGGGGCTGGTGTGCAGCCAGCTAGCTCTCCTTTTAGTATTTGCTCAATCCTTTGTTCTGTGAGCTGGCCAGGCTGCGCCATAGATTAGAGCTTTTCATGGGAAAGTTCTCTCTCTCTCTCTCTTTTTCCTTCTCTCTCTGGCTTTCCCACAGTTTTTGTTGCTAGATGAGGTTAGGTCCATCAGATTGTTCTTAGGGCATTCAGACCTGGTCTTTACCCTAAACATGCAACCTCCGCCTCCCTGTCCAGCCCCTGTTCACTAGTGGTGGACGTGAACGTCTGGGCTACTTCTCTGATGGGAATTGCAGTTAGGCGTATATTCTGTATGTTTTGTTTTTTTTTTTCCTTCCCAGTTATGTTGTTCTCTGAGATCCCAAAACTCCCCACAGACCTGCCGATGAGAGGGTTTCCTGCTGTTTAGAAACTTCTTCATGACCCCCTCCCCAGGACAGGTCTCAGTCTCTAATTATTTTTGTCTCTCTTTTTGTCTTTTATATTTGGTCCTACCTCCTTTTAACGGAGAAGGCCATGGCAACCCACTCCAGTACTCTTTCCTGGAAAATCACATGGGCAGAGGAGCCTGGTGGGCTGCAGTCCATGGGGTTGCTAGAAGTCGGACATGACTGAGTGACTTCACTTTCACTTTTCACTTTCATGCATTGAAGAAGGAAATGGCAACCACTCCAGTGTTCTTGCCTGGAGAGTCCCAGGGATGGGGGAGCCTGGTGGGCTGCCATCTATGGGCTTGCACAGAGTCGGACACAAGTGAAGCAACTTAGCAGCAGCAACAACCTCCTCTTAAAGAGAATGGTCTCCCTTTCTGGGTGTCTGGTGTCCTCCACCAGTTTTCAGAAGTTGTTTTGTGGAAGTTGCTCAGCATTCAAATTATCTTTTGATGAATTTGTGGGGGCAAAAGTGGTTTCCTTGTCCTATTCCTCCATGATCTTAGGACCGCCCCTGAAAATTGATTTTATATATATATATATATATATATATACACTATTTATCTTCTCACGTAAAATGTTACAATGACAAAACAAATATGATAAAAACTCCCATTTGGACAAAGGAAGAATGTAAACACATTCAGTTATCAATTCCTAATAGGCATCAATCAAGGTGAGTCCTGTTCCATCAATGGAGTAAGTTCTTCTGTCAGCCTAGCAGGCTGCACTTGGTTCTCTTCTGTGAAAGTAACTCTTATGTCCCTTGTTTTCTGTGGTTCCTGGTTTTGTTCTTGGAGAAATATTCCTTAAATTGGTTTAGGGTAGATATTGTTAACATCCAATAGTAATGAAATCCTGCCTACTTAATAGGAAGAGGAAAAATTGTTCTTCCATTCCCATTTGAAATTATATATGGCCTCATGCCTTTTTTTGACCAGCAAAGTTAAGGACGCCTCTTTATGATGGTGGAAGCATATATTTATGTGAGACCATCTGCCCCAGAGAGATGTCTGATTTCACATTAAACATTGTAGAGTTAAAGAAGTAATTTTTTTTTTTTTTTGCTTTTGGTCTTGTCCTATAAGATTTTGATCTTGTAGTGAAACTGTCTACAATAACTGATGCATCACTTTTTTTTTTTTTACATAATCACATTTAATGAGTGTTAGAATGTGTGTCTTCTCTAGACATGGGGAGCTTTTGGAATCTACTTCCTGCCAGTGAAATCTTGGGGTTGTTATAGAAATAAAACAACCTGAGATAATTTTTCAATTCAAAGTCATTTCTCTGGCAGTAAATTTATGTAGTAGATTTCTAGCTTATTCATTTCCAGAAAATGCTGCTGGTGAGTAACCATTCCTTAAGCTCTGTTCTTGACATCACATTTAAGCCCACTGATTATCTTTTTTTGGTTACTGTCATCTAGGTTTGAATCATCTCTCTCCTTTTGTTTTTAATAAAGACATCTGAAGCAAAAAGCCATCTGAAAAACTTTCCTTAGACTAGATATACCAGAGTTATGACTCACAAGATTTAGCTGAAATTCACAAGGAGATACCTCAAAGAAAACCTCTGAACAAAAATAATATTCTCTTCTAATTACATTTGAATAGCTTCTCCAAACATGATATACCCCAAATTATTCAATGTAGCTATAGATTTATGGGTAAGTGGTCTGCCTTCTAGGTTAACAAATAGCAGCAGTTTAACCAAATATTTGCCATAACATAATAAAGATCACCAGTTTTTAGCTGACAGTACTGATAAAATCTATCAGCCTTTAGCAGGACTTGTCAAGAGTAAAAGAGTGCCCAAATAAATAAAATCAGAAGTGAAAGAGAAGTGACAAACAACACCATAGAAATACAAACAATTATAGCAAATTACTTTGAACAGTTATACTGCAAGAAAGTGGACGGCCTAAAAGAAATGGATACATTATTAGAAATGTACAAATTCCTAAGACTGAATCAGAAGAAATAGAAAAGTGAACAGAATGATTACCAGTAATGAAATTGAATCAGTAATCAAACTGCCAACAAACAAAAGTTCATCACCAGATGACTTCACAGGTGAATTCTACTAACCATTTAAAGAATAATTAACAACTATTTTTTTTTCTAAATTATGCCCCAGAATTATAGATTCAAACTCTTTCCATGAGGCCAGCATCATCCTGGTACCAAAACCAAGCAAAGACACCACAAAAAGTGACAGAAATTTATAGGCCAGTATCATCAGCTAATACATAAGCAAACACCCACAACAAAATATTAGCAAACCAAATTCAACAACGCAAGAAATTATTTTTTTTTAAAGTGAAACCCAAATCCTTAAATAAAATGATACATAGATATGTATGTGTATGTAAGTAAAGTGAATAAAATTGGAGCTTTGATGTATTAATATTGCATTTAAGAACAACTATTAATATACAATTCTGAATGCTTTTTAATTATTCTTTACTTCAGCTTTCATTACCTTGAAATGAACTTTTTCTTTTTATTTGAGATGATGATTGTGGAAATGTCAAGATAATAAGGTCAATTGTGGCAAAACCTAACAAATAAATATTTTATTTTGATTTTTTTGAAATATTTTCGATTCTTTTCATTGTTTATACATCACCAAATTAATTCCATATTTAAAAAGGGCAAAAGAATCATGTAATAATTGCATTTTGAAAACTTCTGATTAGTCTGGAATCCAGTGTACACATTGGTACAATAGATGTAGAAGTCTGTTTAATATCAGAAGAAACTGAAAAATAAAAGGTTTAAACATATTGTGTGGCACTCCTGAACTTTTGTACCTGGACTATGCTGTGAGTTTCTTTTTATAAAATTCAAATGAGAAAACTTGTTTCTTATGCATTTTTAGTTTAAAATTATATGCATGAATATGATCCTCAAGCCTAACTTTTTTACTGTAAATTATAGATTTCTCAAAATGTAGAACTATTTTTCAGAAAATATAAAAGCTTAAATAACCATATATCTAATGCCTGATTTTGGCTAGATACTGAATTAGATCTGATGGATATAGATATAAATAAACCATTATAATACCCCAAATGTTCATCACAGCACTGTTTATAATAGCCAGTACATAGAAGCAACCTAGATGTCCATCAGCAGATGAATGGATAAGAAAGCTGTGGTACATATACACAATGGAGTACTACTCAGCCATTAAAAAGAATACATTTGAATCAGTTCTAATGAGGTGGATGAAACTGGAGCAGGGTGAAGTAAGCCAGAAAGAAAAACACCAGTACAGTATACTAACACCTATATATGGAATTTAGAAAGATGGTAATGATAACCCTGTATGCGAGACAGCAGAAGAGACACAGATATATAGAACTGTATTTTGGACTCTGTGGGAGAGGGAGAGGGTGGGATGATTTGGGAGAATGGCATTGAAACATGTATAATATCATATAAGAAATGAATCGCCAGTCTACGTTCAAAGCAGGATACAGGATACTTGGGGCTGGTGCATGGGGATGATCCAGAGAGATGATACGGGGTAGGAGGTGGGAGGGGGGTTCAGGATTGGGAACACGTGTACACCCGTAGTGGATTCATGTTGATGTATTGCAAAACCAATACAATATTATAAAGTAAAATAGAGTAAAATGAAAAAAGAAGAAACACCATGGAAAATTTACATCATTTGGAAATTGGTTTTGCATCTATTGAAATTTAATTAAAAAGAATTACAATGCAACTCCATTTATTTGGACCCATCATATTACATACTACCCATCATTACAAACATGGTAAAACTTTCTGGACTGGAAGTTATAGATATCTCAAAATGAAATAGGTTACTTTGAAAGATAACAGTCTGTACAATAAAAGTGAGAAAAAGTGAATTATATATTCATATTATAAAGGGTTTCTGATGTAATAACCACCCATACCTATGAAGAAAGAGTCATGTTATACTGATGTAATTTTCATTGAATCTACCATGAAAATGATGAAAAACACCAGTTTTTCTACTTAGTCAATGTGTGGGTTTTATCGTGTGTGTGTGTGTGTGTGTGTGTGTATACCAGCACAGAGTAATGATACATTATCTACCAAATAATGTATAATTTTAGTTGAACATCTACCTAGTAATGGGCTTCCAGGTGGTGCTAAGTTAAGAACCCACCTGTCAATGCAAAAGATACAAGAGACTTGGGTTTAGTCCCTGATTAGGAAGGTCCCTGATGAGGAAGATCCCTGAAGAAAAGCCTGGCAACCCACTCCGGGATTCTTGCTGGAGAATCCCAAGGACAGAGGAGACTGTTGGACTACAGTTCATAGGATCACACAGAGTCAGACATGGCTGAAGTGACTGAGCACCCCTGCACTACTTAGTAATACCAAAGTTGGTATTAAATCAAGAAAATTAAAATTGTGGATTACAGGATGGTTTGTGATATTTTTTGGAAAACTGTATTATATGCTCATTTGTATGTCCTTCCCTTCCCCACACCAAATTAAATATATCACTTTTTTTGTCTGTGCTCACTGACTATTTTATACATATACATTTTCTGTATAAGCATTGTGTTTTATTTGTTGCCTGTTTTTTCCTCGCAAGAGTGTAATCTCTCTAAGGCCAGCATATGTACTGCTTGCTTATTTATCTTCTGCTCTTACCGCATCCATGGGAGGTTTGCAGATGCTGCAGTTCATGGGGTTGCTGAGGGTCGGACACAACTGAGCAACTTCCCGTTCACTTTTCACTTTCATGCACTGGAGAAGGAAATGGCAACCCACTCTGGTGTCCTTGCCTGGAGAATCCCAGGCGTTAGGGAGCCTGGTGGGCTGCCGTCTATGGGGTCACAAGAGTCGGACACGACTGAAGTGACTTAGCAGCAGCAGCAGCAAAAGGCATTTACTTGATCTCTCAGTTCAGCTCAGTTCAGTCGCTCAGTCATGTCTGACTCTCTGTGATCCCATGAATCGCATCACGCCAGGCCTCCCTGTTCATCACCATCTCCCGCAGTTCACTCAGACTCACATTCATTGAGTCAGTGATGCCATCCAGCCATCTCATCCTCTGTCGTCCCCTTCTCCTCCTGCCCCCAATCCCTCCCAACATCAGAGTCTTTTCCAGTGAGTCAACTTTTTGCATGAAGTGGCCAAAGTACTGGTTTCAGCTTCAGCATCAGTCCTTCCAAAGAAATCCCAGGGCTGATCTCCTTCAGAATGGACTGGTTGCATCTCCTTGCAGTCCAAGGGACTCTCAAGAGTCTTCTCCAACACCACAGTTCAAAAGCATCAATACTTCGGTGCTCAGCTTTCTTCACAGTCCAACTCTCACATCCATACATGACCACAGGAAAAACCATAGCCTTGACTAGACGGACCTTAGTCAGCAAAGTAATGTCTCTGCTTTTGAATATGCTATCTAGATCGGTCATAACTTTTCTTCCAAGGAGTAAGTATCTTTAGATTAAAGCACATATAGGATGATATGTAGGTTCTCACTGTGTGTTTTTTGTAGAAATGAATGTTTCTTCATAAACTACTCAAGCAGGATGCAGGATACTTGGGGCTGGTGCATGGAGAGGACCCAGAGATGTTATGAGGTGGGAGGTGGGAGGGGATTCATGTTTGGGAACGCATGTACACTCGTGGTGAATTCATGTCAATATTTGGCAAAACCAATACAGTATTGTAAAGTAAACTAAAGTTAAAATAAAA
>SJYQ01000345.1:638254-650393 GCA_006410935.1 Redunca redunca | reverse complement strand
AGTAGAAATTGATCATAGACCTCTAAAAGTATGCACTACTCCATGTGCATATTTGTAGCAAATGATCTGTAAAGTGCATATAGAAGAATTGTGCATCAGTACTTAAAACAAGGAATGAACATTTGCTAGACACAGAGTTAACTGAACTACAGAAGACTTATACTTTCCACTCCTCTCTTCTCCCACCAACAGAAAGATACAATATGCAAGCTAAATAACTGGCAGACATCCCATGAAGTGGAGAAGTAAGAAAATTTTGCACCCTTTTTAGCAACATTATTACAGCTGAAAGAGTACCTAGGCGTATACTCATATAGTTAGAGAGGTAAAATCATGCTAAAAGGCTTTCCAAATTTTTCTGCTTTTGGTTAGCTGTCTTAGAACAAATTAATAACAAGAAGGGATATAAATTACTTCTGAAATTAATGATACCTTTGCCATGAGAGAGCTTCCCTGGTGACTCAGAGGCAAAGCTTCTGCCTGCAATGCAGGAGACCAGAGTTTGATTCCTGGGTCAGAAAGATCCCCTCGAGAAGGAAATGGCAACCCACTCCAGTACCCTTACCTTGAAAATCCCATGGGCAGAAAAGCCTGATAGGCTACAGTCCATGGGTCGCAAAGAGTCAGACACAACTGAGTGACTTCACTTCACTTCTCTTTGCCATGAGAAGCAAGCATTCTCTTAATGTATTGATAAAGCATTGCTTATGAATCCAAGAAAATCTGGGTTCAACTGATTTATTTTCTAGCTCTGTGATACTGCTCAAGTTATTTGCCTGTTTCTGAATATACTCTCATCAATATAGAAAACAATATGGGAAGCAAAAGCAAAAAGAAATATATGGGTGTACATTAAACTAAAGATTTTCATAGTGAAGGAAACTATCAACAAAGTTCAAAAGCAACTTATGGAATAGAGAAGAATTTTTACAGATCATGCATCCAAAGATGTGTTAATATTCAAAAGATGCAGACAACTTATACAACTTACCAACAAAAAAATAAATCCCAATTCAAAGATGGACAGAAGACTCGAATAGACATTTTTCAAGTGAAGATATGCAGATGGTCAACAGGCAACTGAAAAGAAGCTCAGCATCACTAATTATTAGAGAAATACATGTCAAAACTACAATGAGATACCAATTTACACTGGTCAGAATGGCTATCATAAAAACGACAACAAAAAACAAGTGTTGTAAAGGATGTGGAGAAAATGGACCCCTCATGCACTATTTGTGGGACTGTAAACTGCCGCTAAAGAAATAGTATGGGTATTCCTCCAAAAATTAAAAGTAGAACAACACAATCCAGCAATTTAACTTCTGGGTATTTATCTGGAGAAAACAAACAAATAAATGCTAATTTGAAAAGATAAATACACATCAATGTTATCAATGTTCATTGTGACATTATTTACAATAGCCAATGTATGAAAGCAACTTAAGCAGTCATTGACAGATGAATGACTAAAGAAGATGGTGTGTGTGTGCACGTGCACAGACACACACACGCACACACAGGAATATCAGTAACCCTTGAAAAATGAAACCCTGCCATTTGTGACATCATGGATGGATCTAAGTGGTATTGCTAAGTTAAACAAGGCAAAAGTTGAATGGTTCTATGAAGACCTACAAGACCTTCTGGAACTAACACCAAAAAAGATGTCCTTTTCATTATAGGGAATACAAAACTAGGAAGTCAAGAAACACCTTGTGTAGCAGGCAAATTTGGCATTGGAATACGGAATGAAGCAGGGCAAAGGTTAATAGAGTTCTGCCAAGGGAATGCACTCGTCATAGCAAACACCCTCTTCCAACAACACAAGAGAAGACTCTACACATGGACACCAGATGGTCGACACCGAAATCAGATTGACTATATACTTTGCAGCCAAAGATGGAGAAGCTCTATACAGTCAGCAAAAACAAGACTGGGAGCCAACTGTGGCTTGATCATGAACTCCTTATTGCCAAATTCAGACTGAAATTAAAGAAAGTAGAGAAAGCCACTAGACCATTCAGGTATGACCTAAATCAAATCCCTAATGATGATACAGTGGAAGTGAGAAATAGATTTAAGGGACTAGATCTGATAGAGTACCTAATGAACTATGGATGGAGGTTAGTGACATTGTACAGGAGAAAGGAATCAAGACCATCCCCAAAAAAGAGAAATGCAAAAAAGCAAACTGGCTGTCTGAGGAGGCCTGACAAATAGATCTGAAATGAAAGGAAGTGAAAAGCACAGGAGAAAAGGAAAGATATACCCATTTGAATGTAGAGTTCCAAAGAATAGCAAGGATAGATAAGAAAGCCTTCCTCAGCAATCAATGCAAAGAAATAGAGGAAAACAATAGAATGGGAAAGACTAGAGATCTCTTCAAGAAAATTAGAGACACCAAGGAAAGATTTCATGCAAAGATGGGCTCAATAAAGGACAGAAATGGTAGGGACCTAACAGAAGCAGAAGATATTAAGAAGAGGTGGCAAGAATACACAGAAGAACTGTACAAAAAAAATCTTCATGACCAAGATAATCACGATGGTGTGATCACTCACCTAGAGCCAGATATCCTGGAATGTGAAGTCAAATGGGCCTTAGGAAGCATCACTACAAACAAAGCTAGTAGGGGAGATGGAATTCTCATTGAGCTATTTCAGATCCTGAAAGAAGACACTGTGAAAGTGCTGCACTCCATATGCCAGCAAATTTGGAAAACTCAGCAGTGGCCACAGGACTGAAAATGTCAGTTCTCATTCTAATCCCAAAGAAAGGCAGTGCTAAGGAATGTTCAAGCTACTGCACAATTGCACTCATCTCACACACTAGTTAAGTAATGCTTAAAATTCTCCAAGCCAGGCTTCAGCATTACATGAACCGTGAAATTTCAGTGTTCAAGCTGGTTTTAGAAAAGGCAGAGGAATGAGAAATCGAATTGCCAACATCTGCTGGATCATTGAAAAAGCAAGAGAGTTTCAGAAAAGCATCTATTTCTGCTTTATTGACTATGACAAAGCCTTTGACTGTGTGGATCACAATAAACTGTGGAAAATTCTTCAAGAGTTGGGAATAGTAGACCATCTGACCTGCCTCTTGAGAAACCTGTATGCAGGTCAGGAAGCAACAGTTAAAACTGGACATGGAACAACAGACAGGTTCCAAATAGGAAAAGGAGTACATCAAGGCTTTATATTGTCACCCTGCTTATTTAACTTGTATGCAGAGTACATCATGAGAAATGTTGGGTTGAAGGAAGCACAAGCTGGAATCAAGATTGCGGGGAGAAATATCAATAACCTCACATATGCAGATGACACCACCCTTATGGCAGAAAGTGAAGAAGAACTAAAGAGCCTCTTGATGAAAGTGAAAGAGGAGAGTGAAAATGTTGGCTTAAAGCTCAACATTCAGAAAATTAAGATCATGGCATCTGGTCCCATCACTTCATGGCAAATAGAATAGATGGAGAAAGAGTGCAGATGGTAATTGCAGCCATGAAATTAAAAGACGCTTACTCCTTGGAAAGAAAGTTATGATCAACCTAGATAGCATATTAAAAAGCAGAGACATTACTTTGCCAACAAAGGTCCGCCTAGTCAAGGCTATGGTTTTTCCAGTGGTCATGTCTGGATGTGAGATTTGGACTTTGGAGAAAACTGAGCACTGAAGAATTGATGCTTTCGAACTGTGATGTTGGAGAAGATTTTTGAGAGTCCCACGGACTGCAAGGAGATCCAATCAGTCCCTCCTAAAGGAGGTCAGTCCAGGGTTTTCATTGGAAGGACTCATGTTGAAGCTGAAACTCCAATACTTTGGCCACCTGATGCAAAGAGCTGACTCAATTGAAAATACCCTGATGCTGGGAAATATTGAGGGCAGGAGGAGAAGGGGATGACAGAGGATGGGATGGTTGGATGGCATCACTGTCTCGATGGAGATGGGTTAGGGTGGACTGTGGGAGTTGGTATTGGACAGAGAGGCCTGGCGTGTTGCGGTTCATGAGGTCGCAAAGAGTTAGACATGACTGAGCGACTGAACTGAACTGAAAGAAGGCAGACATAGAAAGACAAATACCTTTTGACCTCACAATTTGGCATTTTAAAAATGCAAACAAACAAAACAAAGTGAAAACATCTATAGTTATAGAGAATGAACAAATAGGTGGTTGCCAGAGGGGAAATGTGTTAGAATGGTGAGGTAGATATAGTGGATTAATATGTACAAGCTTCCAGTTATACAATAAATAAGCCATTAGGATGTTATATACAGCAAAATTAATATGGTCAATAATATTGTTATTTTCATAACTCTGAATTACAACAGAAGATTTGCAGATCTGCTGTGGTGACCTTTCCATAATGTATAAAGTGTCAAATTACAATAGTAGTATACTTGAATCTAATGTAATATTGTATCTCATTATAAATCAACAAAAAAGAAAGCAATATGACTTTAAATTATATATGTTAAATACTTGGATTAATTACATATCCTTAGATCACTATTTCTCAAACTTGGAACAATTGACAGTTTCGGTCAAATAACTCTCTTTTGATCTGCACTTTTTATTGTAGCCTTCGTAGGTGTCTCAGTGGTAAGGAATCCACCTGTGATCCAGGAAATGCAAGAGATGTGGAATCATTGTTTAGTAGCATCAGTGGCTGCTACCCACTACATGCCCATAGCACCCATTCTCCCCAGTTGTGGCAATCAAAAATATCTCTCAGTTCAGTTCCATTCAGTTTAGTCACTCAGTCGTGTCCAACTCTTTGTGACCCCATGAATCACAGCACGCCAGGCTTCCTTGTTCATCACCATCTCCTGGAGTTCACTCAAACTCACATCCATCAAGTCGGTGATGCCATCCAGCCATCTCATCCTCTGTTGTCCCCTTCTCCTCCTGCCCCCAATCCCTCCCAGTATCGGAGTCTTTTCCAATGAGTCAACTCTTCTCATGAGGTGGCAAAGTACTGGATTTTCAGCTTTAGCATCATTCCTTCCAAAGAAATCCCCCAAAATATCTCTAAACATTGCCAAATATCCCTTGAGCAGCAAAATTACCTGCCATTGAGAGCCATTGTTTTAAAGTAAAGAACTCAGATCAGTTTTTGGGAAATGCAAAAGACAGATATCAAGTGAAAAGATTAGAAATTTTTTCAGACACCAACATTCATGACACTTTAGAATGACACGGTTATACTTGAAAATTGTTATGAGTTTATTCAGTACAACTTCTGATTTGATAATGGAATCACCTGTACCTATAGCCTACAGATGTAACATCTCAACTCTTACATCTCAACTTCTTGAGAAATTTCACAGTTAGGCTAGTTTGATTTTTTCCCCCTACTTTTCTTCCAAATCTAGAACTTAAGAAATGACCAGGCATTGCCATTAGGATAATTCAACAATGGAAGTGTTGTATTGTCTTCTATTGGAAAAATACAGAGAATCTGAGGGGACATCTCAACAGAAGGTTGGATGGAAGGCCTTCCTGCATTTTATCAAATTCCTCCATTGGATAAAATGACAAAACTCCAAGTACAATTTTGTTCATATAATAATAGTGATTTTATTGCTTACATATGCAGTTATTAATATGAAGTAGCCAAATTGTTGCCTACCAACTTATATAGAAAGATGCTGAGTCCTTGTGCTTACGTCACCCAGACTGGATGGTACCTTTCATTTGACAGGCAGCTTGCCATGACTCACTCAACACTTCCATAAGTTCAATAAATACAACCAAGTGAAAATCGGTAAGAAAGAAAGTGTGCGTATGGTCTCCAGATGCAATTTTGCTACTATAGAACCACTAATATAATCCAGGCTCAGTCAGTTTAACCTGGAAGACACCCTGACAATATGGGAATACTGACTTTGTTAACAGGTAGAATCAGCCCAGAGTCTCTGAAACCATACCACACACAGAAGATTTCTACTTAACAGAAATCATTGATTTTACTATTATGTTCTTAGAGATTCTAGGATCACATGAGCACTAGCTTTCTTGTCATTATTATTTTCACCAAGTTTCACGATCCATCACAGTTAGACAATAGGAAACTTATCAAGTAGCTGCAATAAACTTGTGAAAAGCTAATTAATCAATAGTCTCAAATGTCACTTATTCAATCAAGTACACACTTACTGTCCACAGGATTTTACCCTCCAAATTCATATATAAATTTTCCTGTAGATAATTTTCACTTTTATATGACATGTAGCTATAGATACAAATATATAGATATAAATACATAAATGCATATATATACATGTTCCTGTAAATATTTATCTTAATATAGATGATAGATACAGAAATAAGATAAATAGGTTTATAAAAAATGTCAGGGAAATACATTTTGCAAAAATTGATGTATTTTGTTGTGTTATGAATAAAATCTATTAAGCAATGAAGGAACATCATGAAAATTAATGAGCTTAGTAAGAAAGACTCAAGCAGGATTAATTACTCCAAGACGTGATAAAAGGTATGATTTGAATAAAGTTTTCTCCTGTTGAAACCAACTAATAAAACTACAAATATTGAGGATTACTTTGGCAAATAATTTGGTAAACTATTGGGATTTGCTATCTTTCACCCAGGTAATTAGGAAGGAAGTTTCTTTAGATATATGATGAAACGGTAGGAAATAAATATGTAACTTCATTTTTTAACATTTATGTAATGTAAATAGAATAATGAAATAAAAATCACAGGTATTGTCATATCTGCTTTGTAACATCAGGATGTATTAATTATTCTTTTTGCTAGTTAAAAAGCATTGATTTCTACTTTTCCATCAAACTATCTTATAAACAAACTTATATGTTGCCTAATTACAGGGACCTTTCCATAGTGCTTTGCAGAGGGACACATGTGCACCCTTGATTGATTCATGTCAATATATGGCCAAAAAAAAAAAAAAAAAACCCACAATATTGTGAATAGCCTCCAGTTAAAAATAAATTAATTAATTTTAAAAATAAATTCTTACTTCATCTCCATTTTCCTCAGTTCTAATACATAAAAAAAAAAATAAAGAATCTAATAGATGTATTCATGGGTGGTGCATTCTGTTTTAGTAAATCATGTGCATACACTATAAACTGAATTAATGAAGGAACCTTATTTTTAAAAATCAGAACAAGGGAAGCTTTCAAACAGTTTGAGTCATAGGGAAAATTGCAAGATTTTCCTTTGTTTTATGTTCTGTGCTCACTCATGAAAGTTTACTCCCAGATTTAAATATTCCTGGGTACAAGAAGCATCAAGTATATGGATGGAAGAGAATAATATGTAACTGTTATATGGAGGCAATTCAAAATGCCTCTAGTAACTACAGATATTGTATTTTCTTACATGAAATCGCATCATTTTCTTACTAAGATAGGAGGACTCACCACATGAATCCACTTCATGGAGTAGCATAAAGCTGCCTACTCTTTAATCCATAAGAAAACCCTGTGTGATATTAAATATTTCCAGAGTTGCCATGGTGAACCTAAGAGGCAGACAGAAAATCAATCCCAAAGTAAAATTTGTACCTTTAATGTTTTTATTCTTGAATGTGCTCTGAACACTCCTCTGATTTTTCTAATAGAACTATATTAATTAGGATAATCAATACGCCAGGCATAGTCCATTTACACCTCATATATTCTTCCTAAAAATACTGAAAAATTGTTTATTATCCATATTTTAGAAGGACAGAACTTGTCACCAGCTATATGTAGAGCTAATTTCAAATTCAACTTCCTTAAACCAGAAATTTCAGGTCCTTTTCAAAATACTAGAGACTTTTCATTATGTATTGTAAAAATATGATTTTGTGCANAGTTCTCCTCATGATGTCAATATTAACCTCATGACATGATACTGTTAGTTTTTCTAATAACTAGTTTTTCCCTTTAATTTCTCTTTACTTTTTCCCTAAACAGAATTTTAGGGCTTATGTATCTTTAAGGTTCATTATTTTATGTGAGGAAACTAATTGTTTTCAGGGATTGGGGGGATATTACAAACTTACTGACAGAAATAAATAACCTTGGAAGAACTGAAGTTTATATAAAAAATTTAACTTGTAAGTTCTTACAAAAGGAAAAATCAAATATAATGTTTTGACAGATATTTTTCCCTTATCATTGAAAAGGGAATTATTGTTTTCAAGAATGAATGTAAAGAGTTACTGTGGTTTATAAAACCAAGAACATTTATTATAACACAATTTTGGGAGGTCACAAAGGATAGGACATGACTGAGCAACTAAACACACACACATATAATTGAGGAATATTTATCTGTAATTTATAGTCATCTAAAAACTATAATTTCAATTGCAAGGTATTACTTTACCTTGGTAACTACTGTGAAAGTGAAGTTGCTCAGTCGTGTCCAACTCTTTGTGACCCCATGGACTGTAGCCTATGAGGCTCCTCCATCTATGGAATTTTCCATGCAAGAGTGCTGGAGTGGTTTGCCATTTCCTTCTCCAGGGGATCTTTCCCACCCAGGGATCGAACACAAGTCTCTTACATTCCAAGCAGACACCTTTACCATCTGAGTCACCAGGGAACTTCATGGTAACTACTACCCTAAACCACAAACACTTTTTCATGTAGAGATGTTGTTACAGATAGGAATAATTTTGATTTCTAAAAATTGTTTTAGGAGTTTTTGCCTGCTAAATCTTTATGCAGTCTCTCAATCTTTTCTTCTGCTCTACTTTTATATTGTTAGATCAGTGAAGTTTAGAATGAAAGAAAGTTATCATAGTGTTTGTGTACTATATTTGTAGTTTATGAAACTAGAAACTATGCTACCAATGAATCTAAAGGCAAGTAACAATCTGATTCTCAGGAGTCAACTTTGATAAGATCCAGTATGCTGGATGTAGCAGCTATAGCAATTATCAAAACCTGCAGCCCACCATAAATCAATTTGCACTTAGTAAGATGCAAACGGTTCTCTCCTCACTTTTGCAGCAAGCATAAGAAGGAATGTACTTTTCAGGGAAAAACAAAATGAATACAGTGAAATAATAGTACATATTAATTTCCACTGTAATCTATTCATAAATTCCAGTAAATGTTACAAATAAAAGTAAAAAAGAAAAAAATGAACTCATAATCAAAACAAATAAATGCAGAACCACTGGTGACTCAGATATTGGGATTAACAGATCATGATCTGTAAGAAAAGGTAAAAACATAATGAGTGGACAGATGAGGAATATATTCAGAGAATTGAAAACTATAAAACAAATCATTTTAGGGCAGTGAAAATGAGAGTAAAATGATGGATATATATTATTATGAAAGTGAAACTGGTAGTCACTCATACATGTCTGACTCTTTGTGATTCCATGGACTGTAGCCTGACAGACTCCTCTGTCTATGGAATTCTCCAGGCAAGAATATTGAAGTGGGTAGCCATTCCCTTCTCCAGGGGATCTTCCCAACCCAGGGGTTGAACCTGAATCTCCTGAATTACAGGCAGATTCTTAACCATCTGAGCCATCAGGGAAACCCATATATCACTATACATTTGTTCAAACTCATAGAACATGTGGCATTGAGAGTGAACCCAATGGTAACATGTAGGTTTTCAGTGATTATGACATGTCCATGTAGGTTCATCTTTGGTAAGAAATGTATGGTTCTGGTGAATATGTTGATAATGGGAAACTCTATACATGTGTAGGAGCAGGCATATATCAGAAATCTCTGTACCAATTCCTTCTCAGTTTTGTTGTAACCTAAAACCGCTTTTCCAAAACGTTTCCAATGGGCCTTTAAAAAGCAAAACATAAACAAAAACAATCAAATTAAAACTTTAGAATTGAATAATTTGGGACTAGAGCTTAGTGAACTTAGTTATCAGTGAGTTAAAGTCTAACATAACATTGCATTGTAGAACAAGTAGAATAAAAAAAGATAGAAAAGAAAAGCTATATTTAAAAAGGTCAAAATTTTCCATAGAAACAACTATCAATGTATTCTAGGACCTCAGAAAAATTCCAAGAGTAAATATGATAAAACAACAACTAGACAATTTGAAGTAATTCCTGCAAACTGGAAATAAACAGGAAAATCATTAAAGCAGTCAGAGATAAAAGACACATAACAGGTAGAGGAAAATAATAAGAATAATACATGAATTCTTTTCAGGAATAAGGCAAATGAATATACATGGAAGGCATTTTTAAGGTAGTGAGATAAAAAGTTTAAAAAATGACAAAAACCTGTCCATCTTTGAATTCCTAAGCTAAAATATACTTTAAAAAGAATATAAGACTATTAAATGTATGATTAATGAACAATATGAATCACGAACAGTATGAAAAAGCAAAAAGGCAAGACACTGAAAGAGAACTCCCCAGGTCAGTAGGTGCCCAATATGCTACTGGATATCAGTGGAGAAGTAACTCCAGAAAGAGTGAAGAGATGGAGCCAAAGCAAAAACAACACCCAGCTGTGGTAGTGACTGGGGATGGAAGTAAATTCTGATGCTGTAAAGAGCAATACTTTATAGGAACCTGGAATGTTAGGTCCATGAATCAAGGCACATTGCAAGTGGTCAAACAGGAGATGGCAAGAGTGAACATTGACATTTTAGTAGTCAGTGAACCAAAATTGACTGGAATGGGTGAATTTAATTCAGATGACCATTATATCTTCTACTACGGGCAAGAATCCATTAGAAGAAAAGGAGTAACCATCATAGTCAACAAAGGAGTCCAAAATGAAGTACTTGGATGCAGTCTCAAAAATGACAGAATGATCTCTGTTCGTTTCCAAGGCAACCCATTCACTATCACAGTAATCGAATTCTATGCCTTGACCAGTAATGCTGAAGAAGCTAAAGTTGAACGGTTCTATGAAGACCTACAAGACCTTCTAGGACTAAAACCAAAAAAAAGATGTCCTTTGCATTATAGGGAACTGGAATTCAAAGTTAGGAAGTCAAGAAACACCTGGAATAACAGGTGAATTTGGCCGTGGAGTACAGAATGAAGCAGGGCAAAGGCTAATAGAATTTTACCAAGAGAACACACTGGTCATAGTACACACCTACTTCCAACAACACAAAAGAAGATTCTACAACATGAACATCACCAGATGGTCAATACTGAAATCAGATTGATTGTATTCTTTGCAGCCAAATATGGAAAAGTTGTATACAGTCAGAATAAACAAAACCAAGAGCTGACTGTGGCTAGAACATGAACTTCTTGTGCCCAAATTCAGACTTAAAATGATGAAAGTAGGGAAAACCACTAGACCATTTAGGTATGACCTGAATCAAATCCCTTACTATTATATAGAGGAAGTGCCAAATAGATTCAAGGGATTGGGTCAGATAGACAGAGTGTCTGAAGAACTATGGACAAAGATTCATGACATTGTACAGGGGGCAGGGATCAAGACCATCTTCAAGGAAAAGAAATGCAAAAACGAAAAATGGTTGTCTGAGGAGGCCTTACAAATAGCTATGAATAGAGGAGAAGAGAAAGGCAAGGGAGAAAAGGAAACATATACCCATTTGAATGCAGAGTTCCAAAGAATAGCAAGGAGAGGTAAGAAAGCCTTCTTCAGCGATCAATGCAAAGAAATAAAGCTCTACTACAAAGCTACAGTCATCAAGACAGTACGGTACTAGCACAAAGACAGAAATGTAGATCAATGGAACAAAATAGAAAGCCCAGAGATAAATCCACACACCTATGGACACCTTATCTTTGATAAAGGAGGCAAGAATATACAATGGAGTAAAGACAATCTCTTTAACAAGTGCTGCTGGGAAAATTGGTCAACAACTTGTAAAAGAATGAAACTAGATCACTTTCTAACACCACACACAAAAATAAACTCAAAATGGATTAAAGATCTAAATGTAAGACCAGAAACTATAAAACGCCTAGAGGAGAACATAGGCAAAACACTCTCCGACATAAATCACAGCAGGATCCTCTATGATCCACCCCCCAGAATTCTGGAAATTAAAGCAAAAATAAACAAATGGGATCTAATTAAAATTAAAGCCTTCTGCACAACAAAGGAAAATTTAAGCAAAGTGAAAAGACAGCCTTCTGAATGGGAGAAAATAATAGCAAATGAAGCAACTGACAAA
>SJYQ01000345.1:625198-635256 GCA_006410935.1 Redunca redunca | reverse complement strand
AATAATTTCTGAGTCATTTTTAGTCTGTAAATTTTATTTCTTTTGTATAATACTAGACATAACTTTCACATTGGTCTTACAGAGAATGACATATGTTTTGAGTTCAAATGCTTTCTAAGGAATGCTTAAATTAGTATTTCTGAAAACTAATATTTATAGGATTTATTTTCCATCTTGCAGAGACAAGTTTCTGTAATTTTAATACCTTTTCCAAAGATGTACTTTTATCATTATTTTAATTGAAGTTTGAGTCCCATGATAATTGTACTATGACTTTTACAACCAACCATAATATTTTACCTTAGCTTTCAGAGTTTACTACCATAAGGTGACAGCAGATATCAGGTGTTTGAGAGCAAAAATGCTTAGTTACAAAACCCCAGGAAAATGTAATTCAGACTTTAAAAAAAAAATTGTACAAATCAAATCTCTTGTACAGTACATAAAATACATCTACTGGAGACATAACGACAAATATAAATGGCAATGTGTTTATGCTGGAGATAAACTATTTTGAAATGGGCCTGCAATCCATTGTTATTTTCTAAGTATAAACCAAATTTGTAAAATTGATATAGACATTTCGGCTCTCCAAGTTAAATGTATTCTTCATTGGGAAAAACATCTTCCCTCTACCTATTATAGTAGCACAGTTTAGAAAATGAATCATAACATTACATTTTGAAAATTGGATAAGCTCTGTTAATTGGAAAATAAGTTGATTTAACTTTATAAATCCAGTAGGTACAAACATTTTTACTGAAGAGTTTAGATATTTAAATTAATAAAAACACCATTTTCAGTTTAAAAATAAGCAACAACTTTCCTTCAGTTCAATTCAGTCGCTCAATCATGTCCGACTCTTTGCAACCCCATGAATCACAGCAGTAGAATGTATAATGAAAATAATTATACATATGTAGCTTGGCTGTACATCTCCTCTCTAGAAAGCATATGGAATGGTTTAGAAAATAAATACAATATCTGTGAGTTACAAAACATTCAGATTAGAATTTATGATTTTTCTTAAAATATATAAAATGTTGTGTTAACAAACTGCTTATTGGATTAAAAATAGGAGGCTGTATAATATAGTGGCTAAAAGTGCAATTTTTAGAATCAGACTGCCTGAGTTCAAGTTACTGTTCTGCTATTCACTCTGTCTGTGAACTTTGATTACTTACTTAATTTTTCTGTGTCTGTTTCCGCATCCATGATATGCATTTAAAATTGTAGAATAACTTCTGAATTATTATTTCTATATTCTATCTCATGTTCTATATTCTAAGTTATAGTACAATAATTTTTATCTCACAAGGCTGTTGAAGTATTTCAACAGAGAGAATACACACATTCAATTAGCATGCTCCTCACAGTTTGTAAACTCTATATAGTTGAATGCTGTGCCTTTTTAAAAGCAAGTTCAAATGCCTTTCTCTGTATTTTGCCAACATGCTATACAGTTTATTGCTTTCATGTTGACAATCCAGAAATTCACATTATGTTACTTTGGGTGTGTATATGAGTATGTGTGGACACTTTTGGCACCCCACTCCCGTACTCTTGCCTGGAAAATTCCATGGGCAGAGGAGCCTGGTAGGCTGCAGTCCATGGGGTCGCTAAGAGTTGGACACGACTGAGTGTCTTCACTTTCACTTCTCACTTTCATGCATTGGAGAAGGAAATGACAACCCACTCCAGTGTTCTTCCTTGGAGAATCCCAGGGACGGGGGAGCCTGGTGGGCTACGGTCTATGGGGTCACACAGAATTGGACACGACTGAAGCGACTTAGCAGTAGCAGCAGCAAGACACTTTCAAACACTTCAAAGGTTTGGGAAATCTTTGAGCTCTTATTGAAACCAGAACATATGAAACCTGAGTGGTCTGATGACCCAAAACACTACTATTCTTTCCATATATCAACCCACCTTTTGGTGAGTTTTAGAGATTTGAACAGTCAGGCAATTCTAAACACACCATGAGTTTTGTCAGTATTCTTGCTGTTAGAATTCTGGATGATGGCCAAGCTATAAAAATAGTTCAGACATGAGTAAAGTGATGGAGTCACTCATGGGGAATAACCCTGTTATCCTCCATTCTTAAGTGGGAGGTTGCAAAATCAGTCAAATAACTGAGAGGGGGATGTTTCCCCCTTCTTAATTAAAAGGGAAAAAAAAAAAAACAGAAACCAAAGGTAACCTGACTTCTGAGGACATTAGCCATTTGTCTGTGCACTTATCTGTAAATAATGGAACTTTTCATTTCCTAATACTTCGGTGTTTTTAAGGAAAGTCAAGAATCATTTAAAAATATCACAGTATAAAAATTGTTTTTAAAAATTAACAAAGTAAATCTTTGTTAAATTCCACTTTTGGATTCTTGACTATGAGTGCAGTATTGCATTCATCTTGTTTCTCTTTAAATTTGGTCAATTCATTAGGAAAATCATACTTTTTTGTATCTCCATTTAATTTTTGAGATAATTTTAAAATTACCTCCATTTTCATTTTTGAAGAGAAACATTTTTAAGGAGATAATTTTAATATGAAAATTAAATACTTTTCTGTATAACTGCTATTACAAATACTGCATTGAAATGTATTTAATAAGAGAAGTATTTTACTTTAGATACATGACTTCAGTGCCCTTCTATCTCTATAAGCAATAAAATTTGAAGTATTTTCCAAATGCACAGGTTCAGTGCATTATTATAGTATAGTGAAGTTGCTCAGTCGTGTCCAACTCTTTGTGACCCCATGGTCTGTAGCCTACTAGGCTTCTCCGTCCATGGGATTCTCCAGGCAAGAATACTGGAGTGGGTTACCATTTCCTTCTCCAGAGGATCTTCCCAATACAGGGATTGAACCCGGGTCTCCTGCATTGGAGGTAGATGCTTTAACTTCTGAGCCACCAGGGAAGGCCAATTATTTATAGACAGCTACAATTCTCATGTGACAGATCACCATCAAGAGAATTTAATTATACATTGGGAGAGTCAGTGTCACTTGAGCCTAGATCAGAATACTATAGCCTTGAATTAAATTGACCCTTACACCCTACTGCCAGAAGATCTTTCCAAGTCAGCCAAATTGCTGAATGCACTATACTTATTCATGCCAGTTGGTAAGAAAATCCAACTATTGTCCTAGTAATTAGGCTTATATTTTGTTTGAATTTATCTGAATCACACAGTTTTAAAAAGGTAAGAACCCTAGCCACATATACAAAAATTTCCCTAAATGTTAGTTAATAACAGCATTCAGTTATTATAAAGCAATTTTCTCCATAGGACTTAACAAAAAAACTTCATAAATTGTCTTATTCAAATAAATCAATTCATGTTTTGTATTCCAAATGAAAAGTACCATTTTCTATTCATTCAGTATTTAGTCAACAAATACAATTACATCCTATATCTTGAATGGCTAATCCCCACGAAACCACTGAGAATTCCCATTTGTCTATTTTCATGCCCCTGATTTTATTTTACCTGCCTCAGATTTCAAAAGGTCATAATGGACATTTACTTTACAACCCCCGAAGGAGTTCTGCACAGCTCTGTCTGCCTTCTGTTCAAATTGCTTAAAGAATTTGAGGCTGAAAAACCATTCTCTTTTATTAGGACTGAAACACACTTCTCTATAAAACTGGAGTTGCTCAGAAAAACTGGTAGAATTGAAATGAAAAGTCCTTATCAAAATGCATTCTGATGTCTAGAAAACAATTAGCAAAACTTGGTAATTGTCAAGTTTAATTTTATCCCTTTGTAAGAATAACCTCATTAGAATGTTTGTGAATAATTTCCATACAGTGTTGACAATAAACCACTTTTATTAATTGTATAGTTATCTAGAAAGAATAAAAGCCAGTGAGTCCCCATAGAACCTCATGATTTCACTGATAGCTGCCATGTTTAATTATGATTATTATTACAAACACCATTTTGAAGGAATTTATTTACATACTGTTTTGTCCCGTTACACTGAGAGAGATTTTTAAACAAAATTTAACAAGTATATTGCATTGTTTAAAATATAGTTAATACACATTTTAGGAGATATTTATGTTTCATTATTTTAGACCTTGACAGGAGTTGAAAGAATGTACGACAGGATAAGTCAAGGGTAAAAAGGTAATTGTTTAAAAAAAAAGAGAGAGAGAGAGAGAAAGAAAGAGACACAGAGAGATAATATAAAAAATGACTATGCTATATCAGAGGCCTGGCTTTTTTCTTAACAAAGTCTTACAAAGTCTTATAAACAAAGACGAAGCCACTCAAAAAATAAACTGCTCGTCAAATTCTTTCTTCCTCTTCACTCCCTCTTGCTTTTCTTTTCTATGGCTTTGTCTATGATTGTGTGTATCATATTATGTGTGTGTATAAATTACAATATGTTCTTTGTTAAATATTACTAAATGCTGATTTTTCNTATTTTAAGGACCTGTGTCTTCTCTTTCCTTTTGAATTGATGTACTTACTTTGACTCTCATTTTCTACACTTATTCTCCCAACACAAAGGCCAAGTGAGAAAAAGAAATGAAATATTCGATTCAGTAATAAATTGATGCTTTGCTCTCTGAGCCCCCAGATGATTCTGTTCTCTAGTCACAAACGAATAATTACAAGTTTCTCTATAAACTGTCTTTTAGAGAGAGTATATTTAGTTACTTTTCTTCTTAAAATTAAGTGTATGGGGATGAAAGCTAGAGTAATAGGGTGACAGCTAAAGATAATATTCATTAATAGAAGGACAGTTGAAGTGAGTAGTGACAATGTTATTTTTTTCTGCCTACTGTTTTTTATTGAATGCTTTAAAACTAATGCCTAAGGTGTTTCATTTTTTTCAGTAAATTTTCAAATAAATACATGCTAAATGATATAGAAATTTTCATACTGAATTGTACACTGATGGATGCATTTTTAGAAATGCTAAAGTATATAACATGTTTGCCTTGAAAGTGAGCTCAGTCGACCTAGAATCTCTGCAATTGACACTACCTCTATTGAAACTTTTAATGAAGTTTCATGTTTACAGCTCTAAAGAATCTGCCTGCATGCAGGAAACTCAGGAAACGTGGGTTCAGTCCCTGTGTCAGAAAGATTCCCCTGAGTAGAAAATGGCAACCCACTCCAGTATTCTTGCCTGGAAAATCCCATGGATCGAGGAACATGATGGGCCACAGTCTGTGTGGTACAAACAGTTGGACACGACTGAGCATGCATGACTACTGCAACTGTTCTTCGTGGTATCCTTAGAAATGGCAGGGTCTAGTGAACCTTTTAAGCTATAGCTTCCTAAGGTTATAAGATGTAGAATTGAGAATAAGAATGTTTTCAGAGTATATATACCAAATGCCCGTATTTCTTAGAACAAAAAATTTGTATTCTGATTCTGATATCTCATGCTTTAAAATCCTAGAAAGAAGTGAAAAGCAAGAGGACAGAATTTCCAGAAAGATCCTTCTAGAAGTAGATAAAATCTATGTACTGCTTAATAGGATGACCCTAGTGAAATCACTTCCCAGTGAGTTACATCAACACAAGTACTACAGTTACACCCATGTGCATCTTTTTCAATAGTCCCTCTAAACTTTCAGAAGTACGTTAGCAGTTAATGTTCATAGAAATTTGGCATAGCATCCAAAATCATGTCCTGAGAACATTCTTTGCAATTAACACTGGAATGGTCTAACAGAAAATCTCCAAGGGTATTTCTTCTTTGGCCAGGGTATCTCAGTGCCCCAGAGTTTTGAGATTCGTTTTAAACACGAACAACATAATTAAGTCTCAGTTCAGACGCTCAGTCATGTCTGACTCTTTGTGACCCCATGAATCAAAGCACGTCAGGCCTCCCCGTCCATCACCAACTCCCGGGGTTCACTCAAACTCGTGTCCATCGAGTCAGTGATCAGTGATGCCATGCAGCCATCTCATCCTCTGTCGTTCCCTTCTCCTCCTGCCTCCAATCCCTCCCAGCATCAGGGTATTTTCCAGTGAGTCAAATCTTCACATGAGGTGGCCAAAATACTGGAGTTTCAGCTTTAGCATCAGTCCTTCCAAAGAACACCCAGGACTCCTTTAGAACACTCCTTTAGAATGGACTGGTTGAATCCCCTTGCAGTCCAAGGGACTCTCAAGAGTCTTCTCCAACACCACAGTTCAAAAGCATCAATTGTTCTGTACTCAGCTTTCTTCACAGTCCAACTCTCACATCCATACATGACCACTGGAAAAACCATAGCCTTGACTAGATGGACCTTTCTTTGCAAAGTAATGTCTCTGCTTTTGAATATGCTTTCTAGGTTGGTCATAACTTTCCTTCCAAGGAGTAAGCATCTCTTAATTTCATGGCTGCAATCACCATCTGCAGTGATTTTGGAGCCCCCAAAAATAAAGTCTGACATGGTTTCCACTGTTTCCCCATCTATTTCCCATGAAGTGATGGGACCAGATACCATGATCTTCATTTTCTGAATGTTGAGCTTTAAGCCAACTTTTCACTCTCCTCTTCAACTTTCATCAAGGGGCTTTTGAGTTCCTCTTCACTTTCTGCCATAAGGGTGGTGTCATCTGCATATTGAGGTTACTGATATTTCTCCTGGCAATCTTGATTCCAGCTTGTGCTTCTTCCAGCCCAGCATTTCTCATGATGTACTCTGCATATACGTTAAAGAAGTAGGATGACATAATACAGCTTTGATGTACTCCTTTTCCTATTTGGAACCAGTCTGTTGTTCCATGCCCAGTTCTAACTGTTGCTTCTTGACCTGCATATAGATTTCTCAAGAGGAAGATCAGGTGGTCTGGTCTTATGAGACCTAATTAATTAGTCAGATATTGTCAGCACTTTGCAAACCCAAATCAGAAGCAGATAAATTCAGCAAACTTTTTTGTAGACTATCAGAAACTGAATATTAGATAAATTCAAAATCTCGTAGTCTTTGTAAACATTTGTCACAACACAGAATATGTTTTTCTATCCTTACAAAACAAAGTAATATCTTTTAACTGTAGTTATTTATCTTCATACACTGTAACACTTCTTGTGTCAGTGCTTAAATCAGCAATTCATAGCTTGCCTGTTAAAATCCCCCCACAAATCTATTCCAAAGTAGCAATCATTTTACCTGATCACTGAATTTTAATTTTAATCAAACTAAACAAAGTCCTTACATACAGCTTTCATCTTCCTGATTTATTGTTTTGGGCCTATACAATCCCTTTTCTAGAATATTAATCCTCCTTAACTCCATATTTTTTAATACCACAATCCCAATTCAAATCCCTCTGCCACCATGAAAATTTCCCCCCAGCCAGAATTAATCTAGTCCTCTTCTAAATTCCCATACACTGAAGTGATATTTGTATCTTGTCATGTGTTATTTTGTACCCTTTGTTACAGTATTGGGTTATGTCTGCTCTTATTTTCAGTTTGCATAGTCTTCAAGAGCAAGGGAAGTATGTTTGCATATATATTTGCATGCCCTTGCCCAGCATAGTGCTTTGCACATATTATGTATATGTTTCATAAAGCAATTGGTATTTTAGTTACTATCAAAACAGGATATCTGTCTAAGGTTTATATGAGCTCTATTTAAGCAAGATTTCCATTTTTCAGAGAGATGGCATTGACTTCTGGTGAAAGAAGTGCTAATTTATCTCAGTATAACAATCGCTGAAAACTTTTAAATATAAATGTATGAGACAATTTCCCCATTTTCAAACAATGCCTGTGACCTTTGCATCATTGTTCTTGGTATGTTTGCCCAACAACTATTCAAATCCTAAAATCCTAAACAATCCACCTTCAACTTTCACTCATGTTAAAGACGCATTCCTCTGTTTCTCTCTGGATACTGTGATCTTTAGAAGACCTTATACTTTAGAAATCTTCTATATCTTTAAACTCTCATTAGACAAATCTCCGGTAGGTTGTGTTCTCCTGTCCACAGGAGATGTATGAAAAATTAATATAATGTTTTCTCCAATTTATGTACATTTTATATATCATGGGGTTTAGAAAATATGTTGTGGCATTGTGTGTGTGTGTGTGAATACTCATGTGTAATGAACACTGCAACTATTCTTGGGAGAAAGAATTTCCAAAATAAATAAGTAATCACAGTTGAGAAAGAGGATCCTAGCAGGATGAGAGGTATCTTTAGAACTGAAGATAAATATTAAAAGTTTTTTATAATTAAATGTTTTTTCCTATACTAATTACTTTCCCAACACAGTTGTTTTAATGTTTTCTCATACAGGGAAAGGAGAAGATAGCAATATGCTATCCTCCTGCTTCATATGTAGGTGCTATGGACTCAATGTTTGTGTCTCACTAAAATGTAGATGTTTCAAATCCCAACCTACAATATGATTAGTGCAGTCTTTGGGAGGTGATTAGGTCATGAGGGTGGAACCTTCATGAACAGGATTCAGTTCAGTTCAGTTCAGTCACTCAGTCATGTCCAGCTCTTTGTGACCCTGTGGATTGCAGCATGCCATGCTTCCCTGTCCATCACCAACTCCTGGAGCTTGCTCAAATTCAAGTCCATTTAGTTGGTGATGCCATCCAACCATCTCATCCTCTGTCATCCCCTTCTCCTCTTGCCTTCAATCTTTCCCAGCATCAGGGTCTTTTCCAATGAGTCTACTCTTCACATTAGGTGGCCAAAGTATTGGAGTTTAAACTTCAACATCAGTCCTTCCAATGAATATTCAGGACTGATTTCATTTAGGCTGGACTGGTTGGATCTCCTTGCAGTCCAAGGGACTCTCAAGAGTCTTCTCCAACACCACAGTTCAAAAGCATAATTCTTCAGTGCTCGGCTTTCTTTATAGTTCAACTCTCACATCCATACATGACTACTGGAAAAACCATAGCTTTGATTAGATGGACCTTTGTTGGCAGTATTAACTAATGAACAGGATTAATTTCTTATTTAAAAAAAAAAAAAAAGCCACAAGGCTCTCTTGCTTTTCCTTCATGTATGCATGAATGCTTAGTTGCTCAGTCGCATCCAACTCTTTTCAACCCTATGGACTGCAGCATGCCAGGCTCCTCTGTATATGGGATTGTCCAGGCAAGAATACTGGAGTGGGTTGCCATGCCCTCCTCCAGGGGATCCTCCCATCCCAGGGATTGAACTCAGGTCTTCTGCATTGCAGGCAGATTCTTTACCATGTGAGCCACCAGGGAAGCCCTTTCCTTCATGTGAAGACGCAACAGAAAGATTGAAATCTGTGAACCAGGAAGGAGGCTCTCACCAAACACTTGATCTGCCAGCTCCTTGATCTTGGACTTTCTAGCCTCCAGAACTGTGAAAATAAATTTTTATTGTTTTATAAGCCACCTCATCTATGGGGTTGTCTTACAGTCATGAAAAAAAACCAAGATGCTAAGTGTGTGCAAGAAGTACAAATTTTGCCTAGTGCTGTACATTATGCTACAGGCAACCTTTGTTTCTATTACCCCTTCACACTTCATAGGCATTTTAATTTTTTTCTGATGTGCTATTGGTTCACTGAATACCTGGTTCGAATAAGGATTCACTGCTAAAACAAAAATTCATTCTTTTTGTATATTCCTGTTGAATTCCACAACAATTTACAAATCATTTTAAGAAACTAATCTGTGGCCTGGCAGAGTCACCAGGAAGATTAGATAGTATAGTCAGCATACATTTGAGCAGGAAATAGTGAATTTTGCTTTTTAATACATTAGGTTATATTTGTATAAAGTAATATCTCACTGAAGATAGTCTTATTTCTATTTCATACTTTCTAATGTTTTCTATAATAAAAGCTGTTATTCTTTTCTTTATAATCATCAAGATTACATTATCTGGGTATTAAAGGAATTTTTCTATGTTATGTAGTGAACCTTGCCATCAGGTAATTATAAAAGACTACCTTGAAAAATAAAAGAAAAACAAAGGCAAATCAATAACAAGAATGAGCACAGAAGAAAGATAATGGATTAAGGCAATTATAACTTACTAAGTCACACATAGAAAACAAGAAAAGCTGGAAAGAGTTTTAAAACCTGTATTTACAGAC
>SJYQ01000345.1:602730-615272 GCA_006410935.1 Redunca redunca | reverse complement strand
GTCTTTTAAGATAAATGCTAATGACAATATTTCAATAATACACAAAATTTAGAAAAATAGGAAGTGTAATTAAATTTCAAATATTGGTACTTTCTGCCCTAATACTACATATAATGCAAGATAAGCTATATTCCTTAAGAATATAATTGTTTTTGAGTAGTGAATAATTTATATTAATGAAAAGAATCATTTAGAGATATAGCCAGTGGTATGTTGGATTCAGCTTTCATGATCTTGTCATGAAAACTGAATGTTTCTGTTGCTTCTCATCTCTTTGTTTCATCTTTAGTGACTGACATATTGCTAATTTAAAATCAGCTATGGTGGGAGTATTTCTTTATGCAGTCAAAATCAACAAGCAATACAAAATAAATGGTTGTTTACGTGTGTCTTTGTGTGTGTGTGTGTGTGTGTGTGTGTGTGTGTGTTTGGACAAAGGATTGTTAAAAATTAGACAACACATCACTGGACATAAGCAAAACCTCACAAATTTAGCAACACAGTAATCTATTTCCCTCCATGTTTCAAATGAAATTAAAGGTAGTTATCGAAGAGTCAGGGAAGCCTGGCCTGCTGCAGTCCATGGGGTCACAGAGTCGGACACAACTGAGTGACTGAACTGATAGAAGAGTCAGTACAACTGAAAACTGTGATTACTGTTAAAGTTTTTTGTTACAAATTGTAGCTTTAAAGTAGTATTCATAATTCTCCAAGCTAGGATTCAATAGTACATGAACCAAGAACTCAAAACATTCAAATGGGATTTAAACAAGGCAGAGGAACCAGAGATCAAAATGGCAACATCTGTTGGATCATAGAAAAAGCAAGAGAGTTCTAGAAAAAAATAGACTTCTGCTTTATTGAGTACACCAAAACTTTGACTGAGTGTATCACAATAAACTGTGGAAAATTCTTAAAGAGATGGGAATACAAGAACACCTTATCTGCCTCCTGATAAATCTGTATGCAGGTCGAGAAGCAACAGCAAGAACCGGACATAGTGGGAAAGGAGTACGACAAGGCTGTATATATGTCACCCTGTATCTTTAACTCATATGTAGAGTACATCTTGTGAAATGTCAGGCTGGATGAAGCACAACCTGGAATCAAGGTTTCAGGGAAAGTGAAGTCGCTCAGTCATGTCCAACTCTTTGTGACCTGTGGACTGTAGCCCACCAAGCTCCTCCGTCCATGGGATTCTCCAGGCAAGAATACTGGAGTGGGTTGCCATTTCCTTCTCCAGGGAATCTTTCCGACCCAGGGATTGAACCCAGGTCTCCCACATTGCAGGCAGACGCTTTATCCTCTGCACTACCAGGGAAGCCTTCAAATACAAGAATACAGTCTCTCAGAAAACCTCCTATAGAGACACAGAACTTCAGATACAAGTACTAACGTCAAAGATTTCAAGGGAGGAAAGGAAGCTAGGTTGAAAGAAGAAGGGGGATGAGGCGGGAGGGGGTGTGAAAGGGGTGGCCTTACAGACATCTCCTGCCACCTACAGATACCCAGGCATTATGGGACTTTTCTCTGGGCCTCCAGAGAAGGGAGGACTGGAACTCGGCCCTACCAGAACCAGATTTCGAGTTTTCTGCCAAGAGGAGGTGATCAATCACCAATCCTCAGCTCAGGCTGAGGGCCCTTCAACCAGATTCCTGCATCCAGGACCAGGGGACTAGAAAAACAGGGAAGAATAGGAAGGGTTAAGGAAAAGAAAGAGAGAGGGAAGGGGAGAGAGGTCAATAAAATCTCTTGTTCCTTACCAGTCGGGGCACTCTGGCCAGTTGTCCACTTCAGGAGGAGACCAGGGACAAAAGGGTCCCAGTTGCAGCCGCTGGGTTTGGTACATTGGCAGGCAAGCTGGCCCCTGAGTACCCTGCGTGGTCAGGATGTCAGTCTCAGTGAAAAAGAGTTCCCGCCAGAGTCGCCATTTGTTGCAGGAAGAGGGACCCCTTCCAGGGCCCAAAACTGGGCTCTTGTCTAACACTCAGAAATGAATTGTCCGAGGAGACACATGTGTTGACAAAGCAAGAGGTTTTGTTGGGAAAGGGCACCTGGGTGGAGAACAGTAGGGTAAGGGAACCCAGGAGAACTGCTCAGGGAGAAACATCAATAACCTCAGATATGCAGATGACACCACCCTTATGGCAGTAAGAAAAGAGAAACTAAAGAGCCTCTTGATGAAAGTGAAAGAGGAGACTGAAAAAGCTGGCTTAAAATGCAAGATTCAGAAAATGAAGATCATGGCATCTGGTCCCATCACTTCATGACAAATAGATGGGGAAACAATGGAAATAGTGAGAGACTTTATTTTCTTGAGCTCCAAAATCACTGCAGATGGTGAATGCAGCCCTGAAATCAAAAGACACTACTCCTTGGAAGAAAAGCTATGAGCAATCTAGACAGCATATTAAAAAGGAGAGACATTACATTGCCAACAAAGTTTTTCCAGGAGTCATGCATGGTTGCCAGAGTTGGACTACAGAGAAAACTGTGCACCAAAAAATTAATGCTTTGGAACTGTGGTGTTGAAGAAGATTCTTGAGAGTCGCTTGGACTACAAGGAGATAAAACCAGTCAATCCTAAAGGAAAACAACCCTAAAGATTCATTGGAAGGACTGATGCTGAGGCTGAAACTCCAATACTTTGGCCACCTGATCCAATGAACTTACTCATTAAAAAAGACCCTGATGCTGTGAAGATTGAAGGTGAGAGGAGAAGAGGACAATAGAGGATGAGATGGCTGGATGGTATCACCGACTCAAAGGACATGAATTTGAGCAAGCTCTGGGCTTTGGTTATGGACAGGGAAGCCTGGCATGCTGCAGTCCATGGGGTCACAAAAATTCAGACACGACAGAGAGACTTAATTGAACTGTAACTTGAAAGAGATTAGGAAGCATAGCTTCAAATATATTTTATTATTAATATTTAAATATTCAAGCTTGAATGAATATCTTTTAGGAATCATCATTTGTAATAAACTAAAACTCTCTTTAGAAAGGAGGCCTTACAAATAACTGTGAAAAGAAGGGAACTGAAAAGCAAAGGAGAAAAGGAAACATATTCCCATTTGAATGCAGAGTTCCAAACAATAGCAAGGAGAGATAAGAAAACCTTCCTCAGCGATCAATGCAAAGAAATAGAGGAAAACAATAGAATGAGAAAGACTAGAGATCTCTTCAAGAAAATTAGAGATACCAAAGGAACATTTCATGCAAAGATGGGCTCAAAAAAGGACAGAAATGGTAGGGACCTAACAGAAGCAGAAGACATTAAGAAGAGGTAGCAAGAATAGACAGAAGAACTGTACAAAAAAAGATCTTCATGACCCAGATAATCACGATGGTGTGATCACTCACCTAGAGCCAGACATCCTGGAATGTGAAGTCAAGTGGGCCTTATGAAGCATCACTACGAACAAAGCTAGTGGAGGTGATGGAATTCCAGTTGAAAGATTTCAAATCTTGAAGGATGATGCTGTGAAAGTACTACACTCAATATGCCAGCAAATTTGGAAAACTCAGCAGTGGCCACAGACTGGAAAATGTCAGTTTTCATTCTAATTCCAAAGAAAAGCAACACCAAATAATGCTCAAACTACTGCACAATGGCACTCATCTCACACACTAGTAAAGTGAAGCTTAAAATTCTCCAAGCCAGGCTTCAGCAATATGTGAACCGTAAACTTCCAGATGTTCAAGATGATTTTAGTAAAACCAGAGATCAAATTGCCAACATCTGCTGGATCATTGAAAAAGCAAGTGAGTTCCAGAAAAACATCTATTTCTGCTTTATTGACTATGCCAATGCCTTTGACTGTGTGGATCACAAGAAACTGTAAAATTCTGAAAGAGATGGGAATACCAGACCACCTAAACTGCCTCTTGAGAAACCTGTATGCAGGTCAGGAAGCAACAGTTCAAACTGGACATGGAACAACAGACTGGTTCCAAATAGGAAAAGGAGTACATCAAGGCTTCATATTGTCACCCTGCTTATTTAACTTCTATGCAGAGTACATCATGAGAAACACTGGGCAGGAAGAAGCACAAGCTGGAATCAAGATTGCCAGGAGAAAGATCAATAACCTCAGATATGCAGATGACACCACCCTTATGGCAGAAAGTGAAGAGGAACTAAAAAGCCTCTTGACGAAAGTGGAAGAGGAGAGTGAAAACGTTGGCTTAAAGCTCAGTATTCAGAAAAAGAAGTTCATGGCATCTTGTCCCATCACTTCATGGGAAATAGATGGGGAAACAGTGGAAACACTGGCTGACTTTATTTTAGGGGGCTCCAAAATCACTGCAGATGGTGATTGCAGCCATGAAATTAAAAGACGCCTACTCCTTGGAAGCAAATTTATGACCAACCTAGGTAGCATATTAAAAAGCAGAGACATTACTTTATCAACAAGGGCCTGTCTAGTCAAGGCTATGATTTTTCAAGTGGTCATGTATGGATGTGAGAGTTGGTCTATAAAGAAAGCTGAGCACCAAAGAATTGATGCTTTTGAACTGTGGTGTTGGAGAAGACTCTTGAGAGTCCCTTGGACTGCAAGGAGACCCAATCAGTCCATTTTAAAGGAGATCAGTCCTGGGTGTCCACTGGAAGGACTTATGTTCATGCTGAAACTCCAGTATTTTGGCCACCTGATGGGAAGAGCTGACTCATTTGAAAAGACCCTGATGCCAGGAAAGATTGAGGGCAGGAGGAGAAGGGGCAACAGAGGATGAGACACTGGATGGCATCACCAACTCGAAGGACATGGGTTTGGGTGGACTCCAGGAGTTGGTGAAGGACAGGGCGGCCTGGGGTGCTGCAGTTCATGGGGTCACAAAGAGTTGGACACTACTGAGCAACTGAACTGAACTGAACTCTTTACACATGTTCTAGTCATTGTCTATCCTCTTCCACTGAATTTAGAAATTGTCAAAATCTATCTGCAGATTAGTTTATCCATTTCAAATAGCTTTTATAAAGCAGAAAAAATATGGTTAAACTCATGGATACATTGAATTATGACTGTGATGCAATTTTTAGGTCATTAAAGGTTTGAATTGATAAGGAAACAAAGGGTCTTCTTCAAGTCAGTGTTTTCTATCTGGTCTGTAAACCTCCTGTATTTATTTTTGAGTTTAATAACATTTGTGTTTTTTTCATGATTGAGAAAGCTACAAACTGTGGTGTCGCATACACCACTTTTGCCTGGAGTAAAGCTGGAGACTCCGTAACGAGAGTATATCTAAATGTGTTTGCTTCTAAATGTATGTCGACTCTGGGAGTAGTAGTTTGCATTTCTGTATCAAGAAAAAAGCATAAAGATTTTCTTCTGTTGCTCTTGTTTTTGTTGTTGTTGTTCAGAAATGTTGGAAATTGTGTTATAAGGAAAACCTTTTTTATACTAAAGAAACAGATTTTCTAAATTAGCTGTCTCTTAGGTGCATCACAGTTGGTCTGTGTTCATTATTACACCAATTTTACCCGATTCTCATAGTGAAGACATAAAAGGTGACAGTTTCTTCTTTTGGATTTGGCTAGTTTACATTCTCTCTAAGACATGAAGTTTATGGTTAACATGTGTCAACTTGAAAAATAGGATCCAGTTCCACTAGACATCCACTGGCAACAGAAAATCCCTGAAAATAATCAGTCAATTCTCTTCATCATAAATTCCATGTTTGAAAATATGCCTATTAGAGAAAATTTATTTATATCTCTTTCAAAAAATTAATTAATTTATTTTACTTGTAGGCTAATTACAATATTGTAGTGGTTTTTGCTATACATTGACATCAGTATACGTGACAGTTGCATAGTCACTTGCAGACTTGAGTGGAGAAGCAAAAAAAATTTGAGTTGCCTGACACATTCCCAACTAAGGCCAAAGTGACATTGTTAATTTTGCTTCAGCTTTTATACTGTAAGTTGGAGTTCTTTATGTGAGCTATTTTGTGCTAATTTTGTGGTTTTTTGTTGGTGGTTTTATTATTTTAAATGTACCCAAGTATAGTGTTGAAGTGAGTCTCCTGTTCATAAGCACCAATAGGTGTCTTAAGGAAATACTACATGTTAGATAAACTTGTTCAGGCAGGAGTTACAATGCAGTTGACTTCTATTGAGTTCATTGAATTCAATGTTAATAAATCAATAATGTATATTAAATAAAGTTGTCTTTAGATAAAACCAGTTACCTAATAATCAGGTGCTAAAGGTCTTATGACCAGAGGCTCACAAGGATTTAACCCTGTGTTTCTTCTAGAGGCAATGATTTAGTATTCATTATTTCAATGTTTGCATGTACTTTATAGATAATACTGCTAAGTAGCTTCAGTCATGTCCAACTCTGTGCGACCCCATAGACGGCAGCCCACCAGGCTCTGCCATCCCTGGGATTCTCCAGGCAAGAACACTGGAGTGGGTTGCTATTTCCTTCTCCAATGCATGAAAGTGAAAAGTGAAACTGAAGTCGCTCAGTCATGTCTGACTCTTCGAGACCCCATGGACTGCAGCCCACCAGGCTCCTCTATCCATGGGATTTTCCAGGCAAGAGTACTGGAGTGGGGTGCCATCGCCTTCTCTATTATAGATTATAGCTACTGTGAATTATGAGAATGGATTGTATCTTGAAATAATGTAGTGAGATAGACTATTATACCTTAAAAAGTTTTGTGGAGAGCTATTAGTTTTCATCAACATTAATTAAATGATACTCTTCTGCTGGGAGCCAGCACGGGAGATCCCACCCATGACAAGGTCATACAGAGAGGCCTGATGGGCAAGGTGAGTCAGGTCTCAAGGGGTCCTCTGTCTGAGCATCTACCCCAAAACCAAAATCTGTCTGTTTACTGTCTGCTATACTATACTCTTCTGACATTACCACCTTTTCTCTGGAAAGAGTTAATTCAGAGCTCCAGTTAACAGTCTCCTGCATATAAAAAGGATGTCTTGGCTTAAACCCCTTTTATGGCTTTCTAACTTATCTGACCCGTTTGCCCTACTTTACAATTTGTGGATTGTTTACAGCCCCCAACCATGAGAGGCACAAAGCTTAAAACATCTTAAAGATATAGAGCCTTTTGGAGCTAATGTTTGCTGCCAGGCCTCTATATCCTTTATCTTTTAGGCACCTGGAAGGATATTAATCAATGTAATCAGGATGCAGAAATAGGAATATAGTAGTTTTGATGTTAGCGATACTAGACTTTTGAGTTAATTAATTTTCTCTTTGTTATAAATCACTGTACTCCTTTTTCATTGTTATAAATTTTTGTATCCTTGCTATGTAAGAATGTAACTTTATTTAGTGCTTTCTGAGAGTGGCACCAGACTTTGGGAAGAACAACACTGTTAAGGCAAATAAGTCTTCAGGTTGACAAACCCTTATGAGAAAAGGGCCATAAAATGTTAATTGGCCTTCTGGCTGGAAGATGATGTAAATCACCTAAGACTTATGTATACAACTAGGTATGCAGAGAGAAAGCCTGGTATTGATAAGAGTCAGGGCTGTTGACGCTGCATAATTTTGTATTATCCATTGATCTCTATGTAAAATCAAAAGTATATAAGGTCTTTCTGGACAATAGAGGCTGGGCCAGTCACTGTACTGATTTCCCCTGTATCTTTACTCTATTTTCAGGCTGAATTCCCATCTAGAGTGGGGAGGCTCGCCATGTCTACTTACTTGCCCTGGCTTCTAAGACCCGTGAGAGAGTGAGCCTAAGGTGGAGCACCCTCTGCTATTTAAACGGGCGCCAGTAGCCCAACATAGATGGTGCAAATCTCTTGTCCTGAGGTTTTATTAGCTTTCCCCATAAACCAAGTTATTCAGCCTCTTTTCTCCACTAAATTTTCCTACTATACTATTTCTTCTTAATTTATTTTATATTTCTAAATAAATAAGTTTTCCTCGCCTACACCATCTCCCCTTCGAATTCCCTGGATCCACTGGGGCAGGACCTGGCATTCTTCACTAACAATATATAGATATCCATAATCAAAAGTTAATGTGATAATAATGACATAAATTTTAAAGTCACCTGAGAGCCGATTCTATAACTATCAGTTGGCCAAGGCATTGCTAAAACTTTGGCTCATTTTGAGGACACTTGATTTTGATAATCCATATTAGCTCCCTATGGGCTTCTCTGGTAGCTTAGACAGTAAAGAATCTGTCTGCAATGCAGGAGACCCAGGTTTGATTCCTGGGTTGGGACGACCTCCTGGAGAAGGGAATGTCAACTTATTCCAGTATTCTTACCTGGAGAATCTCATGGACAGAGGAGTCTGTGTGGTTACAGTCCATGGAAGTGAGAAGAGTCAGACATGACTGAGCAACTAAATATACACACATGTTAGTTCTGAATACTCTAGATGATGTAGACATTCACTTTTTAGAATTATTCAACTCATTTAAAAACTATAACACATATAATAGAAAAACGAGGAGAAAAACATTAACAGGGTCTCAATTTTCTGGCCATCTTCATTTGAAATATAATAAACTTCTAGAGTTTACATATATCACAAAATATATTGCTTTTATAATATCAACCCATATCATTTAATAAGAAGAAAAATAGATACCATATACTGAATACTATGAAGCTGATGTTTTCCTTTGCTCTTTAAATATCATTCTGTTTTGTCCAATAACTCATCAAATAAATTATATTGGTCTCCCAGTTATACATATAAGGATGCTGAGGGCCAAGTCTACTAGTTAACAGGCTCAGAGTCACTGCTGAGCTGCTGAGACAGAGCCTGAATCCAAAACTGAGTAGGCCTGACTCCACAGGCCAAGAAATAAATACATAAGGTAGATAATATTTTTAGCTACCAATATTTTATCATTTGGAGTAGGAAATGGCAACCCACTCCAGTATCATCAACTCAATGGACATGAATTTGAACAAACACCAGGAGACAGTGAAGGACAGGGAAGCCTGGCATTCTGCAGTCCATAGGGTCTCAAAGAGTTAGACACAACAGAGTGACTNGCAACCCAAGAAAAGAAAATCTAATGGATTTTGTACAATTATAGACACCCTTTATTAAGCCAACTGATGACAAAACAAGTTAATATAATAAGAGAACACCTTTCTCAGAATTTAAATACAGCAGTCAGTTCTCTATTTTTTGTAAAATTCTCAGATAAATTTGGTTATGGTATTATTTTTTGTTTAACATGTGCTATACATCATTTTAATAAAATAATTATTATCCACCGTTTACTCACTCCTAGCAAGTTTGAACATCATCCTTCTTTTTATTTGTGACTGGATTTCTACATAATCTCAACCTCACTGAGGATCTTTTCAATATTTCAAAGAAATATGTTTTTGACACTTTCTTTTATAAATCCAGTGGAATCTTTAGTTCAAATATTACTATAGTTCTTTTATTTCACCAAAGTCTTATGGAGAGGACCAAGGCAGATGATCAAATGCAATCCTTCCTAAGGGCATTACAGTACAACAAATGTATTTGTTTTCCAGATTTGTGACAAGTAGCAAATTCTGTTTATAAATACGGATTGCACCATAGGTATTAGTGACACTCTGTCACATCGAATCACATACTTTCACTGAATAATTTTAGGGTCCTTGATTTTTATTCTTTCTGTGCCTGTTTTTATAAGCTGAAGATGATCAGCTTCATCCCACTGAAATAAAACAACAAAACATGAAATCTATGTACCCTGTCAACTTATCCATCCTTGTTTAGTCGTGGGTATCTGAAATGGCATGAAAAGCAGATTTCCTTTCACCTCCAAAGACAAAATAATGCATCTGCTACCTTCCTTCTTGTTTGTCCTCTATAGTAGGAGAATCTATTTCAAAACCTTAACCAATTTACTACCTTCTCTAAAGTTGTATGGTAAATTAGGCACAGCTGAAATCAATGCAAAGTTCCTCCTGCAGGGTTTCTCAGGGGTTGATGCTTCACACATGGAATTTGCCAGGAAATCTAAATTATGGTTTGGGCTCTGCTGGAGGGTGTGCCTCCCTCTGGGGAGAATCTATTGCAACAATAATGAAGACCCTGCCTGCTGAACTGGCTCTGGAGTAACTCAGAGGATGAATGGATGACATGGTCTCAAAAGCGTCCTCCCAGATACATAGAGGAGGGATTTAGCAGCCACCACCACCTGCTAATTAGAAACAGGTGCCCCGAATCTTTCATTAACAGCTGAAATTCTACCCTTCTTTACATTTTAATAGTATGTCAGTGTTTGACAATTAGATGAAAATGCTGATAAATGACTATAACAGAATGGAAGATGAAGTGAGGAAAAATATGATTCCCTTGTTGAAAGTCCTAGATTCAAAAACAGAGACAATGGATTCCTCTTATGATGTTATGTAAGTTCTTAGTTTGTAAGAAGGAAATAAATTACCCATCATTACACTGAATAAGTAGATTCCACAGACAATGAACACATTCAGAGCTGAAACAGTCATTGGCAAAATTCACAGAGTGAATATACAAATGCTTTTACTTGTCCTCAAAGACTGACAAAGAAATAGGTCTATGAATTGTGAAACACGTAGACTCCAGAGCCAGGTGGCCTGGAGTCAAGTCCTGACCTGTCTGCTTTCTAGTTGTAAGATCTTGGACACGTCACTGCTTAACTCTTGGAGGTCTCAGAGTTCTCATTTTCCAAAACTGGAAGCATTAGTAAGAATTGCCTCATAAAACTGTTGTGAGGATTAAGTGAGTTTGACTAGAACTAAAGCGCTTAGAACATCTCTTGTCATAAGGTAATTAAGGTCTGTGTTAGCCATTACTTTTGTTATTATCATTGTGTTTCTCTTTCATATTAATGAGATTAGCCATCATGTGGCATGGCTGATCACTTCTTCTTAGAAAAATTATTTTCATTTGGCATCTGAACCACCATATTTCTTAAATTTTCTGTTTCATTGTTATTTTCCAGTGTACTGACTTTCATCTTTTGCAGTTTGTCTAACATCACTGTCTCCAGGGCCTTTAAATTTGGGGTGTGCCTCAGGGATTCTTCTTTGGACTTATTTTCTATATATATTTAGCCCCTTTGAGATAGACTCATGACTTCAAATTCCATTTGTATGTTGGTAATTCCCAGAAATATATATCTAGGGGGGAGGGGGAGAAGATGGCAGAGGAATAGGACGAGGAGATTACTTTCTCCCTCACAAATTCCTCAAAAAAACATTTCAACGCCAAACTCCACAAAACAACTTCTGAATGCTGGCAGAGGACATCAAGCACCCAGAAAAGCAGATCATTGCCTTCAAAAACAGGTAGGGAAAAAATATAAAAGACGAAAAAAGAGACATAGGAGGTGGGGAGGGAGCTCCATCCCAGGTAGGGAAGCCCGACCCGGGAAAGGAACTTTAAGAAGGGAGGTTTCCAAACACCAGGAAACACTCTCCCTGCCGAGTCTGTGGCGAGCCCTGGAAGCACAGAGGGCATCATAACAGGAACAATACATAAATGAATAATTAAAACCGACAGATTACAAGCCCAACAGTGACTTCCCCAGTGGAAAAGCAGCACAGAAACCTGCACCCGCCACTAGCAAGTGGGGGCAGGGCAGGGACGCGCGCGAGGCTCAGGCTGCATGGCTTTGTAAGAATCGGGTAGGAACGCCCGGCAAGTAACCAGAACGAACTAACTTGGGCTAGTAAACCAGACTGGGGGATAGCTAACCACACGAAAAGCTCGAACATAGGACACCGCCAGGACCATGCACAGAACAAAGGACAGAACGGAAGTAGCTGGCTGCAGACCATCCCCCACCAGGGACAGGCAGCCAGAGCCATAAGGGCTGGAAAGGGACAATTGCAGCCCCGGAGAGACTTTCCCTGCCAAACAGCAAGCAGACTTCTTTGCTAAAACTTCTGGGGGTGCTGGTCAGCGGTACACCCAGAAGACTGAGCAGCAGGGGCGAGAAACACGACTGGTCACAGAGACTGTGTTCACCAAACACCTGGGAAACTCGGACTTGGGAAGGACACGAAACGCAACCCCAACCCAATCTGCGCCACAGGGGGATAGCTGAGCGCCAAACCCGAGCAGATTAGACTGGGGAGGGGAACGCAGCCTAGGGCCGGCCTGAGATGGTTCCCGGCTGAGCGGCGTGGAGCCCGAGCGGCGCGGCTTGTGTGCCCGCAGCAAGCAGCCTGTGTGCCCCCTCCCGCCACCGCGAGCGGCCTGTGCACCTCGAGCAGGGACAGACCCAACGGGGCTGAAGCACCACGTACACATGACAGTGTTATTGGTGTGCAGCATCCCTCCCTCCCCACAGCGAGGTTGAACAGTGAGCCAAAAAAAAAAAAAGGTCCACCACCGACCCCCCCCACCCCTGCCCCGTGCCAGGATGGAAATCTGACACAGAAGAGACCAGCAAACAGAAGTTAAACAGAGGGAAACACCTTGAAAGTGACCCCACAGGGCCCACAACTCCAAAGAAAGGGCCAGATATAATTTTACTATTTTTACAACCATTACATCCCCTCTTTTTTTCCTTCCCCCCTTTTTTCTCCCCCTTTTTTCT
>SJYQ01000345.1:572360-600779 GCA_006410935.1 Redunca redunca | reverse complement strand
AAATACCTAGGAATATATCTACCTAAAGAAACTAAAGACCTAATATAGAAAACTATAAAACACTGATGAAAGAAATCAAAGAGGACACTAATAGATGGAGAAATATACCACGTTCATGGATCGGAAGAATTATTGTTGTGAAAATGAGTATCTACCCAAAGCAATCTACAAATTCAATGAAATCCCTACCAAACTACCAGCAGTATTTTTCACAGAACTAGAACAAATAATTTCAAGATTTATATGGAAATACAAAAAACCTCGAATAGCCAAAGCAATCTTGAGAAAGAAGAATGGAGCTGGAGGAATCAACTTGCCTGACTTCAAGCTCTACTACAAAGCCACAGTCATCAAGACAGTATGGTACTGGCACAAAGACAGAAATATAGATCAATGGAACAAAATAGAAAGCCCAGAGATAAACCCACACACCTATGGACACCTTATCTTTGATAAAGGAGGCAAAAATATACAATGGAGTAAAGACAATCTCTTTAACAAGTGGTGCTGGGAAAATTGGTCAACAACTTGTAAAAGAATGAAACTAGATCACTTTCTAACACCACACACAAAAATAAACTCAAAATGGATTAAAGATCTAAATGTAAGACCAGAAACTATAAACTCCTAGAGGAGAATATAGGCAAAACACTCTCTGACACAAATCACAGCAGGATCCTCTATGATCCACCCCCCAGAATTCTGGAAATTAAAGCAAAAATAAACAAATGGGATCTAATCAAAATTAAAAGCTTCTGCACAACAAAGGAAAATATAAGCAAAGTGAAAAGACAGCCTTCTGATTGGGATTAAATAATAGCAAATGAAGAAACTGACAAACAACTAATCTCAAAACTATACAAGCAACTTATGCAGCTCAATTCCAGAAAAATAAATGACCCAGTCAAAAAATGGGCCAAAGACCTAAGTAGACATTTCTCCAAAGAAGACATACGGATGGCTAACAAACACATGAAAAGATGCTCAACATCACTCATTATCAGAGAAATGCAAATCAAAACCACAATGAGGTACCACTTCACACCAGTCAGAATGGCTGCGACCCAGAAGTCTGCAAGCAATAAGTGCTGGAGAAGGTGTGGAGAGAAGGAAACCCTCTTACACTGTTGGTGGGAATGCAAACTAGTACAGCCACTATGGAGAACAGTGTGGAGATTCCTTAAAAAATTGCAAATAGAATTGCCTTATGAGCCAGCAATCCCACTGCTGGGCATACACACTAAGGAAAGCAGAACAGAAAGAGACACATGTACCCCAATGTTCAATGCAGCACTGTTTATAATAGCCAGAACTTGGAAACAACCTAGATGTCCATCAGCAGATGAATGGATAAGAAAGCAGTGGTACATATACACAATGGAGTATTACTCAACCATTAAAAAGAATACATTTGAATCAGTTCTAATGAGATGGATGGAACTGGAGCCGATTATACAGAGTGAAGTAAGCCAGAAAGAAAAACACCAATACAGCATACTAACACCTATATATGGAATTTAAAGAAAGATGGGGATGATGACCCTGTGTGCGAGACAACAAAAGAGACTCAGATCTATAGAGTGAACTTTTGGACTCTAGGGGAGAGAGAGAGGGTGAGGGTGGGATGAGATGGGAGAATGGCATTGAAACATGTATACTATCATGTAAGAAACGAACCGCCAGTCGATGTCTGATGCAGGATGCAGGATGCTTGGGACTGGTGCAAGGAGATGACCCAGAGAGATGGTAAGGGGTAGGAGGTGGGAGGGGATTCATGTTTGGGAACGCATGTGAATTCACCCGTGGTGAATTCATGTCAATGTTTGGCAAAACCAATACAGTAATGTAAAGTAAACTAAAGTTAAAATAAAAGTTTATAAAAACAAAAAGAAATATATATCCAGCACATATATATTTCCTAAAGTCTAGGCAATTGTTTATTTCCCTATCCCTCCAATAATCTGCACAATTAAGGAACAAAAGCAGGTTTTGTGAGACACAAAATTTATGTAATTTGTTCAAACTTTAAGAAAATTAATACAATAAGATAAATACAAAATTAGGGCTAAAAGTGTGTGTGTGGGTGTTTGTTTTTTTTTTTTTTTGTAATTTTCTCCTACATGTGCCATAGAGCTTCACAATAATTTCTTCTGAGATAACTTTTAGCATTTTACCATAAATGCTCATACTATATATAATACTGTCTGTCTGCACCCAAATTTTACTTCTTCACTTAGACACTCTTCAATTCCCCTGTACCTCCCTAGTCATTGAAATCTGTATGAGAGGTGCCAGAGTTTACCTCTCACCAGCTAAATCTGCCTCAGTAGGAGGGCATTTGAATTGACTCTAATATATTTGCCCTTCCTCTTATTTAAAGACATTGGGGAAAAGAGTCTCTTTGAAGACTCTCCAACTGTATCCAGGGTTCTGGATACAATTTTTTTTTCTGATATTTTGATGCATTTGTGCAAGTTTAGGAAGAGAAAAGCTGCATGTAGATATTTTCCTTCAAGTTTTGGCTGTTGTTTTAACAGTCAAGTTTGTGAGGACACATGAGTCTCTGAAGAGCTTTCCAGTGTCAACTCTCTGGGATGGTGGGTGAAAGAAGCTTGTGGACACAGCAGAGACTTTTTGATCTGATTTGATCTCTGGAACACAGATTGATCTACCTATTCTCCCACCCAGCTGGAAAGGAGAGGGAGTTAATGAGGTGGTAATGGAAGAAGAGCTATTGTAGATAACTGAGCTCTGGATTCAAAACTTATCCCCACCAAAGGACTTGGTGTAGTAGGGCAAAAGAAGAACCTCAAACATTTGTTGGATGTGAGTCTAGACTGTTTATTTTTGTCTTTCCTTTTGGATTAAACCAGTGGAGAGTATATCAGAAAAAAAAAAAAAAAAGTAGGTGCAAAGGGCTTAGTGAGTCAAGTAAACTTTCATGACTCAACATTCCAAAGGAGGAACAGAAATATTTCATTTCCCGGGCCTGTCATGAAGGGATCTGAAAAGATTAAAAAAAAAAAAAAAAAAAACCAGTCTTTCTGCAGCCTAACATGAGCCAGCCATAACAAAAATGATTCCTATTCTTAAGAGGAAATTGTAAGCATGAAAAAGAGCACCAAAATTAGCAGAGACCACATAAGAATGAGGAGCACTTAGCAGAAATCAGTGAATGTTGAAAGTTGATATCCCAGAGATATGAACCCCTGTAACTTTTCCATGTATTACCTAGGAAAACGTAAAACATCCATAGAAAGACTTGTGTACATATGTCCCGGTTTTGCTTATAACAGTGAAAAACTGGAAGAAAAAAAAAAAAACCTTAAAAGTCCAAAACTAATAAATAAAGAATGTTTTATGTTCCCATGGATTAGAAAGGCCTCATTGGGGCAGTGTTGTCCCCTCGGGGAAGCTCAGTAAATTCAGAGTAACTTTTGAGTGTCGTGATTGAGGTGGAATGAATGAGTAGTGAGTAGAGGCTAAAAATGCTCTTAAACATCTTACAATGCAGATGACAACCCATTTATAACAAAATCTATAGAGCACAAAATATCGATAGTGCTGAAATCAAGAATCACTGTACATGAAGTGCACCCAGGAACCTGAATAGCAGAAAACTGGGAATGATGATCTCAGAAATAAATAGAAATATAATGTATTAATCCTTAAAGGGTACTGATTTAATTAGGTAGGTGATCAAGCTTTTTCTGTTTGCCTCAAGCTCTCAAGTTATTTTCTGCTTTCTTGGAACTGACTGATTCACCAAATTGCCTCTTGGGCAAATAAATTTTATTCCTAAATGAAAAACCAAATTCTTTCTAACCCTCAGATATTTAACTTGTCTTCTCATTATATAAGCTTCCCTAGTGACTCAGATGGTAAAAAATCTACCTGCATTGTGGGAGACCTGGGTTTGATCCCTAGTTTGGGAAGATTCCCCCAGAGAAGACAATGGATATAACTAGTTCTATTATGCTTAACTGAACTACCAAGTTTTCACTTCGAGTTTTCTATTTTAAATGAGCAAATATTTCTTGGTAACAATGTATGCTTTAGTAAACAATGGGGAAAAAAGCAATGCATCGTATTTACTCATCAGCTTAAACCTTAATTAGGTCATTTTCCTTCTTTATGTTTGTCTTTTCAAATCTAGATAACTTTCCATTAGCTGTTTTTTCTTTTCTGTTAAGATACTAGTTTTCTCATGCCAAGATTTCAAAGCTATATCATAGGTTTACGTCACTAACATTTACAGTACTAAACTACAGGCACTAGTCAGACATTATAATTCAGCCATAGCTGGTATTTAATTGCTTTGCAGAAGAAAAATAAGGAACTTATATATTATAAAAATATCTACCCACTGGAATGTTTAAAATGGAAATGTAATGGCCTAAATATCTATTTAAGTGCATAGAAAAAATGTATAATGGAATTCAAACAAAATCATATTTGATAGTACCTGATGAAAATTATTTATCTTTTTAAAATTTTGTCATGAACTGGTGAGCTTGTGATCTCTGGGTCATTTTTTCTTAACTTGCAAGTATAGAATGTCACAACATTGGTTTTGTGGTGATCAAATATGAAAACATTTCCAAAAGAGATCCCTATACACAGATCCTATGCAGGAGACAACATCTCAAACATAGCCAATGGCTTTTATTTGAACAGGTGTTTAGTTTTTCTTGCAACTTTTGCCTTCAGCTTTCTTCAAATATCTCTATTATTTCCAGACCTTCATTGTAATTATAAACATATTCATTTAAAATATCCATTATTCAAATAATTAAAAGCTGTTTTTAAATTTTAAAGGATCACAATTAACTGGTCTAGCCTACTATTACAATATTAAAATATTAAAACTGATTTTATTCCGGTGTAAAAGGATTTTACTTTCTGAGTTAACATCTCTTAAGGAATTTATTTTGAAATAAAAATAATGCATTAATTGCAACCTACTCAAAGGTCAGTCCTATGCAACTTAACATAATCAGAAATTTCCATCTCATAAATTGGTAACACATTTTCTTAAGAGAAAATTTAGACAAGGTTGCAGCAGCTGCTGCTGCTGCTAAGTTGCTTCAGTCATGTCTGACTCTGTGCGACCCCATAGACAGCACCCTACAAGGCTCAGCCTACGAGGCTCAGTCTACGAGGTTCCCCGGTCCCTGGGATTCTCCAGACAAGAACACTGGAGTGGGTTGCCATTTCCTTCTCCAATGCATGAAAGTGAAAAGTGAAGTCGCTCAGTCATGTCTGACTCTTAGCGACCCCATGGACTGCAGCCTACCAGGCTTCTCCATCCATGAAATTTTCCAGGCAAGAGTACTGGAGTGGGGTACTATTACCTTCTCCTAAGGTTGCAGTAAACTAAGTTAAATATAAGTATTCTTCTGTACTTTAAGTTAAATATAAGTATTCTGCTGTACTTTCAAATTTCCCCATTCCATCTATTAAAATGGATATTTGGGAATAGAAATTTTGAAAATAATTTTATATCAGTGATATATTCAATCTATCCTCCATTTCCTTTTCTTACTGTTTTAGATAGTTGGACCATCAGCAGTTTCTATTGTTTCTCAGTAATGGTGAACATAAATTATGGAACATATTGATAATTAATATATAGGCTGAACAAAGTTAAATTCAAATAATTGAATTATATAAGGGAAACTTGGAAATTAAACCAGGACTAATATTTACCTGATTCCTAATATGTGCCAGGAGTTTTGCAAGCCACACTGCCATGCATAAAAATGATAGCTTTGCAGCTGTATTATTAGAAATGAAAAGTCTGGAAGGCACAGAGTTTACATACTTTTCTCAATCCACACAACTTGTAGAAACTTATGAAAGACTTTATCTATATTTTCTGACTCCAAAATCTGATGCTTTCTGTTTGTTTGTCTATGTCATTAATGTATCTGTCACCTCCCAAAATTCCCTTTTCCTTTTTGAATTATTTTATTAGTTTTGTGATATGAATACTTAACATAAGACACATCCTCTCAACCACATTTTAACTATACAATACAGTATTGTTAACCTAGTCATTATGCTCTACAACAAATCTCTAGAACTTATTGATCTTTCATATCAAACATTACACCCTTTGTCTGATACCTCCTTATTCACTCCTCTTCCAGGCCTTGGCAACCTACCATTTTACCCTTGCTTCTATGACTTTGATTATTTTATATTTCTCAAACAAGTGGTATTATGTAATCCAAAATATATAAAAAAAAACTCTTTCGACTCAATAGCAAAGTGTGGGCAAATAATTGAATATAAATTTCTGCAAAAGAGACATACAAACAAATAGTAAATAAAAGTCAAATAAATAACCTAACTCTACACCTAAAGAAACTAGAAAAGGAAGAAATGGAGAACCCCAGGGTTAGTAGAAGGAAAGAAATCTTAACGATTAGGGCAGAAATAAATGCAAAAGAAACAAAAGAGACCATAGCAAAAATCAACAAAGCCAAAAGCTGGTTGTTTGAAAAGATAAATAAAATTAACAAACCATTAGCCAGACTCATCAAGAAACAAAGGGAGAAAAATCAAATCAATAAAATTAGAAATTAAAATGGAGAAATCATAAAAGATAACACAGAAATACAAAGGATCATAAGAGACTACTATCAGCAATTATCTGCCAATAAAAAGGACAACGTGGAAGAAATGGACAAATTCTTAGAAAAGTACAACTTTCCAAAACTGAACCAGGAAGAAATAGGAAATCTTAACAGACCCATCACAAACATGGAAATCGAAACTGTTATCAGAAATCTTCCAGCAAACAAAAGCCCAGGACCAGATGGCTTCACAGCTGAATTCTACCAGAAATTTAGAGAAGAGCTAACACCTATCCTACTCAAACTCTTCCAGAAAATTGCAGAGGAAGGTAAACTCCCAAACTCATTCTATGAGGCCACCATCACCCTAATACCAAAACCTGACAAGATGCCATAAAAAAAGAAAACTACAGGCCAATATCACTGATGAACATAGATGCAAAAATCCTTAACAAAATTCTAGCAATCAGAATCCAACAACACATTAAAAAGATCCTACACCATGACCAAGTGGGCTTTACCCCAGGGATGCAAGGATTCTTCAATATCCACAAAGCAATCAATGTAATACACCACATTAACAAATTGAAAAATAAAAGCCATACGATTCTCTCAATAGATGCAGAGAAGGCCTTTGACAAAATTCAACATCCATTTATGATAAAAACGTTCCAGAAAGCAGGAGTAGAAGGAATATACCACAACATAATAAAAGCTATACATGATAAAACCACAGAAAACATTATCCTCAATGGTGAAAAACTGAAAGCATTTCCCCTAAAGTCAGGAACGAGATAAGGGTACCCACTCTCACCACTACTATTCAACATGGTTCTGGAAGTTTGGGCCGCAGCAATCAGAGCAGAAAAAGAAATAAAAGGAATCCAAATTGGAAAAGAAGAAGTAAAACTCTCACTGTTTGCAGATGACATGATCCTCTACATAAAAAACCCTAAAGACTCCACCAGAAAAATATTAGAGCTAATCAATGAATATAGTAAAGTTGCAGGATATAAAATGGACATACACAGAAATCCCTTGCATTCCTATACACTAATAAGGAAAAAGTAGAAAAAGAAATTAAGGAACCAATTCCATTCACCATTGCAATGAAAAGAATAAAATATTTAGGAATATACCTACCTAAAGAGACTAAAGATCTATATATAGAAAACTATAAAACACTGGTGAAAGAAATCAAAGAGGACACTAATAGATGGAGAAATATACCATGTTCATGGATTGGAAGAATAAATATAGTGAAAATGAGTATACTACCCAAAGCAATATATAGATTCAATGCAATCCCTATCAAGCTACCAGCGGTATTTTTCACAGAGCTAGAACAAATAATTTCGCAATTTGTATGGAAATACAAAAAACCTCGAATAGCCAAAGCAATCTTGAGAAAGAAGAATGGAACTGGAGGAATCAAGCTGCCTGACTTCAGGCTCTACTACAAAGCCACAGTCATCAAGACAGTATGGTACTGGCACCAAGACAGAAATATAGATCAATGGAACAAAATAGAAAACCCAGAGTTAAATCCACACACATAGGGACACCTTATCCTTGACAAAGGAGGCAAGAATATACAATGGATTAAAGACAATCTCTTTAACAAGTGGTGCTGGGAAAACTGGTCAACCACTTGTAAAAGAATGAAACTAGAACACTTTCTAACACCATGCACAAAAATAAAATCAAAATGGATTAAAGATCTAAATGTAAGACCTCTCCTAGAGGAGAACATAGGTAAAACACTCTCCGACATACATCACAGCAGGATCCTCTATGACTCACCTCCCAGAATATTGGAAATAAAAGCAAAAATAAACAAATGGGATCTAATTAAACGTAAAAGCTTCTGCACAATGAAGGAAACTATAAGCAAGGTGAAAAGACAGCCTTCAGAATGGGAGAAAATAGCAAATGAAGCAGCTGACAACCAACTAATCTCAAAATATACAAGCAACTCCTGCAGCTCAATTCCAGAAAGATAAACGACCCAATCCAAAAATGGGCCAAAAAAGTAAATAGACATTTCTCCAAAGAAGACATACAGATGGCTAACAAATACATGAAAAGATGCTCAACATCACTCATTATCAGAGAAATTCAAATCAAAACCACAATGAGGTAACATTTCACGCCAGTCAGAATGGCTGCGATCTAAAAGTCTACAAGCAATAAATGCTGGAGAGTTTGTGGAGAAAAGGGAACCCTCTTACACTGTTGGTGGGAATGCAAACTAGTACAGCCAGTATGGAGAAGTGTGCAGATTCCTTAAAAAACTGGAAATAGAACTGCCTTATGCCCCAGCATACACACTGAGAAAATCAGAATTGAAAGAGACCCGTGTACCCCAATGTTCATTGCAGCACTGTTTATAATAGCCAGAACATGGAAGCAACCTAGATGTCCATCAGCAGATGAATGGATAAGAAAGCAGTGATACATATACACAATGGAGTATTACTCAGCCATTATAAAGAATGCATTTGAATCAGTTCTAATGAGGTGGATGAAACTGGAGCAGGGTGAAGTAAGCCAGAAAGAAAAACACCAATACAGTATACTAACGCATATATATGAAATTTAGAAAGATGGTAACGATAACCCTGTATGCGAGACAGCAAAAGAGACACAGATGTATATAATGGACTTTTGGACTCTGTAGGAGAGGGAGAGGGTGGGATGATTTGGGAGAATGGCATGGAAACATGTATAATATCATGTATGAAATGAATCACCAGTCCAGGTTCAGTGCGTGATACTGGATGCTTGGGACTGGTGCACTGGGATGACCCAGAGGGATAGTATGGGGAGGGAGGAGGGAGGGGGTTCAGGATGGGGAACAGGTGTATACCTATGGCAGATTCATGTTGATACAATATTGTAAAGTAATTAACCTCCTATTAAATAAATTTATATTAAAAAACAGTAAAAAAAGAAATAAAGAAAATAGATCACTGCAGTGCTAGTGAATAGGGTTTGTGTGGTAATTGTGCAAGGGTACAGTATTTCTTCTGGGAGTAAGAAAATGTTCTAAAATGGATTCCCATGACAGCTGTACAACTTTGTGAATACATGTTTTTAATATTGAATTATACACTTTAAATGGGTGAACTGAATGGTTATATCTCAATAAAACTGTTGCTGTAAAAAAACTAAATAAATGGGAAGATGATCATCAGAGAAATAAACAAAAATCCTTATAAGCTATCATTTACCTCACACCAGATAGAATGGTTATAATCAAAAAAAGATTACAAATGTTTGTAAGGATGTAGCAGAAAGGGAGCCCTTCTTTGTTATGGAAAACAGCATGCAAAATCCTTAGAAAACTAAAATAGAACGATATGTCCCAGCAATCCCACTTCTGGGTATATATCTAAAGGAATGGAACCAGGATATCAAAATGATATCTGCAACCCTAAGTTTATCACAGTATTATTCAAAATAGCCAAGGCATTGAAGCAACCTGAATGTCTGTTTATGCAGAAGTAGATAAAGAAAAATTTGACACACAATGGAATATTGTTCAGCCTTAAAAATGGAAAGAAATTCTTCCATTTTTGGCAACGTGGATGAACGTGGAGGCCATTATTCCTTGCAAAATCTGACTATTCCTGCTCATTAGAATATAGTATTAGATTTAATATTAAAAGATAGTATTCGTATTGCTACTTGTAATAGAAGTTGACCTGAGAGTAGTGACAGTAGCAGCAGTAGTAATTGACAAGGGAAAGAAAAAGGAGAAAGAGGAGAAGAAACAGCTTAAACTTGGTAAGCATTTTCTGTGTGCTCTTCCCAGCTGACGCCAGTGGTTAAGAACCTGCCTGTCAATGCAGGAGACCTAAGAGACATGAGTTCGATCCCAGGGTGGGGAAGATCCCCTGGAGGAGGGCACGGAAACCCACTCCAGTATTCTTGCCTGGAGAATCCTATGGTCAGAGGAGCCTGGAAGCCTACAGTTCATAGGGTCCAGAAGAGTTGGACATGACTGAAGTGACTTGGCACCCAAGGCCTTTGAATAAATTACTTTAATCCTCAAAACACTAATGTGCAGCTGCTGCTGCTGCTGCTGCTGCTAAGTCGCTTCAGTCGTGTCCGACTCTGTGCGACCCCATGGACTGCAGCCTACCAGGCTCCTCTGTCCATGGGATTTTCCAGGCAAGAGTATGGAGTGGGTTGCCATTGGGTAGTGCTAATTGCATATTTAGTAGATGAAATCCTTAAGTGATGTTAGATTAGTTGTTCAACTAGCACAATTAATAAATTATATAATTCATATTCAAATTGCAGGAATAACAATTTATTATGGTTCTTTGGCCACCTCATGCGAAGAGTTGACTCATTGGAAAAGACTCTGATGCTGGGAAGGATTGGAGGCAGGAGGAGAAGGGAACGACAGAGGATGGAGATGGCTGGATGGCATCACTGACTTGATGGACATGAGTCTGAGTGAACTCTGGGAGTTGGTGATGGACAGGGAGGCCTGGCGTGCTGTGATTCATGGGGTCACAAAAAGTCGGACACGACTGAGCAACTGAACTGAACTGATGGTTCATGATATCACAAGTAAAAAGTATATACCAATTAACACAGTAATTCCCTTCTGATTCAGAATGACAGGAAAAATGGAATATAGGAAGTATTGGCAATGAGCAAAAGCAGGATAAAAATGGCATTTACAGTATAATCTTAACTATATTCAAAATTATTGCAAGAAAAAAGAGCTGTAACAACTGGTGTAACACAAACTGTTACTGATCATATTCCCTGTGTTGTAGAATTACTACTATACTATTATTTGCTTTTCTTTGTGTATTTACAAGACGTTTACAATTGTATGTATAGCTTTCATCTTTTCATTAGACAATAAACAACATTCTAATAGGTTTTTAAAAACTGGAAACTGATAAAGAAAATATTTAGTGATTTCTCCATATCAATATTCATTTTAGAGTAAGAATAAAATCAAGATAACTATCATGAAAGGATTAGTACTTAAATGCTCAGAACAGGTAAACACAAAATGTAGGTAGGAAAAGACTTTGGTAAACTTTAAAGAGTAATTTTCTATGAATGTTTAACAACTATATGAATTATTTTGTTTTTTTCAGGCAGTAGCAAAACTATTAAGGATTTTTCCATCTTTAAGATTTAAGCTAAATGTTACAGCTTAAAGGGTTTCTGTAATTTGTCCTGTTGTATATAAAAACTGGTTTTCCCACTGAAATTTGCAATCAACATTTTCATAAAGTTCCTCTCTGTAAAGAAATAGCTGAAGGGAGGTGGCTATACTATGCTTTGAAATGAAAGCTCAAACCCTTTAGAATAGGAATACTTCTCAGCATATATTAATTTAAATAAAACATTGATTGTTAATGAACAAAACGAATATGAGGGGTTTTGCATCTATATTTTAGTTTCAGTGACCATATAAACAATAAATGAAATATAGTAATAGAGAAATGAAAAAAAAAAAAAAAAAGGACTACCTAAGAAACACAATTGAAAAATAGCATAATTTCAGAGACAGGGTTTGTGGGCTAGCAGACATTTGGTTCTCTCCAAAACATCTGTAAGACCTTGTTTCATAAGACATTATTTTCCCCAAAGTCATTTGGGCTCTTCCGAAAAAACCTTGCAATATGGTCCTGCCCTAATATCCATGAGCATATTTGATCCAGGACAAGTGGTTTTGGACAGGACCGAATATCAAGTATGTTTTAGTGTGAACCAGATATCTTATGGGTGTTTTGTAAAGGAACAAATGTCTCACAAGGGGTTAGTGGAGAAGCAGTTTAATTTTAACCTCAGTTTCACATGATGTCTACTCAGAATATGATCTTTCTGAATGGGCTCATTTTATGATACTACATTTTCACCATTGAAATCAAAAGAATTGTAAATAAAAATTAAATAGAAAAAGTTGATTTCTTCTTTGTTCCAAAACAGGTAACATCTCAAAGACTCAAATCTTGAAACAGTTAATTTTGGGGGGCATCTAATTTATGAAGTGGGCTTCCCAGGTGGCTCTAGTGGTAAAGAACCTGCCTGCCAGTGCAGGAGACATAAGAAATCTGGGTTCAGTCTCTGGGTGGGGAAGATCCCCTGGAGGAGGGCTTGGCAACCTACTTCAGTATTCTTGCCTGGAGAATCCCATGGACAGAGGAGCCAGGCAGATTGCAATCCATAGGGTCACACAGAGTTGGACAAGACTGAAGCAACTTAGCACACACAACTTATGAAGTAATGTCTGTTGTTAATTTTTAAAAATGTTGAGATTGTGGATTATTCAGGGATAGAATATGAAAACTAAGATGGAAATAACATGCTGAGGGAAAAAATGACATATTAAATAGATTGTTTAATCACTGTTGGCTTTTTCCATGCCATTCAATTTATTTTACTTTCAATTGAGGTAAATAAGGAAAATGTTTACTATATCAAAATATGATTTATCCATTTAATAATAACATATAGCACTATTTTCATTAAAGTTGATAACTCTTATTAATGATTTTATCATTAAATAATCATCTGCAAGGAGCCATGTAAATAGCACCTAGCTGAGTTGAGTTGTCAAAAAAGAGAAAAGAAAACATATTCAATAATGAAAGATTTGAGACTCCATTACATGCATGATGTATTTTCTAACCTCAAATTCAATATAACTTCATGCGGGAATATGAAAAAATTACAGTGCAATAAAATCATTATTTTATATTAATGAATACTGTCATTGTTTTATGTTTATGAAGTGACTTCCAAGTAAGCTATTTGATTTGGCTGATATTTTATGCAAGTCCATTTAATATTTTAAATCAATATTATAACTTTGATCAAATGTTCTTTAGCAGATTTCTAAAGTAAGATTTTTCATTTAAGCTGGAAACATTCTAAACTGATTATTTAGACACCAGAATGAGTAGAATGTTGAAGTGGAAAACATGAGAGAAAATGACAACTGTTTTCAAAGAGAAGGTGTAAGGAAAAAGATTTTAAAAATCAAAAAGAGATATAAAATGTGCTTTTGACTAGCCTTTGAACTGCCTCAGATTTTCCACTGAAGAGTAAAGTTAGTAACTGCAAAGTTCTCAGAGAACATCCTTTGCCTACTTACTGGTTTCTAAACTTCATCTTGCCTATGTTTATTATTCTCTTTTCCTTAAAAATTTACCATCTAGATTTTTTGAAAATCTAGATTTCACAGTTAAAATTATTCAAGGCATTGTCTCATTTAAATGTCTCATTTAATTTAAAGTCTTTGCTTTCTGAAAAGTAATCTAGTTAACTTTCTTTTTCTCTAGTATCAGTATTTTAGGTCCATTTCCAACTTTACTGCCTGCTTTGTTTCTATGCCAGTTTTTTAACTGGATGAGTCAGTGCTCTGTCAATTTCTTTTATTTTATACAAACATCATGAGATGTTAACTGTTGACCTCTTTAATGGGATCTTTGTCAATTCAAATTGTGGGCCCTTTGGCACTTAACAGTTTCCATCAGACATTGCCTTTAAAACTATCCCGTCACATTTCAAAACATGAATGCCAAAGAAAATACTGTAGGAATCCAGCTAAGAATGTGGGGTTTAGATCAAATTTTCATAAAAATAAAAACCAAGTCTCTATTGCCATGTCTTGATGAGTTTTACACTTGGGAAACCAAAGTTTTGATAGTTATAGCTATTGTATATTATATTATTATTGATTTAAATGGTTTTTTAAGAGTAATAATAAACATCAAATTGAAATGAGGAATCCCGCTTAATCTTTTCTAATGAAGAAGGGAAAGCAGAAATATTTGCAAGATTTGATTTACATTGTGTTCATGAGCAAAAGCAATAACTTTTTTGGTACGTTTTACATAGTTGCATAACAAAAATGCAGCATTGAAAAAAGGATGCTGGAGGGAATAATTGACTAAGATTTGCTATTTTATTCAGCTCATCGGATACATATTTGAGTTATATTTATTTTTATTAATAATTTTATGGCTTATGCAGTTATTTTTAAATATCTTGAATAATTTTTACAAAGAAATGTTAATTTATTACTGAATTACATAAGAAGGAGACTATTTATTCTTTGAATATCACCAATTTTAGAGAGCAAAAAATTCTGTGGTAAGTGTAATCTGACTGTGGATTGTATTGAGAGAAATATAAATATAGCACACAAGGCATTCCAAGCTATAATACTGATATGTGAATATTCAAAAAATATTAAATCATTCAATAAGAACATGAATATGATAGAATATAAATAAGTATTATTCAACATTAAGTACACATTTTCTTATTGGGAGAACTTATATTCTTCTTTATGTGTACTCCCGAAATGTTTATCTGAGTTAATTTTATCCATTTGGTAGGCAATTGCATCATCTGTATTTATAGTTGACTGATACAAGTGACAATCCTTTCACCCACTGCACTGTGTTGCTTCTTTGTATGATCCCCAGATACAAGCAGTTTATCACCATTGGGCTTCCCTGGTGGCTCAGAGGTTAAAGCGTCTGCCTGTAATGCAGGAGACCTGGGTTCAATCCCTGGGTCGGGAAGATCCCCTGGAGAAGGAAGTGGCAACCCACTCCAGGAGCGTCTGCCTGTAATGCAGGAGACCTGGGTTCGATCTCTGGGTCGGGAAGATCCCCTGGAGAAGGAAGTGGCAACCCACTCCAGTATTCCTGCCTGGAGAATCCCATGGACGGAGGAGCCTGGTGGGCTACAGTCCATGGGGTCGCAAAGAGTCGGACACGACTGAGCAACTTCACTTTCACTTTCAGTTTTATTAAGTATATTTATGTGGCCAAATATTTGCTTTTTTCATGTATGCATGTATAATTATAATAACATCCAATCTCTTCAAGTAGTATTAGGATATCATTGTCCTTATCCAAGGGCAAAATGATTCACAGAAGATATAAATAATGGAAAACAAAATAAAGAAAGAAAATTGAACAAATGTATATTCTAGAATTAAAGAACAGATTATAATGAAATAGACAATAATCTAAAAAGAGATAGAGGATAATTCCCTCAATGTCTCACTGATTATATAACAAGCAAAATTGGTAAAACATATTTAACCACTCTCAAGAAATACCCCGGTAATTTAAGTTGATTTTGAGAACAAGTAATGTAGCTACACCATGTGAGGGGAAGAGCAAAAAAAAAATCACAGTAGAATAATAAAAGGGCTTAACATTAGTTCTAAGCAATAAAATATTATTTAGTAATGATGGCTTATGGTGAACAGTGTCAGATTTTTGATCTCTGAAGAAGGGAATTTAGCTTCAGGACCAGAGCTGAGGCTTGATCACACAGAGCTTTTGGGCAGCAGAGTTTTATTATAGTAAAAAAAAGAGACAGAGAAAGCTTCTGGCATAGATATCAGAGAGTGTCCCCCTTGCTAGTCTTATCAAGGCTTTATATACCTTTTCAGTTGGCTTCCCTGGTGGCACAGATTGTAAAAGAATTTGTCTGCAATGAAGGAGACATAGGTTCAATCCCTGGGTCAGGAAGATCCCCTGGCGAAGGGAACGGCCACCCACTCCAGTATTCTAGCCTGGAGAATCCCATGGACAGAGGAGCCTGACAGGCTATAATCCACGGGGTCCCAAAGAGTCAGACATGATTGAGAGACTTTCACTTTCACTAACAATAGAAAGGTCCTACCAGACCCGCTTCCACAATATACATTTTAAGATAACAGGGTTTAGTTAGAAGGTTCCTGTTAAGAAGGAAAACAGAAAGATTAAGGGAGTATATCAAAACTCAAATCTAAATAAATGGCATTTTTAGTCAAATTTCTGAAACAAAGAGATATAGAAAACTTAAAAATAACCAGCAGGTAAGTGTGACACTACCTACTACTACTACTAATGATAAAAAGTCAGGGATTATGGAAGACTTCAAGAAGATAGTATTAAATCAGGTTAAATGTAAGAGTCATGATTAATTAGTAAATAAGATAGGATTGCATATATAAATCTTTAAGTCATCTTTGCCATCTCTTTTTTCTCTTTCCCCCTGTTAATTTTTGTTCAGTAGTACCACAGGGAAAAACTTAAATATTTGTCTCTTTGCTAAACAATATAGATTGTTTTTTAGTGTATCATCTAATTTTTATTAGTTTTCAGTCGGGCTTGTTGTATCTTGAACATTATAAAAAGTAGATTAGGATTTTCTTAAATTTTCATTTCTTACTCCAAGCATTCCACTCATCTTGTGGAAAATTCTTCATTGCTTATTTAAAATAACTACTAGTGACTTCCAATTCGAGTGTGATAACTTAGGTAATAGAAAGTCAATACTACTGCTGATAACAACTAGAAAAAAAGCTGAAAAACTTACAAAAATAAATCATTTGAAGGCCCCAGAGACTGTTTCAGCACAACACAGCCATCTCTAATTCACTCCTATTATCTAACAGAGGAAAGAAGATACCTTCTCTTGGAAAACAGCATCTTGTGCCTCTATTATTTTTTTTAATAAATCATTGACATACAGTAAAAATTTATTAGACATGTTATTGATAAAATATGACAATATAACAGACAATAGAAGCCAACCAATAAGGTAATTCAGATAGTAGAAAAACACTTTAAGCAACCATTAATATGTTCAAGAAAATGCAAAAATAGAAAATAGTAGATGAAATTATGAAGACATTCACTGGAGAATTGAAATCTTAAGAGAAACAATGCAAGTTAAAAAAGTGGAAAATCATGTATTAATATCTGCAATTTAAAGAATGTAGCATATGGATTTAACATACATTTGATAGAGTAGAAAAGTATAGTGTGAAATTAAGATAGGAGAATGAAAATAGTCAAATTGAAACATAAAAATGAAAAATGTTAATAGAAAATAGAGCATAAAATAGCTCTATATGATTATATGTGCATATAAAATATATGCTCTAAATGATATGCACTGGCAACATCTAATATATATCTTCCTTAAGTCCCAGAGACAGAACAGAACAGAGTTGAAGCAATATTTGAAGAAACATTGGCCTCACACTGGTCAGAATCCCATCAACAAAAATGTTACAAAAGAAATGCTAGAGAGACTGTGGAGAATGGGAACCCTCCCTACATTGTTGGTGGGGATCTAAATTAGTACAAGCACTAGGAACAGTATGTAAATTAATTTTAAAAAAACACTAAAAATAGAGCTAATGTATGAGGGATTGGGGGCAGGAGGAAAAGGGGACGACAGAGGATGAGATGGCTGGATGGCATCACTGACTCGATGGACGTGGATTTGAGTGAACTCTGGGAGTTGGTGATGGACAGGGAGGCCTGGCGTGGTGCGATTCATGGGATCCCAAAGAGTCAGACATGACTGAGAGCGACTGAACTGAACTGAACATGTTTATAGTTGTGTAATGATATGCATATACATACTATACATATACATAATACATACATGGTATACATAGTAAAATGGTATTTTACCATGGTGATAAATTTTATATAAAGAGCCATTTTCAAAAACAAATTTATTATATCACTATTAATATCTTCATGACTCTATCTTCTAAAACATTTACAATTCAGAAAAGCTATTATCTTGAATTTTTCCATGATTACCCCAACAGCTACTTTCCAGTATTTTTTTCTGCAAAGTAATGTCTTTATACCCTCTTATACTGCAGCCCTCAGTATAAGAATTACATTATTTTTTAGCATAACTGCATTAGATTTAGCATTTTTGGTTAGCACATCCCACACCCTTCTTGATTTATCTCTTGGTATTATTTATGCTATTTTGGTTTAGACAGCTTTCAAGTGGTTAGACTTAGTAAACAGTACAGACTTTACTCAAGATGACTATGGAATGGAAATATTTTTAATTTTTTGTCAATTTTTAACCCCATTTTGTAATTTAGTTACTAAAATCAAATGCATTTACTTGGGCACACCAGCTTGGTTTAACAGTTAAAAAAATCAAGTCCTTTAAGATGTTGTAGCTTCAAATCATACTTTAATAAATGTGCATTTGGGTAATATAGGAAACTCAACAAAAATTTAATTTTTCCAGGCATCTATAAACCAAATATGCCAAAAAAAGAATGACTAATAGTTCATAACTTGGATAAAAATGAGTCTATAATTAAAAATTTATGTCAAAAATTATAAGCATTTCATTTCATACAATCAAATAAACTACATATATTTCCTTAAAAATGTTTTCTTTTATGGATGGATAATACAAATTTGATTATTAATGTTAAGGTGCTTTACTTTTCTTTATTTAATCAGAAGTGAAGCTAGTATTATTAGCCAATAGTCACATGTTCAGCATACATACTTTTATAATATTCATGTATCATTTAACATTTGTGGAAAGAAAGTTAAATATCATATTATAATAAGATCTTCAATTGTGGTCTCATAACTCACATTGCAGTCCATCAGTCTCAGATAAAGCTTACAATAGCAGACATGATTACTTAAACAGTTAAGGAATATGTGATGAGACATTATTCAGTGATCTAGTATAAGTAATCATAAAGATATGCCATAATTTATTACAGTTAGATCAGCCAGTGGGTCCTGAAGCACCAGCAAAGTTATTTCCCTTTGTATATATACTCAACTAATCTTTTGGAGTCTCATGAAGACAGGGATCACTGAGAATAAAACAGACCAGGCAGTTGAGTGGAGGGAGGGGTGGAGATGACAAGGGTATCTGCTGCTTTTCATATAAGTTATAATTTGAGGTCAGCAAAAACTAGAGTTTGACTTTATCTTTTCCCCTATGAAGAAGACATAAGATGCCAAAACATCTTAGAAGTTGGCTTTGATTCACCTGCAGGTGCGAAGAGTTGAATGTGAGTAGCCATGGTGATTGAATAATAAAAAAAATAATATGAAAATAAGTATACCTTTGAGATTTAAAATTCTACATCGGCCAAAATATGCTCTAATATTTTACATGGATTTTTTTTAAAGCAGAATGAAATATGAAAACTTACACATGAATTATTTGATTTCACAAATTAATAGCTTATATATATATTTTTAGTAGATAGTCATGCAAAAACCTTTATTTTTCTAAAGCCATGAGCTTTCAAATGTGCTTTAAGGAGTGCATTTTCTGGGAAGCACTTAAATCCTTGAGCTACATTTATTTTCTAAGTAATGGCTAAGGAATGATGATAGATATTTGAGTATTTTCTCCAGAGTGAGCTTGCAGACAGTGATTAAAATGCAATGACTGATTTTACAGGATATTATTTTTATATCCATTTAATCAAGTCAGGTTTATAGAAATCTCTGTTTATTACCAAATATGAACAAATCTAGATTTAAAACAGTATTTCAGTGTTGTTTTGAGCACAAACTCTGATTGCCAGAGAATATAATACCTGTAATACAAATTTTTCTAAGCATTTTATTTTAAAATGTGACTTTTTTCCTTGTTATCTAATTTGTATCTAAAATTTCCTCTATCACTGAGGAATGTCTTATTGAATATAAGCTTATTTTTTATTATGTAAACTTAATAATTTAGATAATAAATCTGCCAATCATGTCCAGATAAGAGAACCCTTCCTTGAACTGAGCAAATGTTTTCAAATACAAAGAAGGAGCTATAAGTAAACATAACTTTGTACAGAGGGGAATTTAGCTTTAGTTACTTCTTTTCATGAAAAAGCAGTGAAAAAATTGTCTTGATATAAGTGTAATATAGAGAACAGTATATAATATTTTCATTTAGTTGTTGCTCATAAGTTTATTACCATTTTTATCTACCTTGAAGTCCTTAAGACTGATGTCTGACATCCTTTCAATTGATATTCCTTCTGTAGCAAGGCTTTTGATTGCTAAAATTCTCATGCTGAAAACTACACAGAGAGTTTCTGACATGTCAGTATAAAATTTGCCCTTGCCTGCAGAGTAAGGCCCCACCAGATACAGTAGACATTCCAGGCCAAATATCTATGGAGAATAAAATGTAAAGCTGCTTACTTATTTCTTAGCCTTTAACATTCAAAACGTTATTCAACTGGAAATATCCAGACTGCAGAGTCCATATTCATTACAGTGTCATCAAATCTTAAAATCTAATTCTGTGGCCACCAAAGTTTACTCACTCCACATGTATTCCACTTCACAAGTTCTACTTTTACCTCTTTTTTCAAGTCTTGACCCAATTCCCAAATACTTGGCACTTTTCAAGGATTCTTTTGTCATGGACCAGGTTTTAAACCAATGGAGAATGACATCAACTCAATGAACACTCATGAAGGAGATTCATTTTAAATTACATCATAAACATTATAAAACATTTTATTTTGTAATATAAATAAAAATCATGGTAATTAATGGCATGGTATATAAAAAAGTTGCAATGAGGTAAACATTAATGTTTTGAGAAAAGATTAACAGAAATAGAAATGCAATATAGGACCTCATTTAACGGATGTATAGAGAAATAAAAGTTAACTATTAATTAGTCTGTTAGAATAGATGTAGTCAATTCAGTTGCAAATGCATTAATCTAAGAGCTTTCTCTATTTTGGTCACTGATTCATGCACTATATTCATCAGATATTTATTCTTTGAATATCTGTTGTCATCCAAGCACTGTAAAAGATACATTGTGGAAAATTAAATCAGAAAATTTTTTTCCCCTTAGAATAGTTTATAGTGTACTGAAAAAGAACCATTCAGGCATTATTACAGTACAATATAACTAATTTTATTAGTTAATTTAATTAGATAATTTATTGGTATATTATATAATATCTAATATCAGTATAATACCATATAATATTGATATCTAACATTGGTATATTATATAATTTCTATGGAAACATAAAATGACCCTTTGCAAGACTATGGATTTAGAAAAGACTGGTTGGGTGAGATTTTTCCTAAAATGATTCTTAAATGGAGAGTGCCCTCATGTAAGAGAGAAATAGCTCGTTTCTATGTATGATTTATTCTCCACATAATCTCCACTAAAAGCATTCTCTTGTCATCTTGTTTCCTCATCTCCCAGCCCCTTGTGTTCTGTTATGCACAAATTGAAGTTTTATTGTTGTTGTATTATTATTATGGTTTGCTTTTTTCTCCTTAACAGTGAATATTTTGTTATTTAGAGTTACTTAACTGTAAAGGTTGTTAAATTGAATCATTATTCTCTAACCACCATTAATCGTCTCTACAGTNAAGTAAAAAAAAAAAAAAATAAAAAAAAAATAAAAAGAACAAAAATTACTTTTTGATTCTTTATAGCCTCTAGGATATCTTGAAAAGTGAAAGTGAAAGTCATTCTGTTGTGTCCAACTCTTTGCGACCCCATGGACTGTAGCATACCATAGAATTATAGATTAGTGCTCTGCACTTAGTGACTTTCTTTTAACTGTTTGCCATATATATATATGCTTTTGAACTGTGGTGTTGGAGAAGATTCTTGAGAGTCTTTTGTAAGGAAATCCAACAAGTCCATTCTAAAGGAGATCAATCCTGGGTGTTCTTTGGAAGAACTGATGCTAAAACTGAAACTCCAATATTTTGGCCACCTCATGCAAAGAGTTGACTCACTGGAAAAGACTGATGCTGGGAGGGGTGGGGGGCAGGAGGAGAAGGGGCTGACAGAGGATGAGACGGCTGGATGGCATCACCGACTAGATGGACATGAGTTTGGGTGAACTCTAGGTGTTGCTGATGGACAGGGAGGCCTGGCCTGCTGCCATTCATCGGGTCACAAAGAGTTGGACACGACTGAGCGACTGAACAGAACTGACCTGATTCACTTACTTAAATGTGGTACATCATTTATGTGTTGTGCTAAGTCACTCAATCATGTCTGACTCGTTGCAAGCCCATGAACTGTAGCCTGCCAGGCTCCTTTATCCACAGGATCCTCCAGTCCAGAATACTGGAGAGGGTAGCTGTGTCCTCTTCTATGTTCTTTATAGACTCTATCAAATTACTTTCTATTTTTTATTCTTTTAATACTTTTGTGTGTTCAGTTCACCTTTTGTTTTTTACTCTATGTGATTATTTCTATTGTTATTCTTTTTATGTACTATTCATTATCCAAACTTTACATGTAACAGTAACCATAAAATTATAATTATTAATATCTAACTTTGATTATATTTTCATAATTTCTCATTTTTTAATGGTTTAATTATAACCCTCTTTGCATTCTTATTGTTTTATTTTCTTGCCCAGTTTGTCAGTCTCTTTTGAAGCACATTAAATAAAATGCTGGTATTAAAGATTATGTATATATTTATACCTTAATCAAGGAAGAATTGTTATATTCCTGAATGGATTGGTCATGAATTAGCCTTTTTAGCTTTCAGTTCAGTTCAGTTGTACAGTTGTGTCCGACTCTTTGCGACCCCATGAATTGCAGCACACCGTGCCTCCCTGTCCATCACCAACTCCCAGAGTTCACGCAAACTCATGTCCATCAAGTTGGTGATGCCATCCAAGCATCTCATCCTCTATTGTCTCTTCTCCTCCTGCACCCTATCCCTCCCAGCATCAGAGTCTTTTCCAAAGAGTCAACTCTTCGCATGAGGTAGCCAAAGTATTGGAGTTTGAGCTTTAGCATCAGTCCTTCCAAAGAACACCCAGGACTGATTTCCTTTAGAATGGACTGGTTGGATCTCCTTGCAAACCAAGGGACCCTCAAGAGACTTCTCCAACACCACAGGTCAAAAGCATCAATTCTTTGGCGCTCAGCTTTCTTCACTGTCCAACTCTCACAACCATACATGACCAGTGGAAAAATCATGACCTTGACTAGACGGACCTTTGTTAGCAAAGTAATGTCTCTGCTTTTGAATACGCTATATCTAGGTTAGTCATAACTAGAGTTCCAAGGAGTAAGCGTCTTTTAATTTCATGGCTGCAGTCATCATCTGCAGTGATTTTGGAGCCCCCAAAAATAAAGTCAGCCACAGTTTCTATTGTTTCTCCATCTATTTCCCATGATGTAATGGGACCAGATGCCATGATCCTCGTTTTCTGAATGTTGAGCTTTAAGCCAACTTTTTCACTCTCCTCTTTCACTTTCATCAAGAGGCTTTTGAGTTCCTCTTCACTTTCTGCCATAAAGGGGGTGTCATCTGCATATCTGAGGTTATTGATATTTCTCCCGGCAATCTTGATTCCAGCTTGTGCTTCTTCCTGCCCAGCATTTCTCATGATGTATTCTGCATAGAAGTTAAATAAGCAGGGTGAAAAAATACAGCCTTGATGTATTCCTTTTCCTATTTGGAACCAGTCTGTTGTTCCATGTCCAGTTTGAACTGTTATTTCCTGGCCTGCATACAGGTTTCTCAAGAGACAGGTCAGGTGGTCTGGTATTCCCATCTCTTTCAGAATGTTCCACAGTTTATTGTGATCTACAAAGTCAAACGCTTTGGCATAGTCAATAAAGCAGAAATAGATGTTTTTCTGGAACTCTCTTGCTTTTTTGATGATCCAGCAGATGTTGGCAATTTGATCTCTGGTTTCTCTGCCTTTTCTAAAACCAGGTTGAACATCTGGAAGTTCACGGTTCACATACTGCTGAAGCCTGGCTTGGAGAATTTTGAGGATTACTTTACTAATCAACACTTCAAAATCCACAAAACCATGAATGCAAAGATCACTCCATTGAAATAGTTCTATTAAAAATCAATTGTTTCTCAAGCAACAATTTTTCTCTTGATAGCAGCTGTTTTCAGATGGCAATCAGATAAATAGCTAAGATGTTACCTCCTGGCAATTCAGATTATTTAGTCCCTATGTGAGGAGACACATGATTAAAACCCCTTGGTCTCTACTTTGTAAAATCAGGATTCTATAGAAAAATCATGAAATAAATGAGTTCACAATAACTTTTGTGTGGAAGCAGATATTTTTGGTAGGGAATAAAAAAGAAAAATGCAATAAAGATTTCTAACTTTAATTTTAGCTTAAAACAAAAAGTTTTAAAATGAAAACCTAAGGATTCCTGACCTGTCTATAAAAAAATATGGAAATTTTAACAAAACATCTGCTACCAACCTAATAAAATTCTTGTCATAGACCAAATTCAGCCCATCTTCCTAGTATTACTATATCTTCATAATTTTCAGGATGAATTTCTCTCATTTATTTATGTATAATGAGAGCTAAGAGAAAGCTGCTTAATTCTAAGTTTATTCTCATTGTGTTTTAAGTTTTATTCTCTGGTGCAACATAAAATGCTTTATTTCTAAATAGCTACCATCACTACTTACAACACAGACAGGACTATGATTGATAAGCCTCTGTTGAAAAGTTAAAATTCACATAGGAAAAGAAACCCTGTGCTATTTCTCACCTCCCCATCTCTGATAAGAGGAAATGTTTTCTATTGACGATGTTTGGGTGGAAACATAAAAGTTTAAAAGAAATCATTGCAAAGATTGCCGGACCCAACGGAGTAGTAAAATGTTGTAGTATTCACAATAATGAAGACATTTTTATACTCTTTTGTAGGATTTTTTCCTATACCAGTACGATATAAGCACATAGTCAGAATTTATATTTACTCAGATTTTTTTTTATTCCAGAATATGAAAAATAAAAAGGATGTGGTGTGGTGTTTAGAAATCTGAAAGACAACAGTTCAAAGAATAGGGCTTGCACTTGAAGAAAAGTTAGCTTTGACTGAAGACAGTACTGGTGAGGAAGAAAATAGAAGAGTGCATAGATTAAATTGCCGGAGGAAATGTAGGAGTGAAATGTAGTCAAGCTCAGAAGAATAGGCCTCAGAGAAGCAGGGTTTTATTAAAGGAAAAAACATTTTCCTGAAGCTGCCTCAGGGTTGAGGTGAGATAATGTGTGAGGTATAGGAAATGGATATTCTCAAAGGAGACCTTACTGGAAGCTCAAGGCAGAAGGTAGAGAGATGATCAATCATGGAATGATTGGAGTTTCAGAGGACACAATGGGAAAATTTGAAAGACAGAACCAAATGTCAATTTAAGTCACTGGAGAGGAAGCTTATAGTATAATGTGTCTATAGATAATCAATCACAGTTGAGATAATATTATCATTTTAGGTATGAAGTTAGAGGACTGGAATAACCCTCATGGTGAATATTATTGACTGATGAGTAGCTTTATATTAAGTCACATCGGTCCCCAGTGTCACACTGAATACTGAGAACTAAGTAAATGCATTTTCCACAGGTCTATTGGCCCTGGCATGGTCAGAATAAGTCATTGCACCAGGGGGCTGAGATCAAATAATATAGTTTATCTGGCACTTGTTCCTCTCTCATAGAGCCCTTGATGTGGGCACAGTGATGGACAGAGAAGCCTGGACTGGCACATATGGATTAGCAACTTGTGTCACATCGTATCACATTTTGCATGGGCTTTCTCTCCTTTTTAATGCTCTAGGGAATAACATTTCCAAGGATCAAATTTTTTTTTCTTCCAAAATGTGTTAGAATGGTGATAAATAATGTATTTCTAACAGCTAATAATTTATAATTTTAAGAGTTTGGATTTGGAAAAATTAAAACCTTATTTCTGTGCTTCTTTGTTTGTCACATTATAAGGAGGGAACAGGGAAAGCAAATGAGTGGGGACAAAGTCAGCCTCTGTTGCTTAGTTAAGCGACCAAACTCATGCAGTAAAGATTTATTGTGTTAATTTAGCTCAACTTTCATTAATACTATTATGCCCTGGTGTTTATATCTTTCTACAGATGCATGCAGATGGTTCATGTATCTGGACTAAATGTGACAGCATTATGACCTCTGATTTTCTAGGTACCCAGTGATCCACAGAATTATCTCCCAAAAATTTAAACAACAGGACTACAGAAGACATCATAAAAATTTCTGAGACTGAGAAGGAGATTAATTCACCATTTGACAATATCTTAAGGACAGTTACATATGAGGATTTCTAGAGAATTTCTTTTTGTAACCATAATTTAAAATGAATGTTCCCAAGACACATTTCTGGGAAATTTTATTGATAGCAGCTATTTATTTGATCATTTAATTGATGACTTCTCATCAACTATTACCAATTCTAAAGTGATTCCTTCAGATTATATGGGAATTGCCTTACTTAATTTCCACACTTACCACCACACATGTTTCCTAAAACTGTTTTAAATTGATGAGATTCTGAACTTATAAAAGCTGACATAAAAATAGCTTTTACTCTCTCCAGGCTATTTAGCCATGCACATAACTTTGAATTATTATTCTTTTGCCACATGATTAAGAGATTCAACTGGATTTCTCTCTTCTATGCTTAGGCTAAATGAGGCTCACCCACATCTCAAATTATTGATTTAAAAGGATTTATCAGAAGCCATAAATGACAGCATACAACAACAACAAAAAAAAAGATAAGGGAAAAAACACATACGTACAATGACTCCTTTTCTGACTTCTCACTTCACCCAACATTCCGTTTTAAATATAAGATTTGTTTACTTGCTCCTATAATTCTTAGTCTTAGAATTGTTCCATTTTACCACCAATTACCGGGATAATCACTTCTTGTGTAGTGTTTTGAAACTGAGATAATGAATTAGAGAATCATGACCCATTAGCTGGGTTGTGAAATCAATTTAAGGTGTAGAATTTAATAAAATAGGATTGAAAATATGAGTGCATCAAACAATAAGGATAAGTATTATTTCATGAAACTTGTTTCTGTAATTATTATGAGTGTGTGTCTGGGTACACACTGTTTTGTAGTGTAAGTTGTATTTACAATGCTGGTGCATGTTTAAAAACATTCAAAAGTAATATCCTGGAAAAAAAAGTGTCTTTGAGGACTTGATATTTACAAAACCATGACGATGGAGCTCTGTGTACTACAAATCAAGTTTGCTGGAGGAACTGATGGCAATATTTTCAGTACGGTGTAGCCTGTAATGCCACATTGCCTTCATTTCTTTGATGAGCTGTATTGTATTATTCAATAAAACAGACTGACTTGTTAATTCATCTTGACAACCACCAACTCGAGTTGTTTGGTATATAACAGACACTTAGTTCATGTTTTTGAATGACATATAAACCAGTTTATAATTAATTAAAGCATGTTCAGTTTTGAATAACTTATTAATACTTATTTAATGATTTATAACTTAAAGTCAAAGAGAATTCTGTAATTATACTCTAACCATTATTTATTTTGGATATAGAAAGTACATTTCCTGCTACAACCCTGCTGAGTGATATTCTGAAAATGAATAGATGCTATTGCTTGATTTAAAAAAACAGTGAAGTGAAACAGTTTTAATTGTAATTCATCTGGGAGCTTTCCAGCCCCAATTAAACTAGCAAATGAAGAAAGAACTCATTTGAAATGCAGATATAACATATCTGTATCACAGTGTCTGCAAACATGATTTAACTGCCCTAAAGAACCCTTTATAATATCATTGCTAATATTTGCGAATGTCCAGGATCTTCTGTGTTTTCTCAAGAGGTCAGATGCTAATACCCACAGAGTTGGTTGCCCGGGTACTACCACACTCATTCAGCCCTTCTTAGACCCACTAACAATTAGTTTTGTACAGAGAAATAATGACATTCCCAAACCTACTTTTACTTGAGCCAGTCCATTGATGTTTTCTTAAATTTTTTACCACTAAATCATAGTCAGTATGTTCAAAAATAAATGTAAAAACAGACAGTGAAACAGAGTTGAAAATACCTGCAGTAAATTGGATTGATTCATTGGTATTATTGTCACCATCTCTTTCTAACATCCCCAAACCTACACTAAAACTACTCTCCAATAATTACTGATGGAATTCTGATAGTCTATATATTATAAAAAATGTTATGCAAAGT
>SJYQ01000345.1:557791-571673 GCA_006410935.1 Redunca redunca | reverse complement strand
ATGTTGGTCATAGCAAAACATAGGACATAAATCATATGATATTTGACATAAAGGAAAATGAAAACATAATAATATAATTTCTGTATTCAGGTAAAGCAGTGCTCAGGGAAATTTATTGTATTGAAAGGATACATTAGAAAATAGGAAACATCTAATAAGAAAAACTATATACTTGATTTATATGAAGGAAATTAATAAAATGCCTTTAAGCCATTATAAAAGTGCAAATTAGAATCACAGAGGTACCATTTCACAACCTCTAGAATATCTAAAATTAAAGTATATTTTCATATAAATATTTACATATAAAGGTTAATAGTAGCATAATTTATAATGCTAAAAAACTGGAAATAAGCCAGGTGTCCATTCAACTGGTGGGTGTATACATGGAATGCTATTCAGTACCAAAAGGGAAATTTAGTCAAACATGCAGCAGCTTGGATGATCTCAAAAAACTGCTGAAAGAAGCCAGATACAAAAGACTGCATATTGTATGATGCCATTAATGAGGAATTATAAATAAGACTGAATTAATTTATAGTACAGAAAACAGGTGATTGCTTGTAATTCAGAGTGGATATGAATAGCTACAAAACATGAGGAAGGAGATTTGTGGAATAACAGAAATACTTGAGATGGTGGTTACATAAATATGTATACATTCTCAAAACTCTTCATATTATACATTTAAAAATAAGTTCATTTAATTGATTATGATATTCACAAGACACAGCTCATGATGTTATAAAACCTAAAATATTGAAGTGGCAGAAATGTCTACCATTCCATGTGTTTTTTTCTTCATTTGGCCACATAAATAAACTGTATTTCTCACCACTTTGTTAGGCATGTCCATGTGAGTAGGTCCTAGCTTTTGGACTACTAAGACACTGATGCTTACCAGTTTCAGGCCTGTTCCTGTGAAGGACCTCTATATGAGATCATCTAGTTCTTTTTTCTTTTACCAACTGGATGAAAATAGCAATTTTGGAAGGTATATATTGAAGCATGGTCTTTGTAAGTTTGTGTCCCTGAATGACTCTATAGGAGATACCCTCTTATTACCACCTCAAATATACACTTATAAATATATTTAGCAGTTTATATTAATAATTTAAAAATATGCTTTTTAGTCTCTATGGTATGCCAGTCAGTCCACTCTAATAATATTTGGTATAAAATTCTGTGGAAAATAATTCTGCAATTTCTACATTGAATTTCCCAATAGACTTTCATCACCTTGGGATAAAAGCTAAACTATTTGTTTAGAAAGCCTTGCATTATTTGGCCTTTGGCTGTTACTTCTACATGTTTTGTACCTAGGCTCTTATAAATGCTCTTTATTCTGCCTGGAAACACATTCCTCAAGATAATAGCATGGTTCATTTTCATTATCTCTTAAGATGACTTACCACTTAATCTATTAATAAAATAAGAGCCTATTTCCCATCTACAATTTTCTCTACTTTTATCCAGCTTCATTTTTCTTCAAGCACTTAGCATTACTTTCCAGTCTATCGTGTAGCATGCTTATTGTTAATCTTGCCCCTAATTGATTTCTTGTCCCTAATACCAGAATATAAATTGCATGATGGCATCATGAGCAGTTATAAGAGTACCTGGTACATACCTCAATAAATGTTTGATGAAGAAATTAATTAATACATGAATATAATTATTAAGAATTTTGATCTTCTTAGAAATAAATGAGCAAAGCAGTCAGGCAAAGAAAGAATATGTTAACATGAGTAACTCATACTTTCATTGTAAGATGCTCACTTTCCCACTGCTCAAAACAAAATTATTGTATGTATCTGATTTGATTTTCATCTGTAACTGGAGAGAAAATCATCTAGGCAGCTGACATCAAAGAATTAGCATTTTCATAAATGTGAACAGCTAGAAAAATTGTCATTTGAAGGAATCTGTTTAGATGAACTGTTAGAGTAAAAAGTGTGCAGATGCATTTTAGTTGAATGAGTACACTGCTCAATAAAAGCAATAAAGCATGTACATGGGAAGTCACATATATTAGAACTGATATGTGTAATTTATTGGGAAAAGCCTTTACATTTTAGTATGCTTTTAGGATCCCTTGATTATAAGGATATATTATTTATAACAATAAATAAAATGTAAAATACTGTATGTTACCATATAAAGTTATATACTAATTAAAAGCCAACACTATTTATTTAAAGATTGTGACAAAGAATGTATGTTAGTTAAACTATGAGTCCAAATTAAGAAAAGGATTTGTAATGATTTGTATGTCTTCTATTATGTTGTGTCTTAAAAATAAGAACAGTATTCTAGTCATCATCATATGGGCTTCCTAGGTGGCTCAGTGGTAAAGACTCTGCCTGCCAGTGCAGGAATGCAGGAGACATGGGTTTGATCCCTAGGTTGTGCAATCCCCTGGAGGAGGAAATGGAAGCCCAATCCAATATTCTTGCCTGGAAAATCCCATGGACAGAGGACCATGGGGGAGCAAAGAGTTGGGCACGACTGAGCAACTGAGAGCATCATTATCTGTAACTGTAAGTGTGCTTCGCTCATTACACAAGCAGTGCCAAATGCAGATTCTCAGTCAGTACACAGTAAGTGCCGAATGGATAGCTGACGGAGGATAGAAATATTAAACAAAAAAATTAATGTAACTATACCTTCTGATACTCTCAGATTTGGGGGACTCAATTCTAAATTGGAAAGTATGGTGAAAAAATTATAAAAACACATGCACTATTGTATTTTGTAGATCAGGAGTTTTCAATTTTAATGTATATAAGAACAAATCGCCAGTCTATGTCCAATGCAGGATACAGGATGCTTGGGGCCAGTGCACGGGGGTCACCCAGAGAGATGTTATGGGGAGGAAGGTGGGAGGGGGGTTCATGTTTGGGAATGCATGTACACCCATGGTGGATTCATGTCAATGTATGGCAAAACCAATACAGTATTTTACAGTAAAATAAAGTTAAAATAAAAATTAAAAAAAAATAAATTACAGGAACAGTAAAAATAGAATAAAATAAATGCATCTGTTAATTTCATATCATATTTTCAAGTTTATAATACTTTATGCCTTTCATTTATACCTTTCACAGGTTCATTAAATATTTTATTATTTTTTTTTACTTTACAATATTGTATTGGTTTTGATAATGAACGCCACATTTTACAATGACCTCATTTTGTACTTAAAGTTGGATAGAAGAATGCTTTAAAAGAATGTGTTTCACAGACATAGAGAATAGACTTGTGGACCTGGGGAGAGGGGAGGAGAGGATGAGATGTATGGAGAGAGTAACATGGAAATTTACATTACCATATATAAAATAGATAGCCAGTGGGAATTTGCTCTATGTCTCAGGAAACTCAAACAGGGGCTCTGTATCAACCTAGAGGGGTGGGATGGGGAGGAAGATGGGAGGTAGGTTTAAAAGGGAAGGGATATATGTATACCTATGCCTGATTCATGTTGAGGTTCGACAGAAAATAACAAAATTCTGTAAAGCAAATATCCTTCAATTAAATAATAAATTAATTTAAAAAAGAAAAAAAGAATAATTTAAGGAGCTTAAATATTTTAAGCTTTACCTGACTCAGTAAATTTTAGAGTAGAAACCAGAGTCTATATCTTTAATAAGAACTATTGATATTCCACAAATTGATACAGAAAGCCCTAGAAAGAAATTTTGGCAAATCCTTGTTTGTTTGTTTTTTTAATTGAAGGATAATTAGGTTACAATATTGTGACGATTTCAGCCATACATCAATATGAATCATCCGTAAGTATGCATATACCCCCTTCCTCTTAAAGCTTCCTCCCACCTTCCTCCTCATGTCACCCCTGTAGGTTGTCACAGAGCATTTGCTTTGTGTTCCCTGCATCATACAGTAAATTCCCACTGACTATGCACTTTACATATGTGATGTATATAACTCAGTACTCTCTCAAGTCATCCTGCCTTCTCCCTCCCCTACTGTGACCTTATGCCTGTTCTTTATGTCTGTGTCTCCTTTGCTGCCCTGCAAATAGGATCATCAGACTATCTTTCTAGATTTCAAATATATTCATTAATATTTGATATTTGTCTTCCTGAATTCCTTTACTCTATTTAATAGGCTCTAGGTGCCAAAGCCTTTGACTGTGTGGATCACAATAAACTGTGGAAAATTCTGAAAGAGATGGGAATACCAGAGCACCTGACCTGCCTCTTAAGAAACCTATATGCAGGTCAAGAAGCAACAGTTAGAACTGGACATGGAACAACAGACTGGTTCCAAATAGGAAAAGGAATACATCAAGGCTGTATATTGTCACACTGCTTATTTAACTTCTATGCAGAATACATCATGTGAAACGCTGGGCTGGAAGAAGCACAAGCTGGAATCAAGATTGCCGGGAGAAATATCAATAACCTCAGATATGCAGATGACACCACCCTTATGGCAGAAAGTGAAGAGGAACTAAAAAGCCTCTTGATGAAAGTGAAAGAGGAGAGTGGAAAAGTTGGCTTAAAGCTCAGCATTCAGAAAATGAAGATCATGGCATCTGGTCCCACCACTTCATGGGAAATAGATGGGGAAACAGTGGAAACAGTGTCAGATTTTGTTTTGGGGGGCTCCAAAATCACTGCAGATGGTGATTGCAGCCATGAAATTAAAAGGCGCTTACTCTTTGGAACTGACTGAACTGAGGTTCATCTACCTCATTAGAACTGATTCAAATAAGTTCCTTTTTATAGCTGTGTAGATGGGGAAACCGTGAAAACAGTGTCAGACTTTATTTTTTTGGGCTCCAAAATCACTGCAGCCATAAAATTAAAAGACGTTTACTCCCTGGAAGAAAAGTTATGACCAACCTAGATAGCATATTCAAAAGCAGAGACATTTCTTTGCTAACTCAGGTCCATCTAGTCAAGGCTATGGTTTTTCCTGTGGTCATGTATGGATGTGAGAGTTGGACTGTAAAGAAGGCTGAGCGCTGAAGAATTGATGCTTTTGAAGTGTGGTGTTGGAGAAGACTATTGAGAGTCCCTTGGACTGCAAGGAGATCCAACCAGTCCATTCTGAAGGAGATCAGCCATGGGATTTCTTTGGAAGGAATGATGCTAAAGCTGAAACGCCAGTACTTTGGCTACCTTATGCGAAGAGATGAATCATTGGAAAAGACTCTGATGCTGGGAGGGACTGGGGGCAGGAGGAGAAGGGGACAACAGAGAATGAGATGGCTGGATGGCATCACCAACTTAAAGGTTGTGAGTTTGAGTGAACTCCAGGAGATGGTGATGGACAGGGAGGCCTGGCGTGTTGCGATTCATGGGGTCACAAAGAGTCGGACACGACTAAGTGACTGAACTGAACTGAAGGACATGGAAGCAAGCTAGATGTCCATTGACAGATGCATGGATAAAGAAATTGTGGTACACAATGGAATGTTCAGTTCAGTTCAATTCACTCAAACTTATGGCCATTGATTTGGTGATGCCATTCAGCCATCTCATCCTCTGTTGTCCCCTTTTCCTCCTGCCCCCAATCCCTCCCAACATCAGAGTCTTTTATGTCCAACTACTGTAAATAGTGCTGCAATGAACACTAGGGTACCTGTGTCTTTTCCAGTTATGGTTTCCTGAGGGTATCTGCCCAGTAGTGGGACTGCTGGGTCATATGATAGTTTTATTCCAAGTTTTTAAGGAAATTGCATACCGTTCTCCATAGTGGCTGTATCAGTTTGCATTTCGATCAACAGAGCAAAAGGATTCCCTTTTCTCCACTTCCTCTCCAGCGTTTATGTTTGTATATATTTTGATGATGGCCATTCAGACTGGTGTGAGATGTTGTCTTATTGTAGTTTTGATTTGCATTTTTCTAATAATGAGTGATGTGAGCATCTTTTCATGTTTATTAACCATTTGTATATCTTCTTTGGAGAAATGTCTGTTTAGGTCTTCTGCTTACTTTTTGATGGGGTTGTTTGCTTTACTGCTATTGAGCTGCAGGAGCTGCTTGTATATTTTGGAGTTTGATCCTTCATCAGTTATTTCATTTGTGGTTATTTTCTCCCATTTTGAAGGTTGTCATTTAAACTTGCTTATAGTTTCCTTCATTGTGCAAAATCTTTTAAGTTCAATTAGGGCCCATTTATTTATTTGTATATCAATTACTCTTGAAGGTGGGTCATAAAAATCTTTCTGTGATTTATATCAAAGAGTGTTCACCCTATGTGTTTTCCTCTAAGAGTTTTGTAGTTTCTGATCTTACATTTAGGTCTTTAATCTATTTTGAGTTTATTTTTGTGTATGGTGTTAAGAAGTGCTCAAAATTCATTCTTTTGCATGTAGCTGCCCAACTTTTGCAGAATCATTTGTTGAGGAGACTACTTGGTCTGTATTTCTCTCCCTGTGCCAGTACCATGCTGTACTGATGATTATAGCTTTATATTATAGTCTGAAATCAGGAAGGTTAATTCTTCCAGCTCTATTCTTCTTTTTCAAGATTGCTTTGGCTATTCAGGGTCTTTTGTGTTTTCATACAAATTGTGAAAGTATTTTTTCCAGTTCTGTGAAAAATATCATTGATAGATTTATAGGAATTGCATTGACTCTATAGATTGATTTGGGTAAGTATGGTCATTTTCACAATATTGATGCTTCCAATACAGTTCAGTTCTCTTCGGTGGCTCAGTCATGTCTTTGCAACCTTATGGACTGCAGCACACCAGGCTTCCCTGTCCATTATGAACACCTGGAGTTGGCTCAAACTCATGTCCGTCAAGTTGGTGATGCCATCGAACTATCTGATCCTTTATCGTCTTGTTGCCACCTGCTTTCAATCTTTCCCAGCATCAGGGTTTTTTCAAGAGTCAGTTCTTCGCATCAGGTGGCCAAAATACTGAAGTTTCAACTTCAGCATCTGCCCTTCCAATGAATATTCAGGGATGATTTCATTTAGGATGGACTAGTTGGATCTCCTTGCAGTCCAAGGAACTCCCAAGAATCTTCTCTAACACCACAGTTCAAAAGCATCAATTTTTTGGTGCTCAGCTTTCTTACATCCATACATGACTACTGGAAAAACCATAGCTTTGACTAGATGGACCTTTGTTGGCAAAGTAATATCTTTGCTTTATAAATTGTCTAGGTTGGTCATAGCTTTTCTTCCAAGGAGCAAGCGTCTTTTAATCTCGTGGCCGCAGTCACCATCTGCAGTGATTTTAGATCCCAAGAAGATAAAGTCTGTCACTCTTTCCATTCTTTCCCCATCTATTTGCCATGAAGTGATGGGACCAGATACCATGATCTTAGTTTTTGGAATATTGAGTTTTAAGCCAACTTTTCCACTCTCCTCTTTCACTTTTATCAAGGGGCTCTTTAGTTCATCTTCACTTTCTGCCATAAGGGTGGTGTCATCTGCATATCTGAGGTTATTGATATTTCTCCTGGCAATCTTGATTCCAGCTTGTGCTTCCCAACCCGGCATTTCCCATGACGTACTCTGCAAATGAGTTAAACATGCAGCGTGACAATATACAGCCTTGACATACTCCTTTCCCAATTTTGAACCAGTCTGTTCCATGTCTGATTCTAACTGCTGCTTCTTGACCTGCATATAGTTTTCTCAGGAGACAGGTCAGGTGGCCTGGTATTCCCATCTCTTTAAGAATATTCCACAGTTTGTGGTGATCCACACAGTCAAAGGTTTTGGTGTAATCAATAAACAGAAGTAGATGTTTTTCTGGAATTATCTTGCTTTTACTATGGCCCACTGGATGTTGGCAATTTGATCTCTGGTTCCTCTACCTTTCCTAAAACCAACTTGAACATATAGAATTTCACAGTTCACATACTGTTGAAGCCTGGCTTGGAGATTTTTGAGCATTACTTTGCTAGTGTGTGAAATGAATTGAATTGTGCAGTAGTTTGAACATTCTTTGGCATTATCTTTCTTTGGGATTGGAATGAAAACTGACCTTTTCCAGTCCTTTGGCCACTGCTGAGTTTTCCAAATTTGCTGGCATATTGTGTGCAGCACTTTAACAACATCATCTTTTAGGATTTAAAGTATCTCAACTGGAATTCCATCACCTCCACTCGCTTTGTTCATAATGGTACCTCCTAAGGCCCACTTGATTTTGCATTCCAGGATGTCTGGCTCTAAGTGAGTGATCACACCATTGTGGTTATCTGAGTCATAAAGATCTTTTTTATATAGTTTTTCTGTGTATTGTTGCCACCTCTTCTTCATGTCTTCTGCTTCTCCTGGGTCCATTCCATTTCTGTCCTTTATTGTGCCCATCTTTGCATGAAATGTTCCCTTGGACCTCTAATTTTCTTGAAGAGATCTCTAGTCTTTCCCTTTCTGTTTTTTTCCTCTATTTCTTTGCATTGATCACTGAGGAAGACTTTCTTATCTCTCCTTGCTATTCTTTGAACTCTGCATTCAAATGGGTATATCTTTCCCTTTCTCCTTTGCCTTTAGCTTCTCTTCTTCTCACAGCTATTTGTAAGGCCTTCTCAGATCACCATTTTGCTTCTTTGCATTTCTTTTCCTTGGGTATGGTTTTGATCACTGCCTTCTGTTCAATGTCATGAACCTCTGTCATAGTTCTTCAGGCACTCTGTCTATCAGATCTAATTCCTTGAATCTATTCAAGGGGTACTGAGTCTATTCTTCCAATCCAAGAACATGGTATATCTCTGGCAAATCTTTTTTTAAAAGCTTTAATAGCTATGACTTCCTGAATAATACCTAACAATGTCAGCTGTCTGACTTTCTAGCTCTAAGGAAATTGAGACTGCCAATTCAATAAGATTCATAATGCATAGGATTTCCAAGACTCGATTAGTAATATTTAGCTGAAAAATGTGTACCCACCAGAAATATACAATAAGCTAATTTTATCACAATATTTGAAAGAATGAAATAGAATTTTTAAAGAGAATGGCCAAGGCCTGTTGATATCCTTCTCAATAATGCCCACTTGTGTTGTTGCTGTTATTTATTCACTAAATTGTAGCTGACTCTTTTGTGACTCCATGGACTATAAATTACCAAGCTCCTCTGTCCATGGGATTCTCCAGGCAAGAACACTGGAGTGGGCTGCCATTTCCCTCTCCAGGAGATCTCCCAGAGCCAGGGATTGAACCTGCATCCCCTGCATTGGCAGGTGTATTCTTTACCACTGAACTCCCAGGGAAACCATGGCCATTTGTTTAATCTTGGCTAAATCTATAGTTCTACCAAATTAAGTCTTTCTACTCTTCACATCTAACACTGTTTTGATTCAACAGCTCTTTCTCAAATATTTTAATCCCTTATGTGGTTCCACAGCTTGGCAAGTCTAGCATAATATCCAAATACCTTTACACTCTATAAACTGTATAGACCCAGCTACAAATTAAAAAGATTAAAGTTAATTAGTAAACACAATCCTAATGTTTGTGCTTGAAAAACACATGATGAAAAACCCATAAAGGAAGAAATTCAATGCAATTTACCTGGTCTCTTATCCTTGTTTCTTTGGAGCAAGTAACCAGCTATGGAGAAGCAGAAAGAAGCTTGAATAGATTCATCTTGTTTTTAGCTACAAGTGCACCTACTCTAAGCTGTCCCTTCTCTTTTATAATCTGTACTTTATTTTTCTATTTTTTCAGCTATAACCATTAATCCAGATAATTATTCTCAAATAGACTACAGGAATTTGCCACATTGTAGCCTCAGATATTAGAAAATGTAACTGATATTTAGTCATGCACTTAAATTTTATATAGATTTGAACAAGTTCTCTGGTCCTTTAGTAGTTTGTCTCCTCATCTAGAAAAAGAGAGATGGCAACAATAGCCCCTTTGTGCTGTTTTGAGAAGATTGTGTCAGATGATACACAGAAAATATTTACTACAGTGTGTGGAAAAAAAATTATTCTATTGCTTGTGTATTCATTCATATTGAAAGATTAAATCATATATGTCTATGAATGACAAAATGTAACCATCAGATAATGAGCAGAAGTCAGTGTTAGAATAGAATCTGTGTTAACTGAAGATAATGTAAAACTTTGTAGGCAAATTTGAGAGCATAAATAAGAAAAGATAACATCACTTCATGACAAATAGATGGGGAAACAGTGGAAACAGTGTCAGACTTTATTTTGGGGGGCTCCAAAATCACTGCAGATGGTGACTGCAGCCATGAAATTAAAAGACACTTACTCCTTGGAAGGAAAGTTATAACCAACCTAGATAGCATATTGAAAAACAGAGACATTACTTTGCCAACAAAGGTCCGTCTAGTCAAGGCTATAGTTTTTCCAGTAGTCATGTATAGATGTGAGAGTTGGACTATGAAGAAAGCTGAGTCCCAAAGAATTGATGCTTTTGAAGTGTGGTGTTGGAGAAGACTCTTGAGAGTGCCTTGGACTGCAAAGAGATCCAACCAATCCATTCTAAAGGAGATCAGCCCTGGGTGTTCTAAACCTGAAACTCCAGTACTTTGGCCACCTCATGTGAAGAGTTGACTCTTTGGAAAAGACTCTGATGCTGGGAGGAATGAGGGGCAGGAGAAGAAGGGGACGACAGAGGATGAGATGGCTGGATGGCATCACCGACTAGATGGATGTGAGTTTGAGTGAACTCTGGGAGATGGTGATGGACAGGGAGGCCTGGTGTGCTGCGATTCATGGGGTCACAAAGAATCGGACACGACTGAGCGACTGAACTGAACTGAAAATCACTGCAGATGGTGATTGCAGCCATGAAACTGAAAGACGCTTACTCCTTGGAAGGAAAATTATAACCAACCTAGATAGCATATTCAACCCTAACCCTAACCCTAACCTTGAAGGTAGGAGAAGAGGATGACAGAATGAGATGGTTGGATGGCATCACCGACTCAATGGACAGGAGTTTGGGTGAACTCCAGGAGTTGGTGATCGACAGGGAGGCCTGGTGNGTATTTTCAAAAAACAAAATATTGTTTCAGAGATATAAATTTAATGTCATAAACTATTAAATTATTTCAAAAATCACTTAATATTATTCAAGAATATTTATATTTCTGTTTTACATAAGCATAACTTTATTTTGTTTAAGTAAAAAAGTCAACTAAGTAAACATGGGTTTCATATGATTTCCCAGAATGTGTTTCAGGCAGGAAGTAGCTAATTATATTAGAGGATGATTTAACATCAATAAGTTGGTTATGTTCCCTTGTGTTTATGTCTGTGTGTCTAATTATATTTGCATAAATATATAAAAAACCCTCATACTTTTAGTATCACTAAAACTTCAGGGAAAATGATGAGAACTATTTTTCTAAATATTAATTTCCACAATTTTTTTCAGAAGATGTTTTCAAGTTCTTGACCAGCAAACAATATGTAGAAGGTGCTTTATAATTTGTGTTCAAGAACAATTTTGTAATATCTTTATATTTGGTCTATTATACATAATCATCTAAACACTCTTACCTGATCTCAAGTCCATGTGATTAAAATGCACACTGACATCCAAAGGGGTATACATTGTCTCCAGTTTTCTGAGTTCCCTGAGCTTTCATTTGACTATGGCATTGCATTTTTCCAAGAAACTGTCAAATTCTACAAGGTTTGCACTACACTGATATTTGCATTTTTTGCCTGGAGAGACTGGAAAACTTGGACCAGTCACCTCAATTTTGTCAGTATAAATTTCCATTATTTTTATATTTCACAAACCTTCCTTCACAAGTCACCACCTAAAAGATGCAATGCTACAGTCAATGACACTGTGTGGATAAATCGTGAAGAGAACTGGACTCACTGCAAAGGATGAAATGTAGCTGCCTCTTTTCACATTAAGTCATACTTGTAGAAATGAGTTTTGGCTACTCACAAAAATCCATGATTGCAATTCTGAAGAGATGAGATTAGAATTCTTAAAAGAGCTCTTAACTGGGAGTCATTATATATATATATATTCTAAACATAGTTTTGCCNTACTCACAAAAATCCATGATTGCAATTCTGAAGAGATGAGATTAGAATTCTTAAAAGAGCTCTTAACTGGGAGTCATTATATATATATATATTCTAAACATAGTTTTGCCATGTTCCAACTTCACCATTTGACATTCATTCTAACATCTCTGTGTCCCAGCCCTAATTTATTTTATGTAATCCATTATGTTATTTTAAGGATTAAGTAAAAAGATATAGTGTGTATTTAAACTGCCAGGTAAAGTATAATATGTTACAAAATTCTTGAGGAAAAGATTTGATGATTTATCCAAGTTAACAGATACTAAGAGGACTTGAGAATTCAATGCCCTTAAAAAATCTTAAACAAATTCCTCATATTTCTGATTTAATATTTTTAATCCTAAATGCATGGTGAATATGATAAAAATGTACTTTTTCATTGATTAACATATCATAGAGTTTTTTACCTGTTAATACCGTGTATTTCATTAATCACTTTTCTTATTAAATCAACATTTTATTCCTGGAGTCTCTGAGATAAAGTCAAAAGGACTATGATCAATTGCTCTATTTAATATTTTCCTGAATTTAATTTGTTAATATTTTGTTTAAGGTGTTGACATATATAATAATAAATGTGATTAGATTGAAATGTATTTTCATGTAGTATTATTATCAGCTTTTCATAATAGCCATCCTAGTCTCATAAATGAGCTGGGAAATGATAACTATTGTTGTCTTCACTGAAAGTGTTTGTAAATGATTCTAATATTCTGTTTCTTAAAGGTTTGTGGAAATGACTTTTGGAACAAGTGGTTTTTTGAGCAGGGTAAGATTTTCAGTTACAACTTAATTTTATTAGATATTCACTGTTAAATTTCTTCTTAAAACTTAGATGAAGATGTTTTTTCTAAAGTCACTCTTCTCTTCATTTTAAATATTTATTTTTAGAGCACTGTTAGATTGACAGAAAAACTGAGCAGAAAGTAGAGAATTCTCATGTACCCTCTACTTCCTACAAACACGGTCTCCCCCTGGATTGATTTCCCACACCAGAATGGTACGTTTATTATAACTGAGGAACCTACACTAAATCACCATTATCAAACACAGTCCATTAAACTTCGTTCTAGATATTACATTCTATGTGCTTTCAGAAATGGATAATGCAATTACCTACATTGTAGATTCATATTGTTTCACTGCCCTAAAAATCCTCTGTTCTCCTATTCATTTGTCTCTCCTTCATAACAAGCACTGGTCTTTCTCTGTTTCCACAGCTGTGCCTTTTCTAAAATGTCATAGAGTTTTAACCTATGTATGTAGCCTTTTCAAGTTATCCTTTTTCACTTAGTAATGTGAATTTAAGATTTCTCTCTCTCTTTTCATTGTTTCATAGCTCATTTCTTTTTGGATCTGAATAATATTCCATTGTCTGTATGTATCATGGTTATTTATTCATCTACCTACTGAAGAACATCTTGGTTGCTTCTAAGTTTGCAATTGTTAATTAAAGACTCTATAAGCATCATCTGTAGGGTTTTCTGTGGATTTGGTTTTCACCTTATTCTGATGAACACCAAGAAGTGTGATTGCTGAAACATATATTCAGAGTACCTTTTGTTGGTGGTGGTGTTTAATCACTAAATCATGTCTGACTCTTGCAAGTTAACAATGTCAGCCTCATTAATAAATGTCTCCCAAGTTTTGCTATCTAAGCTGTTTTTGTTGTTTTTATTCCCTTTTTCAGACAATATTCATTAAACATGTGGATTTTGAAATATAAGACCTGTGAGATTTAAAAGTGTCTCAGGAGAATAAATATACAGCATTATAATAATGTCCCTTAACTAGGTCCTTTATTATTATAAATACTTAAACAACTTTATAGATTTCAATAAAATGTTTGAATGAATATTAATT
>SJYQ01000345.1:543001-557573 GCA_006410935.1 Redunca redunca | reverse complement strand
AGATAATAAAAGTAGCAAACTATATATTTTTATAGTAATACACAACATATTTTAATAAATTCACATAAGTAGTTATTATCAGTTAAACCTTTCATTTTTAACTCCATGCGAAGTTACTTGGATAAGTATAAAGCTGTGATTTGTAAATCTGGCAGTATATCAGAAATCCTCTCATTACAATTTTGAAGGATAAGGCCCAAGAATGTCTGTCTCTGAAACCTCCACCAGTTATTATGATGCACAATAATGACTGATAACAGCTGGTATAAATTATTATCCAGACTTGGAGTCTAGTGTCCTGAGCACCAAAACAATGAACAAATAAAACCAAATATAGAATATTGTATTACGATGCCTTATTTTGTGCTTGGATAAAAATGCAGCATAACAGTATCCACTAGTTCCACTTCTCTGTCAATTTTTAATAATGATACATGTTACAATTCTTTGTCTCATTTCCTTTCCCCTCTTTACAATCTCCCAGGATCACACGATTCATTTCCATATTTTTAAATACCATATATATGCTTATGGTATATATATATATATAATATGCCCCATATATATATGGGGTTTCCCTGATAGCTCAGTTGGTAAAGAATCTGCCTGCAATGCAGGAGATCCTAGTTCCATTCCTGGGTCGGGAAGATCTGCTGGAGAAGGGATAGGCAACCCACTCCAATATTCTTGGGCTACCCTTGTGGCTCAGCTGGTAAAGAATCCACCTGCAATGCAGGAGACCTGGGTTGGATCCCTGGGTTGGGAAGATCCCTTGGAGAAGGGAAAGGCTACCTACCTTAGTATGCTGGCCTGGAGAATTCCATGGACTGTACAGTCCATGGGGTCGCAGAGTCTGACACGACAGAGCAACTTTCATTTTCATGTGCTTATAGCTTCAAAATATATGGAACAAATTCATATCTTGCCTCTCAAATCTTTGTGCCACTGCCTCCTCACTGTCCCTGTAGATTCATACCAATTTCAGAGTACCAAAGGCTAAAATCATCCTATTCTATCTTTAACCCTTAAAGAAACTCATCAAAAATCCTACTTACCCTATTGTAAGTAATGTAACCAGCATCCACCAAGGTAAGAAAATAAACGTTGAAATCTGGTGCTTCTATTTACTAACCTCTCACCCCTTAATTTGGAGAAGGAAACGGCAACCCACTCCAGTGTTCTTGCCTGGAAAATCCCAGGGACAGAGGAGCCTCTGCCGTCTATGGGGTTGCACAGAGTCGGATACGACTAGAGCAACCTAGCAGCAGCAGCAGCAGCAGCAGCAGCAGCCCCCTTAATAATCTTCAGTGGTGGTGGTTTAGTCGCTGTCGTGTCCAACTCTTGCGACCCATGGACTGTAGCCTGCCAGGCTCCTCTATCCATGGGATTCTCCAGGCAAGAATACTGGAGTGGATTGCCATTTTCTTCTCCAGGGAATCTTCTCAACCCAGGAGTTGAACCCGGGTCTCCTGCATTGCAGGTAGATTCTTTACTGACTGAGCTATGAGGGAAGCTCTAACAGTCCTTAAAACTCATCAGTTATAATTCTTAGTCTTAAATCTACTTAATTCCATCTCCCTTTGTTCTGACTACCTCAGCTCAGTCCTTAAATTCTTCCTCTGTTCTTGACTTCGTTAAATTCCTCCAGCCTCTCTCTTTCTTAAAAGATGCTTACTTCCTGGAAGAAAAGTTATGACCAACCTAGACAGCATATTCAAAAGCAGAGACAATACTTTGCCGACTAAGGTCCATCTAATCAAGGCTATGGTTTTTCTGGTGGTCATAATGGATGTGAGAGTTGGACTGTGAAGAAGGCTGAGGACCGAAGAATTGATGCTTTTGAAGTGTGGTGTTGGAGAAGACTTGATAGACTGCAAGGAGATCCAACCAGTCCATTCTGAAGGATTGGACTGGGATTTCTTTGGAAGGAATGATGCTAAAACTGAAACTCCAGTACTTTGGCCACCTCATGTGAAGAGTTGACTCATTGGAAAAGATTTTGATGCTGGGAGGGATTGGGGGCAGGAGGAGAAGGGGACGACAGAGGATGAGATGGCTGGATGGCATCACGGACTCGATGAGCGTGAGTCTGAGTGAACTCCGGGAGTTGGTGATGGACAGGGAGGCCTGGCGTGCTGCGATTCATGGGGTCGCAAAGAGTCGGACACGACTGAGTGACTGAACTGAACTAGACTGATCTCTTCCTTTCACTCTGCAGAGTGATGCCAAAGGGAGCATTCTGAAATATAATACTTTTCAGTTCAGTTCAGTTCAGTCACTCAGTTATGTGCAACTCTGCAACCCCATGGACTTGCATGCCAGACTTCCTGATCCATCACCAACTCCTGGAGCTTACTCAAACTCATGTCCATTGCATCAGTGATACTGTCCAACCGTCTCATCCTCTGTCATCCTCTTCCTTCTCCTCCCAGGATCAGGGTTTTTTCCAGTGAGTCAGTTCTTCACACCAGGTGGCCAAAGCTTTGGAGTTTCAGCTTCAGCTTCAGTCCTTCCAATTTGGGACTGGTTTCCTTTAGGATTGACAGGTTGGATCTCTTTGCAGTCCAAGCTTTAGCCCATTATTGATATCCTGAAGACCGTTAACATGGTTTTTGCAATACATTTTGTACATATTAATAGCCATATTTCTCAGACTCTTCAGTGATTCAACTGCCACAGAATCGCCAAGGGGTGAACTTGTGAAAATATACATTCTGGAGTTTACTCCTAAACCATTAGATATGGGGGAACAAAAAAACAAACTTTACAAGAATACTCACTGCAGAACCACTGACTGCTGAAAGACACATTTTTGCAGCATTGCTGGTGTATTAAGAATTAGGAAATTTCTTCAAGAGCACTGCTGTGTGTGCTGTCAGTCTGACCTTTTTGTTGCCTGTGGACTGTAGCCTGCAAAACTCTTCTGTCCATGGGATTTTCCAGGCAAGAATACCAGAGTGGATTGCATTTCCTCCTCCAGGGGATCTTTCTAAGCCAGGGACCTAACCCTAATCTCCTGCATCTCTTGCATTGTAGGTAGATACTTTAGTGCTGAGTCACTGGTACTTATTTGTGGGGGAAAAAAAAATTATCTTCTAGGACATAAATTGGGCTTCCCTGGTGGTTCGGTGGTAAAGAATATGCTTGCCAATGCAGGAGATGTGGGTTTGATCTCTGAGTCAGAAAGATCCCCTGGAGAAGGAAGTGACAACCTCTTCCAGCATTCTTGCCTAGAAAATCCCATGGACAGAAGAGCCTGGCGGGCTACAATCCATGGAGTTGCAAAAAGTTGAATATGACTGAGCAATTAAGTAGCAGCAGCAGGACATACGTTATTGAAACTGCCAGAAACACAGTATTAGCAAGCCAAATTTCTGTGCAAGATTTTCAAGAAAAATTTAAACAGTGTAGTTGTTTGAAAATATAAATGTCAGCAGATGGATGAAAGAGCAAGAAAAGATACAACTGAAGAGAGAAATAGAGAACTAGAAGATGTATCCAAAGAATAGTCAGTGTAGTGACAAAGACAGGAAAGACAAAAGAAATGTGAAGTTGAAAAAAAAATAATGCTTTAATGTGTATTTAATAGGATTCCTTGAAAAATAAAATGAAAGGGAAAGTTTTAAGTAACAATTGCAGAATAATTTAATTAAAGCAAAAATTGAATNATTCATTAATTTAAATACTAAATACTGCATCATGAATCTGAAGCTACAAAATAATAAAGATCTATAAAAGTATATTACCCAGAGTAAATATATTAGTTATGAGTAAAGACTTTTCCAATTAAATACTACAGGTAATTGTATGTCATTCAAATTTGGTTATATCTATCAGGAAATGAGCTTATTATCAAGTAGCAAACAATTTCCAAATATCGGTGGCAAGAATCATGTTTTATGTCTTGTTTATCCTCAATGACTATTTTGAGTTTTCTGTGCAGTCTACCTGTTGTCATTATCATCTCACCTTGAAAACCAGCCTCTCATTGCCATTATCTGCTGCTATGAGTTGTTACAATAAAGGGACAAGATTATGGGAAGGCACCGTCTGCCTCTTCAAATGTCAGCCTAGCAGTCAAATCACATCACATGGCCTCTGCTAAATTCAGGTGGAAGGACAAAGTGCTAGATAAGTCAGAGTATGTAGAAGAGGTGGCTGGAATATTTGTGATCTCTCTAATATCTACCATCCATCATACATGAATATAATCTATGGGAAATAGAAGTTTGGAGCAATTTAATTATGATCATAATTACTATCAAATCAAAAAAAATTGTATTTCTTTTTTTCTCTCTCTCTCTCTATTACTCCTATGTAATATTTTAGTGTTTCAGGAATATATTCACCAGTTTATCTATCTCTTTCTGAAACAGGACATCAAGTACCTATTATTTTGTGAGAGAGGAAGAAATCACTTACATGGATACCACCCACTTGCTATGTCCCTAGAATAGTAAAATATTAAGGAAATCTCCAAGGAGAGAAAAAAAGAGGGGTGGGTAGCTATAGAACAGACAGACCTTGTAGAGAGTAAAGCAATTAGAAAAGGGAATTTGATCCATAGGTTATACTGGAACAAGACAATCCTTCAAATGTTGAGAGAGGTTTTAAAATCATTCCAATATAAATAAAGCTTCAGGGGAATTGTCTGAAGACGATGAGAGTGATGTGTTCCTGTTTCTTATCCTACTTAAGACAGAAATGCACGGACCGGAAAAATATTGTCAATCCAAGCATTAAATGTCCCTACTAAATATAGCATGGACCGATTTAAAATGCAAAAAAAATAAAAACAATTGTCAGTATTTTTGCACAGTGAACTTAACTCTATCCTACCAATGTGTGTTGTTCTCAATTTGTAACTTCCTGTATGTCTTCAACTAGTGTCAGTTCTTTTTTTGTTTTTAACGTGTTAACAGTACATTTTCAATGCAATGTAATTGTCTAGGAAAAAAAGGACAGATTTAAGTTAGTTATCAGAGAATTGCATATTAAAACTATAAAACACACCCACTAGTACACAGACATTAAACAGACTCCTGTCTGTTTTGGCAAAGATGTGGGCCAAATTGACTCATATATTGCTGGTGGTATTGTAAAATACCACAACCCATTCTGAAAGGTGTTTGCTAATTACTAAAAAGGACAAATGTACAATTACCATATGACCCAGCAATCCCATTTTTAAATATTTGCCTAAAAAATGTAACATATTTCAGGGGATTCCCTGATGGTCTAATGTTTAGAATTCTGTGTTTTCACTGCCATGGGCTCTGGGTCTGGGAACAAAGATCTTGCAAGCCGTGTAGCAACTCACTCCAGTGTTCTTGCCTGGAGAATTACATGGATAAACGAGCCTGGTGGGCTACAGTCCATCAGGTTGCCAAGAGTCAGATATGACTGTGCAACTAACATGCACACACATTCCATAAAAAGGCTTGTATGCAAATAGCCTTACCAACTAACTTATACATACAATAACATGGATGGATCTCACAAGGATTATGCTGAGCCAAAAATAGCCAAGTGCAAAAGCATGCCTAATATATAGTTGTTCATTATATCTTTTGGGATTTATATGAAGTTATAAAATTGTTTAAAAATAAAATCAAAATTAAAAATATCATTATTTTACAAATCTGATGTGGGTTAGTTATGAAATCCCAGGAAGAGTTTCTACTAAATGTTTCATTCACAACTTGTACTGAAGCATTTTATTTATGTTAGGATAACATGTCATTTTATACAATACGTATGTCATCAATTTCAAGCAAAAAGAAGCCAAGATAAAAATGTTCTCTTACTTTTTTCAGAACTATTTCTAATTTTCTCAGTGATTCAAAATAAGAAAACAAATGAAAAATATTAGGGAAAAAAATGCCTGGAGAAAATGAGAGAATAATTGTGAGGCATACTTTTTTAACAGTCTATTACCAGGAGGATGAATGTGAAATCCTGAAAATAATTCTAGTTTTCTTCCCACTTCTGTCATAAAAATTTTCAATGAATAAATACCAGGCTCCTGGTATATTCTCTTTGCAATGAATAAATACTAGGCTTCTCTGTCCTTGAAATTCTCCAGGCAAGAATAGTGGAGTGGGTTGCCACTCCTTTCTCCAGGGTATCTTCCTGACTTAGGGATCGAACCCTGGTCTCTTGCATTGCAGGCAGGTTCTTTACTGTCTGAGTCTTTGGGAAAGCCCTGAATAATACACACAAAGTATCTAAATATTTTAACTCAGTAAAACTGTGTGAAATAATAAATATGAAAAAACTTCCTATTTAAGTACATTCCCTGGAGTCTTTTTAAAGAATCTGCTTTTGTTTGCAGTGGTTATCACAAGTATTATAAAAGATGAAATTTGTCATTTAAGAAAAAAAGAAAAATATTCTTTCAATAGTGAATTAACTCAGTCTGCAAGTAATTACTGTGAGTAAGAAATACATCTGATGGTGATATATTTGTTCCATAATATCATTCCTATTTTTCCATGAGGTATATTTAAAATCACACAATTAGTTGTTATTTTGAAAGTTGGAAGCAAGAAGATGTTTATCCAGCTTTCCTAATCTTAACCACTCCAATTCTGATAGAAAATGCAAATCACATATTTCCATGGCATGAGCACATCTAAATATTTTGAATGGTAAGTCCTCACTTAACTGAATGTTTTAAAGAGGCAGAATACAATGAGGCTAATGTAAACTGATTAAAAAAAATATATTGACTCATTCTTTGCCACTAAAGATAAGGACAGATATAAAAGTATCTACTGATATGAAGTTCAGAATATAAAATTAGACCTTTTTTATTTGTTCATTTTAGAATCACTGGTCATCACTTTTTGGGGGTATCATATTTCACAAAATTTTGTGATTTTTAACCTTATTTTATTTCATGCCCCAATAGCTGAGCTGAATTTGTCAAGTTTTAATCTCTAGAATTTATGCTGCAAAATATATATTCCTTAATTTCTTAAATATTAATTCATTTTATAATATTTGGTGTAAGTTCCCAAAATCCAGTGCTCCACCTCCCATCCCCAGAAAATGTTTATTTGTTCCCTTAGAAGAATAGTTTCTGCAGGTCATAGGAAAAATAGCATAGACTTTGGGCTGGAGTGAAAAAGAGTATATAGTTTACTAGCATCATGGTAATTTCTTTGTCCTAATCCTGATAATTTATTTTCCTGTTAAATGAAAATCGTACTTACCCTTCAGTACAGATGATTGGCTGTGAGAATCATCTGATTACAGGACAGTAACCAATATACAAGTCACCGATTAACAATTTTTTTTGTTTTGAGGTGATGGAAAAATCTTTTTTTTTTTTTTAATTTTTATTTTAACTTTAGTTTACTTTACATTACTGTATTGGTTTTGCCAAACATTGACATTAATTCACCACGAGTGTACATGCGTTCCCAAACACGAATCCCCTCCCATCTCCCACCCTATACCATCTCTCTGGGTGCTCTCCTTGCACCAGTCCCAAGCATCCTGCATCCTGCATCGGACATCGACTGGCAATTCGTTTCTTACATGATAGTATACATGTTTCAATGCCATTCTCCCATCTCTTCCCACCCTCTCCCTCCCTCTCTCCCCCAGAGTCCAACAGTTCACTCTATAGACCTGAGTCTCTTTTGTTGTCTCCCATACAGGGTCATCGTCCCTATCTTTCTAAATTCCATATATATGTGTTAGTATACTGTATTGGTGTTTTTCTTTCTGGCTTACTTCACTCTGTATAATCGGCTCCAGTTCCATCCATCTCCTTAGAACTGATTCAAATGTATTCTTTTTAATGGCTGAGTAATACTCCATTGTGTATATGTACCACAGCTTTCTTATCCATTCATCTGCTGATGGACATCTAGGTTGTTTCCATGTTCTGGCTATTATAAACAGTGCTGCGATGAACATTGGGGTACATGTGTCTCTTTCTATTCTGGTTTCCTCGGTGTGTATGCCCAGCAGTGGGATTGCTGGGTCATAAGGCAGTTCTATTTGCAATTTTTTAAGGAATCTCCACACTGTTCTCCATAGTGGCTGTACTAGTTTGCATTCCCACCAACAATGTAAAAGGGTTCCCTTTTCTCCACATCTTCTCCAGCATTTATTGCTTGCAGATTTCTGCATTGCAGCCATTCTGCCTGGTGTGAAGTGGTACCTCACTGTGGTTTTGATTTGCATTTCTCTGATAATGAGTGATGTTGAGCATCTTTTCATGTGTTTGTTAGCCATCCGTATGTCTTCTTTGGAGAAATGTCTATTTAGGTCTTTGGCCCATTTTTTGATTGGGTCATTTATTTTTCTGGAATTGAGCTGCATAAGTTGCTTGTATATTTTTGAGATTAGTTGTTTGTCAGTTGCTTCATTTGCTATTATTTTCTCCCATTCAGAAGGCTGTCTTTTCACTTTGCTTATATTTTCCTTTGTTGTGCAGAAGCTTTTAATTTTGATTAGATCCCATTTGTTTATTTTTGCTTTAATTTCCAGAATTCTGGGGGGTGGATCATAGAGGATCCTGCTGTGATTTATGTCGGAGAGTGTTTTGCCTATGTTCTCCTTGAGGAGTTTTATAGTTTCTGGTCTTACATTTAGATCTTTAATCCATTTTGAGTTTATTTTTGTGTGTGGTATTAGAAAGTGATCTAGTTTCATTCTTTTACAAGTTGTTGACCAATTTTCCCAGCACCACTTGTTAAAGAGATTGTCTTTACTCCATTGTACATTTTTGCCTCCTTTATCAAAGATAAGGTGTCCATAGGTGTGTGGATTAACAATTATTAAGTGTTTTTTAATCATTGTTGAAATGAAATCCTAGGATTATTCAGTAAATATTTCTGTATACCTGTCAAAAATTATTTTGACAAGCAAAAATATAAATATTCACATTAAATTATTTATCCAATGTAAACTCCCAAGATTTTAAGAACAGGTGATTTCTTAGGCATTCATTATGTTTGACTGAGCTATATAAGAAACAGGAGCAATCAACACTGGATCTGTTGATTTAACAAAAGAAACCATCCAGAATGAAACACATTCAAAAGATAAGTAAGAGCAGCGCACCAGAAAGTTTGAGATGAAATAATCTCTAAGAGTGTAATATATGTAGGATGTATAAAATATGTAATTGTAATCCCCCCAAAAGGTGAGCATAACAAATATTGGATAAAATACTAGCCAAAGTTTATAAAATTTGAAGAAAATATAAACTGACAGATTAAAAAATCTTAGTGAACCCTTGATTTAGCAATATGGTAGTAAAGCAGAAGGAAGAATAACTGCAAGGCAACTTGGCTTATTTTAATTTGCTAATGAAGATCATTTGATGTAGTAGCTCACCTTAGGTTAACAGTCATCAGCATGTGGAGTACTTAGGTTTGCATTTTGAGGAAAGTGCAGATAAATTTTGTCACCATTTGTTTAGTTTTGATATATACAAGCTTTAACATATAATCCATACTAAAAATTTTATGTTTCTATAAGATATTGATTTTTATTTGATACTATGGTATCAGAAAATGAAATTTAAATTTTGTCTCTCTCTGGCAATCAACAGTTAAAAAAGCAACAGAATGTCTTCATCTTAATTTAAATATTCCAGGTGATTTTATTTTTTCAAGTCCCAGAACAGTAGTCACTCTATCAAAGTAGAGATCCTATGATAGAAGTGAAGGTACCTGCTAACCTAGGTCTTGGTTTTCCTTAAAGTAGGTCTTAGTTTTGCGAGGTCTTATTTTCAAACATGAAGACTTGCACTTAGCTACAGAGAATTGCCTCTCCTAGCTACTGGACTGTGTCTTAGCCAGAAGATTTCTCTGAGATAGTACTAGAAACCATTATGGCTATATAAGTTTGAGAAATTTAAAAACATAGTTTTGTTTAGGTGAACTCTAGAAGAGCATTCAGTAAATTAAAAGAAAAGATCATCTTTTCCATTTGCTTATCATTTTAAAGTAACATTTATGATGATCTCAACCAAAATTATGTGTCTAAGCAGCATTTCTAAACAGGAAAAGGGAGGGAATGACTAAAAGAATAAATACTTTTCAGGCTCAGATATGTTTTGTAAATCATAATGATGATATCATTAATTGGCTTGTTTAAATATACGGATAAATCACTTTCTTTAAGAGTGTGAGTGTTTTGGCACTTAAGAAAAATGAGTGTGAGCAAACTGAAACAAACAGCAAACTATATAGGAAGAACGATGTTCCAATTCAATACTTTCATTCTTAAATTCATATTACATAACCAGTCCTTAATTATTATGACTTAAACTCTGTATGACCAATAATACTTTAATACATGCCAAAATCCTGGAGTATTGTACATTATAATGATTATATATGCTAGTAATGCCATCCTGTGTTTGGGAAGTGATCTGGTGAGGGTGGGATATCAGGATTCATGATCCCAAGACTTTTGCTTTGTTCCCAGAGTAAGGACATTTGTGAAAGGGAGTTAAGAATCAGGTGGCCCCAGGGAGGGTCTGTCTTATAGTAATTCAGTTCTTAGAGTCATGTGTCTTGGTGTGTTGCTGTTTATGTTACAGTGCATGTTTTTCATGTGGAGGAACTCACTAAAATGATATTTCAAGCACTTTCCCCACTGGTTATCCATTTCTTTCTGGGGGAGAAGTGAGTTTTCTGATTAGAAATCTAACAAAACTAACCGGATATGCTTAGCTTAGCTCTTTTCTCTTTTAGAGTCAGGGGCTCTTCATGCTGTAAATTTTTCAAGGTTAACCTCAATAGAGGAAGTTTGTGGTTTTTCAGCTACGCCTGTACTAGGGTGAATAAGTGTAATTCTTCAATGCACTGTTAGCAAGCTATGTCTTCCAACCTATCTTTTGTCATAAATAAAGATGATATAATATATTAATCTTCATCTGTCTGACTCTTTCATCTAAGCCACACTTTCCCCTATTGCACTCTTTATATGTAATTATGAAGGCTCCTATTTCTTTCTATTGCACTGTAAATTTATCCACATCTTTCACAAGGCTATTTACATTATAGGCAGAGGATGTGAATTACTTTGTCCTATTTTATTTGCTTAAAAGTTTTAAACATAGGAAATGAGATGAATATATATGGTGTAAATGGATGAAAAGAGCAGCAAGAATTCCATTTGATAGAGTATATCTTGGATCTGTTTTACATAACAAATTCTACAGTAAAGTTCCAGTAACCTTATTCAGTAAGCTTGCTGCTGTTTACTAGAATACAAAACATAAAGGTGATAGATTTGTTCTCAAAGAGGCCATAATGGGGAGCCTACCGTCATCCTTAGCTAGCTGACCTCTGAATATTCAAGGGAACTTTTCCAGGCAATTAAACATCCTCTGAAACATACACAGCTAAGTTTTCTGTTTCTTCTGTTGGATAATTCATCTTTTACCTGTGGTTCTTTGTGTGATTCTTTCCACCTAGATCTAGTGAAAGAAACAGAAGTTTTATTAAGGGTGAAAGAGTCCATTGGCACAATGACAGGAGAAAGCCTTTGAAAACGCATGTATTTCTCATTCTTTTCACCGAGCACTCTTTCCGGTTCAAACCAGCTGTTTGATTCTCCAGGGTCCTTTTACTTAGAATATCTCAACTTTGAAAACCTTGTGGCATAAATTTTTAAAATGATGTGTTCCAATAATGGTTTAGAACTATTCCTTTAGATCAAAATCCAGGATGCAGAAACTTAGAATGATCACTGTAGGTAAAGAAAAATGTATTGCTGAAGTAGGTTTAAAAAAAAAAAAGTCATTAATGTTTCTTTGGTGAAATATTAGCTTATGAAATAAAGAATAACCAGGATTTAATAAGTATTAAATAAAAAGGAAAACTCTCCCAGGCCATATTATAATGCCTCAAAAATCGGGCAAGAATTTTTCCATTTCCTTTCTTTTCCAAGAGGAAAATAATAGTAATAACTATGATATTGAACCTCCTTTGGGATTTAGTAAAACATAAAAAGTCCAACCTGTGCATTTTTGGTTTTCATGACCTGAACTGAATATGACCTTCTCCCATACTTCCAACTTCCTTTCCAAAATTGAGAAATTAGTGATTTATAACATCATGTCATTTTTGGCTGAGGTAACATATCATAAATGATGCTGCACGTTGTTACAGCATGCAGAGTGTTGAACAAATATTTCTCTTTTCTTGCCTCTTTCTGTGCTGTTTATTCACTTGTATTCCTAGGAGATGCCATCTCAACACAAAACTTTCTGGCATGGAAATCTTTAAATGAGTGAAAATACCCAATGACATTTTTGGTGTAGTACTTGTGCTAGCTCTAGAGTCCCTCAAGCCTTCAGGAAGAAGCTGTTAAAATGGATTCCCTACATGTTCATTTTAAATGGGTCAGAAGGTTACATGATGATATAAAACAGCACACTAGAGCTTTAAAGATGATTTATGCTTTGTTGCATTTATTAATACTAATAATTCTGAATATTTGCTATAGAGAAAATACTCTTGAAAAATATCATGTCTGTCTGTGGACATATGGTGTTTGTAAAGTGCCTTTATTCACAGCTTTATATCCTTATGTCTAAGTTTTCTATGAAGTTTGGTTTTGTCTCAAACTTAGGGTTTTATCTCAAACTTAGGGTTTTATTCTTTCTCCTAGAAGAAAGTGATTCTTGGCTTTAGTAAAAAAAAATAAATAGAAAGGTATATTTCATACAAATGAATGATACAGATGCATGTCAAGAAAAGATGTGCAATTAGCTTGAAGAACACAGGTAAAGCAAAAAAGAATAGATGTGTTTTATAATTCCTATTTATTTCTGTAAGGGGTTTTACTCATTTATTCTATTTAAAGAAACTTTCATGTCATTTAATCCATGCTAGGACTTCCCTAGCAGTCCAATGGTTATGACTTACCTTCAAATGCAGGGGTGTACGTTTGATTCCTCATCAGGGATCTAAGACCCTACATGCTTCACTACACCACCCCCCCAGAAAAAGACATAAACAAAAGAAGCAATATTTTAACAAATTCAGTAAAGACTTTAAAAATGGTTCACATGCAAAAAAATCTGTTAAAAAAATACAGACCATGCACTGGTATGAATTCTTCTCACATATTAACTCAGGTAATTCCAATGATACCCTCTATGAGATAGCTACTATTAGGATCCCTGTTTTATAGGTAAGTGGATTGTGCTAAAGAAGTTGCTCAGCTGATCCAGCTAGTGTGAAAGAGCCAGATCCAGAGTCGGAGCTCCAGAATGTGGATTCCAGAGCCTGTGCTCTCACCCCGTATGCAGGCACTGAAACTAAAATATTGAGAAAAACAAAACATCAAGATGTGGCAGTAGTCTTACTAATTTACTTTTGCCCATATGCTAATGCCTGGGAAGGGAATACAAAAATTTACCTAGTGTTTAGCCAATAATTTTAGTCTGTTATTACACAGTGAATTTAACTGTCAATTTGAAAAATATACAACTACTTCAATATGTTTATATACTTCTCCTTTATTTATGGACGTTTAAGCACATTATATTTTCTCTTACAGATATGAAAGTTAATACTACTAATTATGGTTAATATTTGGAGAATGTGCCTAAGCCTTTTCACACTACAGTGCATTACGAGCAAGTAACAATTACCCCACTTTTAATGAGGAGGAAACTAAATACAGGATGGTCAAACAGGTAAATGAACATCATACAACTTTACAGAACAATGCAGGATGTGAATAGGCAGTTTGACAAGAATCTCTGCTCTAACATATACTACACTCCCTCCCATTGAATAAAATCCATTGTTCGTAGAGAGTCATCCAGAACCAAAGTGAATTTTCAAGACTATAACTGCACTAAGATAATTTGAAATATGTAATGACTATATTATTACCTTATTAAACCTGACTAGAGGTATCCCTCTACCTCTGTCAGCATTGGGAGCCCTATATCCCTCTGGATTAATCTATCTTTGTATCTCTTTCAGTTCAGTTGCTCAGTCGTGTCCAACTCTGCGACCCCATGAATTGAAGCACGCAAGGCCTCTCTGTCCATCACCATCTCCTGGAGTTCATTCAAACTCATATCCATCGAGTTGGTGATGCCATCCAGCTATCTCATTCTCTGTCGTCCCCTTCTCCTCCTGCCTCCAATCCATCCCAGCATCAGAGTCTTTTCCAATGAGTCAACTCTTCGCATGAGGTGGCCAAAGTAATGGAGTCTCAGGTTCAGCATCATTCCTTCCAAAGAAATCCCAGGGCTGATCTCCTTCAGAATGGACTGGTTGGATCTCCTTGCAGTCCAAGGGACTCTCAAGAGTCTTCTCCAACACCACAGTTCAAAAGCATCAATTCTTCAGTGCTAAGCTTTCTTCACAGTCCAACTCTCACATCCATACATGACCACTTGAAAAACCATAGCCTGGACTAAATGGGCACTTATGTAGAAATACATTTGCCTACTTTAAAAGGAAAAAATATCAATTCTTTAGGTAAGTACATAATATACTTTATTTATTAATCAATTATTGCTGAAAATTCTACATGTATGTGTCCAGATGTATAAGTTTGATTTCATTTTTTG
>SJYQ01000345.1:499534-516319 GCA_006410935.1 Redunca redunca | reverse complement strand
TTAATATCACTACTCTTAAATTTATGGTTATAATTTTATTTAAAATGCTTGCTATTTCAAAAATTTTGTTAATAGTGTTTCTATTTGCTTTTATGTTAAATTTTTGATTAAAAAATAGTAAACAGTGGGTAGTGAGATATCTTCTTATGTTTGTTTGCTGTTTTATCTATTATTTATAGTAAAGCTGGTTGTTAAATCTGTTTCAATGTTTTGCTTTACCAAAACCTTTTGAAACTGTGTTGTCTGACATCAATATGAATTCATTATTAATGTGATACATATGTGGATAGATATATACAAAAACAATTATAGATATGGATTTCTACATTGGTTGGAATATATACATATTCATACCCCTGTCCACTAACAGGATTTAGAAGTATCCCAGTAGCAGTGAGCATATCAAGTCCTAAGAACTTGGTTTCTAAATAAAATTCTCCAGTAAATGGGAACCAAAGTTTCTTAGGGAAAACACAAGACAATCCAGGAGTGTTTACAGTATCAAAAAATAAGAGATACTGAGATAGAAATGGAAGAATGGGAGTGTGACAGAGGGAAAAGGAGCCTCCCAATGGCCAGAGCTTAAAAAATTTGAGCAACAAAATAAATAATTACAATATTGGGTTATAAACCAAAGAATAAAAATAAATATCTAAACACATGTTGATAAAATAAATTTAAAAACAGAGGCTAAGTGATGTGTACTCACTATAGAATAATTCCAAATACCAAAGGTAGAAGGAATAAAATATAATGGATGATCATTAGATCATTATCTTGCAAAATATCCTAATGAATGATAAAATTTGTGGGTGAAATTTTATGATATTTTATACCCTCAGTATTAATTACTGTGATGGTTTTAACTTATGTGAAAATGCCTTAATAATACTACTTCCAGGAGGTTAATATTAATTCCTTTCCCCTTAAGTGTGGACTAGACTTAGTGATTTATGTTCAAAGAATAGAGCATGGAAAGTGACAAATGTTAATTCAGCAATAACAAAAACTGACAACAACTTAACAGAATGATTTAAGACAGAATTACCAGACACAAATCATATTAATATTATGTATTCTCTTATATGATATAATTTGGAGGATACTCACTTCTGTGCTGTTCTCCCAAATCCATAACTCCAGGCTAATTTTGAGAAAATATTAAACTAACTGTAATTGAAGGAATTCTACAAAATATCTTACTAGAATGTTTCATAAAAGTCATTAAAAAAAAAAAAGGAAAGACTGAGAAAGTGTCACAGATTAAAGTAGATATGATAAGTAAATATAGTGTGCTACCCTGGATTTCATCCCGGGATATAACACTGACATCTGTAGACAAATTGTTAAAATAAAGTCTTTAGTTTGTTAGTATTGTATTAATATGATTTTTTTAATTTCATAAGTTTAGTATCATTATTTAAGAGAAACAGGTAAAATTTATATGAGAACTCTGTAACTATCTTTATAATTTCTCCTTAATTCTAAAATTATTTCAAAATTAAAAAGTGAAGTGAAGTGAAAGCCGCTCAGTTGTGTCCAACTCTTTGCGACCACATGGACTGTAGCCTGCCAGTCTTGGCTGTCCATGGAGTCCTCCAGGAAAGTATACTGGAGTGGGTTGCCATCCTCTTCTCCAGGGGATCTTCCAAACCCAGGAATGGACCCAGATCTGTCACATTGCAGGCAGATTCTTTACTGTCTGAGTCACAAATCCAAAGGATCAAGTAACAGCAAGTGACAATCAGATTCAGTAGTAAGTAGGAAAATTTATGAAATTGCAATGCTTCCGCCACAGATTGCTATGAAGCTAAAGAGTCTGAAAATGATCATTATCAGCTAAAACATGGAGCAAGGAGTTCTCTGAAGCACTCTTGATAGAAGTGTATCTAATACAACTTCTTTGAAACAACTGTTTGCCTTTATTTGGTAATGCTGAGGACATGCTTATCCATGAGCCAACAGTTCTACTCTGAGGTGGATATTCTTGGGAAACTCATATATTTGTACACCACAATAAAGGTCAAGTTTGTCCTCAGTAGCATTATTAGTATATATTAGCCCAAACCTCAAAAAAATTGAAATGCTCATTGTTATTAGAGTGAACAAAGTGTTATAGAGCTATGATGAATTAACNGCACTGCTTCCGCCACAGATTGCTATGAAGCTAAAGAGTCTGGAAATGATCATTATCAGCTAAAACATGGAGCAAGGAGTTCTCTGAAGCACTCTTGATAGAAGTGTATTTAATACAACTTCTTTGAAACAACTGTTTGCCTTTATTTGGTAATGCTGAGGACATGCTTATCCATGAGCCAACAGTTCTACTCTGAGGTGGATGTTCTTGGGAAACTCATATATTTGTACACCACAATAAAGGTCAAGTTTGTCCTCAGTAGCATTATTAGTATATATTAGCCCAAACCTCAAAAAAATTGAAATGCTCATTGTTATTAGAGTGAACAAAGTGTTATAGAGCTATGATGAATTAACATATATATAATTAAGCTTACTGAACTCCAGCTACATGTATTTATGTGTATTATAAAAACAATATTGAAAGACACAAATACAAGATAAAAATTCAATATGATTACATTTATAAAAAGGTCAAAAATACAATTTATATTGTATCTTTAGGGGCACATATGTATAGGTAGTGTTTAAGTTTGTTTGGGGTGCTGTAACAAAAATACCATAGACTGGTGACTTAAATAACATTTATTTCTCAGTCTTGGAGGTTAGAAAGTCCACAATTAAGGTGCTGGCAGATTTAGTATCTGCAGCTTCCTTCCTGTCTAATAGACCTCATCTTCTTCCTGAGCTCTTGCCATGGGGTAAGGGATGAGGGAGCTTTCTGGGGTCTTTTTAATAAGGGTATCAACCCCATTCCTGAGAGTTCAGTCTTCATGGGCATAGCCTAGCATATGTAGTTTCAGTCGTGTCCTAATCTTTGCAAACTCACCAGGATTCTCTGTCCATGGGATTTTCCAGGCAAGAATACTGGAGTGTGTTGTCATTTCCTTCTCCAAGGGATCTTCCCAATCCAGTGATCAAATTTGAATCTCTTGCATCTCCTTCATTGGCAGGCAGATTCTTTACCGCTTCCACAGTCTGGCTACTGAAAGTCCCACCTCTTAGTACCATCCTTCTGGGGGTTAGAATTTCAACATATGAACTTGGGATGGAGGGGACAAGAACATTCTGGCATAAAAACGTGAGCGAAAGCAAAGAAGTAATTATCATCAGAGTCTTCATATGTTACTTATAGATCATTTGGGGATATATAAAGGATGCTTTAAAATACTTTAAAAATATGAAGCTATTGCATGAACTTTGCTCTATGTTATGTGGCAGCTTGGATGGGAGGGGAGAGTGGGCAAGAATGAATCCATGCATATGTGTGACTGAATCCATCTGCTGTTCACCTGAACTATGACAACATCATTAATCAGCTATACCCTAATACAAAATTAAAAGTTAAAAATATATGAAGCTATTTACCATAAAAATTACCATTGTAGTTATTCCTAAGAGGCGGGGTACCATGGAACAAGAACACGTGAAGGGGTTCTGGGAAGATTGCAGGTTTCTTTCCAGCCTAGAGGGTGGTCACTCAGGTATTGCTTTTCTAGTTATGTGATATGCTGCATGATACAATTTTATGCACTGTCGTTATATATAATATTTTTCATATTTTTAAAAGGCAAATGCATAGGTATATTTGTTTTAAGAAATCCAGAATCCAAACTAAGATTTTAAAATCTATAATACTCCAAAAATAACATTTGTACAATTAATGAATAGAAGAAAAGCTGATTACACAAAAGTTAACAAAGTGCTTACTCAAAGTGTCATTTGACTCTAAATTTGAAAATTAGGTATGGAATAGAGTGTCTGTGAATGTGAAACACATTTTCCCTTATATTTTGTAATGTAGAATCTTAAATTTATATGAAACTTGGAGTAGCGGTTTGGCTCACCATCCAGTCTAAATATTCAAAATTACTGCCAATGTGAGAGATTTGATATAATATATTCAGACTAAGCTGATACACTAAAAAATGTGAACACCAATTATAGGGACACAATAAAATCATAGGGGAGGTAGAAGAAGTAACACAATATTATAAGTTTCACTTTTGCATCATTTCCAATAGTTTATTATTCAGGCAAATCATAATCCCAGAAAGATTATACCCTCTCTGTGGCTAACTACAACAGTCCAAGTAAAATATTTCAGTCCTTCATGGGCTGGTTATATAGCTGAAAAGAGGGCTAGTCACTAAATACATCTCTTTAAATCCCTAGGCAGACTTAACTCCTTCACTCATCCACTATGGAGCTTTTATTTTTATTACTTATTATTTTTTATTTTTTACAATAGCTGTTGTCATTCCCATTTACCCAGTTGTTCACTGATTCTAAGGTTTAAATAAACCAAGACCATGAGAAGCTATCCTGATTCCTTCTTTGGTGCTGTAGTAAGATTTTTCTCACAGCCTCTTTTGATACTGTTTCTTCCATTTCATGGATTTTTTTTTTCTTTCCATTGAACTTCTCTTTCATTACCAATATGTCTTTATACTTTTCCAATTATATAAGAAAAGGGTGTAAGGGCTTCCCACTTGGATCCTGACAGCTCTTTCCACATCATTTATAGTATCTAAAACAAAGACTATTTGGGACACAGACATTCCTTTCACTGCTCCTGGATTTTGATACCACTTTGACGGATTCAAGCTAAGTAACTTCTCTCTCCATTGGACATTTGCCTGAATTTCAAGCCTGCTCTATGGGGACATATAGTCACTTCAGTTTTACTTGGAGAAACTCTTCCATTGCTTCTCTTGCAATACCAAGACCTTGCACATTTCCTCTGCTTTATTTAGAACAACATTCAACCACAGAGGGTTTTATCCCTTCATGGATACGGAATCCCAAATGTGTAGGCAGATTACTAGAAGCCATTTTGTCTATGTTTTTCCATGTTTTGGGAGACTAAAATTCTAGACTAGAGATCATATTGGATTGATATATTGGATTGATTTCACTCAAGGGCCAAAAGAACAGTTTTCATGAAGTAAATGGCCTAGATGCATGCCCAGTCAGGGGACACTCAGACAAAACTGAGTGGTAGTAACAGCCTATAGATGTGTGACTGGTGTTAAGAACTGTTAGAGACAGTGGTTTTCCTGAAAAATAATATTTTTTATCTTACAGTCATATAAGTAAGCCTGTGCTACTAAAAACCAAATCTAAAGTTTTTAACATCTGTCTAAAGATCTCTTCTATATACATTTTAAATTGCCTTACTTTAAACATAAATTTTNNNTAAACATAAATTTTGAATAATATTATTCTTTCTAATCTCTTAATTGTGAATAGTATATTATGAAAAACTAAATGAAATTTGTAACATGATAGAAGAAGTAATATATAGGGTGCAAGACATGAGAGTACATGAAAAAACACATTTTTGTTGTTAGTTTTCAGTTACCATAAAATTCAATTTTAGATTTGAAACCAGAGTTTTGCATTAAAGCATAAGTGCTTGATTTTCAGAGTAATCGTTTATTTCTAGATTTTCTATTTTGCTCTTTTTTCACTCAAAATAAAATTTTGTATGATATTCTGAGAGAGATAAGTCAACAATCTGCAATATGTTGTAGTCTGTGGCGTCTGAGGGAAATTAATACCATCTGTAATTGGAAATTTTGTAGAAACCAAATCTCCAATGAATGGCACCACAAATGCTATTATTGACTCAGAAAATTACTATCTAAATAAAAATGAAAATCCATGTTGCAGGCCATTACTATTTCCTTGCCTCAAATTAATTTCCTCTATACCACCTTTCCCACTGATGAGAGCCACTAGAGTTTTGACTAACCATAGTATATTGCTGTTCAGATGCCACAAATAGCACACAACATACCCACAACTGGAAAAACCCTGAGGATAGCTCCGTTCTCATTCCGAGGTGAAAATATTTTTTCAGAATGATAAACAGGGCAGCTAACCCCAGAGGCATTCTGATACTCACAAATATATAATGTGTTCAGTCGCTTCAGTCATGTCCAACTCTTTATGACCCCATGGACTGTAGCCCACCAGGCTCTTCCATCCATGGGTTTCTCCAGGCGAAAACACTGGAGTGGGTTGCCATTTCATTCTCCAAGACAAATAAATAATATTTTAGTGTAAATATCTATAGCAAGTTTGTCCTCTTTAACACTTAAATCTTATTTGCATGTCCAATAAGTCATTTGAAGAGAAGAGCATATTTGTAAAATGGTAGTTAAGTAAAAATATTTAACCCTGATGGCTCAGCGAGTAAAGAATCTATTTGCAATGCAGGAAACACAGGTGATGCAGGTTCGATCCCTGGGTGGGAAGATATCCTGGAGAAGGAAATGGCAACCCACTCCAGTGTACTTGCCTGGAAAATCCCATGAACAGAGGAGTCTGGTGGGCTACAGTCTATGGGACTGCAAAGAGTCAGATACAACTGAACACGATGCACAAAGACTCAAAAATAACAATACTATTACAGAAGGAGTCACTTTGAAATCATACTGAGTGTATGATTCTCAGTGTATGATACTGACAAATCAAATTTTTTAGCTGTTAGATCAAGAGACAGAATAGTCACTGGGCTTTGCAAGTTCATGAAAAAACATGTCATCTTGTTTCTTGGCCTCTTCCCTGGGTAGTTCTTGGATTCTATTTTAACTGCAAACATTCACATTTTTTTCAGATAAAGAAACTAAAGCTTTTGAAAATTAAGCAACATTCCTAGAAGTAAGCAATTCATAAAAGAACCAAGATTCCAGCTCTGTTCTACTTGAATTCAAGGTCTGTTATATTTCCAATCCTGTGTCTTACTTTTCTTTCCTATTCTCATCAATATCCTACAGACATAGTGCTCACTCCTTAAGGAAATGAAGTCTACATTCATGGTTTCCTGGAGGATGTAGTTTGGTAATGAGACGGTATAGGTATGGAAATCAGGTGGAAGACATTGTAATAGTTAGGCTAGAGGCCATGAGCATCTAAAACTGAGAAATGTCATAAATGGAACAAGAGAGGAGGAGAGCTAAGTGATGAGTACACAAAAATGTATAAGCCTTAACAGCTGTTTTAACAAAAGAGGCTGCTTTGCCCCATATGCCTTTTAAAGTCCTGGGGGAAAAAAATATGACTTAGGGCAATTAAATTTATCTTATGGAAACTTGTAATTAGAATTTGTAAGATGAGCCAGTTGCTACTGAGCACTTGAGATAAAAAAAAAATATATAGAAAAAGTTCAGGCACTTGGAGAAGAACAAAAAGATAGTGACTGAAAGAAATTCTGGCCCATGATAAATAGAAGTCTGAATTCTTGATGGCTTTCAAATTCCCAGTTGCACTCCATAGAGGTCTGGATGTATTTTGGTGTGTTTGTGGGTTTCTCTGATGTTACAGCATGTACCCATATAAAACCACTTGTCTGAGCTGGTTCAAGTGAGTCTTTGTTTTCTGTCAAAGGAGAAAGAGAGGAAAAAGGAAGGAAGGAAGGAAGGAAGGAAAAGTACAAAACTTTAACTGAGAAAGAGCATAAATTGTTGAGAAAGATCTATATTAATGGTGATAGAAACAAAAAAAAGGTTAAAGATGTAAAAACCAAGAAACCAGCAAGAGAAGTTGTGAATAAGAGAGTAATAAAGGCACAGATGCATTGATCCTTTTCAGAAATCCACTCAGATGATCCCAATTGAATAATGAAATAGGATGTCATTTATTCATATGGCAGAAACCCTTACAAAATTTGTCTATAGGTCATGTTCAATATGAAGGGCTTTCCGGGTAATGCAGTGGTAAGGAATCCCCCTGCTAGTGCAAGAGACACGAGAAATGTAGGTTCAATCCTTGGGTGAGAAGATCCCCTGGAGAAGGAAATGGCAACCCACTCCGGTATTCTTGCCTGGAAAATCCCATGGACACAGGAGCCTGGTGGGTTACAGTACAAGGTGTTGCAAAGAGTCAGATAAAACTGAGTGACTGATCACACACACACACACACACACACACACACACACACACACACACAAGTAAATTACAAGGAATGATAATGAAATTTAAAGTTCAAATAGCTTTTAATAGTGCCCCTTCTCTTTCCCCTACATTCTAATCTGTCCACTAAGCCTGTGTACCTCTTTCCTAATATAAAACATTGCATGCCATAACACACATTCAGTTTATAAGATTTACTTTGCAGTTTCTTGGGCTTCCCTGGTGGCTCAGCTGGTAAAGAATACACCTGCAATGTGGGAAACCTGGGTTCAATCTCTGTGTTGGGAAGATCCCATGGAGAAGGGAAAGGCTACCCACTCCAGTATTCTGGCCTGAAGAATTCCAATGACTGTATAGTCCATGGGGTCACAAAGAGTCGGACACCACTGAGCGACTTTCACTTTCCACATTCAACACTTTCTTCTTCTTTCCACTTGTTATTTCTTCCTAAATTACTTATTCTCCTTCTTGCTTTCCCTTTAAGAAACCAAATAAGTATCTTACTTAGAGTAACAGGCTTTCAGTAGATACTGATTTAGACAGTTTAATAATAAGGTAAACTTGTTCCTTCTTCAAAAAATTATTTCAACTTTTAGATTTATATCAAAACATTAGTAAAATTGAAAGGTCTAAGGAAAACTGTAGCTGAATTGTTGCTGGATAACTTAATAAAGAATGTTTAATTAGCAACAGGCATTTTCTGTAGCAACAGGGCAAAATTCAAACAAGTATGTAATTTTTTTTCACTTCTGACTAGAGGCTACAGTGAGAAAATACTGTCTTGTGGTGGGAATAAAAATATTTGAGGTTTTATCTTAGTGGGTCCAAGGAGTGTCTTTCATGTTTCTTTTGAGAAATGAGAGTAGGGAAAAATAAGAACCCTTCCTTTCCTATTATCTTGCCTGTAGGAGAGATAAATGAGAAATTAGAAAAGAAAATCCTGTACTATCCAACAGCTGGAGGGCTTTTGGCATCAAGGACTGGAAAGAATTGGAGGAAAAGGAAGAGCCTTTGATATAAAATAATTGGAAAGATGCAAAGTTTCCTTTGAAGCCACTCATACAAATTAAAGTGAGAATATCCAGGAATGGATAATCACTAATAATCAAGTTGCTAACGATAAAAATTAAACAAATATGATTAATNATTAATCTTAATAATATTTTTTGCATTTTCAATTGAAAATGCAAAAGAAAGAACAACTGAATCATATTCTGATGTGAAGAAAATGTTAATAAATACTTAATAAATCTAAATAACCTAAATATGATTCTGGAAATGATTCAGTACCTGGAGCTAGACTAGTTCTCCTACAATAAACAATTTTAAAATGGACACAGTGTAAAGTGAACTTATTTTCAGGTCAACTGAAAAGTAACACTATGACTCTGAGAATAGGGAAGTTTACAAAGTCAACTTTGGCACAAATGCCCACCTTGCTGACATGAGTCAATTTCCTGACCACACTGCAGAAAACTAGGGTCTGAATAGAGCACAGTAGTTCTGTTGAATTGATGAGGTAATGAAGACCTCTGAGATGCAACATCAGAGGAGGAATTACAAAAAGGGAGGGCTTGAGAAGCACATGAAGGGGCTTGTTGCAAGGTCATGACTGAGAGGCATGCTGTACTTTCAGAGTAAGATGAGTTGAGGCTTTCCAGAAAGTGGCAACAGACAGTTTTTTACCATACTTTTAAACTAGACTTTGCATTGCCAAGAACATGTGTACCCCAATGTTCATTGCAGCACTGTTTACAATAGCTTGGACATGGAAGCAACCTAGATGCCCATCGGCAGACGAATAGATAAGAAAGCTGTGGTACATAGACACGATGAAATATTACTCAGCTATTAAAAAGAATGCATTTGAATCAGTTCTAATGAAGTGGATGAAACTGGAGCCTATTATACAGAATGAAGTAAGTCAGAAAGAAAAACACAAATACAGTATATTAATGCATATATAATGGAATTTAGAAAGAAGGTAATGATGACCCTAAATGCCACACAGCAAAAGAGACACAGATGTAGAGAACAGACTTTTGGACTCTGTGGGAGAAGGCAAGGGAGGGATGATTTGAGAGAATAGCACTGAAACATGTATATTACCATATGTGAAACAGATCATAGTCCAGGTTCGATGCGTGAGACAGGGTGCTCAGGGCTGGTGCACTGGGATGACCCTGAGGGATGGGATGTGGAGGGAGGTGGGAGGGGGGTTCGGGATGGGGAGTATATATACACCCATGACTGATTCATGTCAATGTATGGCAAAAAGCACTACAATATTGTAAAGTAATTAGCCTCCAATTAAGATAAACAAATTAATTTAAAAAAGAAAAAAAGAACAGAAAATGGAAATATTTGAGTTGTGGCCCAACCAGAATTATCATAACTAATTAACATTTGCCCCATGTCCCAAGACAGCAGAATTAAAGCCACCAAATCAATAAGTAACATTTAGCATGAGTTTATTGTACATGTAAGAACAATTTGTGAACTGGGAGTCTTCGTATTTAAAACTAATCGGAAGTTCATCACATGAAGTTAAAAGATAGTTTATAAAGTGAAAATGAAGAAGTTGATTAACTTTCACAATGATTGATTCTTATAAGGGAGATTTCCAGGTTGATTATTACAATGGGGATTTTGGTTACAAATGATTATCTTATAGCATTTTCAGGAAGATGACTTAAGTTTCTTTTGTAATTATCAGAGTCATTTATAAGATCTAATCAAAAATAAGTTTTGTGTATATTCATGATAATTCACTTCAGTCATGTCCAATCCTTTGTGATCCTATGGACTATAGCCTGCCAGGCTCCTCTATCCATGGGATTCCCCAGGCAAGGATGCTGGAGTGGGTTACCATTTTGTCTTCCAGGGGATCTTCCTAACCCAGGGATGGAACCGGCATCTTCTGCATTTCAGGCACTTTACCACTAACTTCTTTACCACTAACGCCCAAGTTTTATGTATGTTCGAGAAATACATTTGGCTCGCTTGTGTGGCTTAAATGGTTTTTTCTGCTCAGGGAATTGTCAGGATGGGTCTTCATTTTGTACTTAATATAACGCTTTCTGGGCATCCAGCTGAGATAGCAGAAAAACCACCACATATTTGTAATAAGGACCATATCCTAGAGCACTAGTTCTTAATGGTAGAGAAGGTGAATGATGTAGGTTTGCCAACCAGTGGACATTTGGCAATGAAGGGGGCATTTTTGATTGTCATAACTTGCTAAGTGATACTGGTCTCTTGTGGGCCAAAGATGTTGTAAATCAACTTTTTTTTTTTTTTTCCATGCAACAGCCCCAGCAATAAAAAATTATCTGATCCAAAATGTAAATAATACCAAGGCTGAGAAACATTACCCTAGAATTAGATGTACTCTCCACTCATACCCCAGAGAAGCCTAAAAATAAGCCTCCACAAGATTCACAGGAGAAAAAGGACATGTTATATACACGGTAACAGAGAATAAAGTTCTGTTGACTTTTCATCAGAAATAGTGGAGGCCAAAAATCAATTGAGTGACCTTTTTAAGTTCTGAAGGTTAAAAAAAAGAGCAGAAGAAAAGAAAGAAATAAAACTGTTGACAAAAAGTTCATATACAGTGAAAATATCCTTGAAAGGCAAGGTTTAAATGACATTTTTAGAAAGATGAAAGCTGAGAGTCTGTCACTTCAAGAAATGATAAAATGTCTTTCAATCTGAAAGGAAATGACAAAACAGAAACTCAAATGTACAGAAAATAAATACAACCATTGAAAATAAAAGCCTATAGAAAGGATGGTCTTCAGAGTTGATTCAGTGTCTCAGCATGTTCATGAAGATCCCAGATTTTTTCTACCTTTCCATTTGACATCATTGGAAAATAGCATAGGGTTGGTAGCAGTATGTCTCCTACTTTGTAAGCATAGTTTCTGATACAATAATAAGCGGAGTCAGTAAAGGGGATTATCTTTGAAGTTTTAAGAAGTAAAGAAATTTTACAGCGTATCTCTTTTGCCAAAATTGAGTTGCCTGCCTATTATCAAGACAGACACAGGCACAGAGTTTTAGTGACCCTGATGGTTGTAGAACAGTCACTGCCATGGGATAAATTCCAAGGAGTCACCCTACAAGTCCTCCAGCACATGAAAATGGAACCTCCAACAGTAATATCTGGACTAAATAGTTTTGTGGCCATCCACCTTCCACAAAATCACATCATCTATTCTCTTTACTGGCAACCTAAAACCTAGATGTTTCGGATGAAAATTAGCCCATTCTTCTGTCTAGCTCTGTGGTCAGTTACAGGGTTTCTAGGATTGCATACTAATACACTCCATATTTTATCAAGAGTCATGACTCTGATGAAGCCTATAAGTACTAAGCACTTTAGTTCTCAGGATGAACGACATACTGAGGGAGGACTGGAGATTAAAACATCTTGAATTTCATTGCTTATATAACAAAACCAACTGTGTGGAGCAAGATTAGGGAATGACTCCCCAGGGAATGTGGGTGTACTTCCTCTAACTGTGAAGCAGTAGGGACTGCATCTTTGGGCTCTCCAATGTAAAATCATCTTCTGTTCTGAAACCATTGGCTTCCTGGGTAACAGAGCACTGGAGCTACTCATTCTTCTTTCAGAGTTAGTTCCAACCACTGCAAATATTTCAGGGAGCTCCTGAGTTGGTTCTTGGGTCTTTCATGATTTTTTAAACCCTTTTCCACTTATTGCAGGTATTCTCTCATTCTCTTAAAGTTTCTGAGATCAGTTTGTTTTCTTTTTAATTCCTCTGCTTGCTACCTAGACACAATTAAGGCTATCTTTGCCAAGAGTCATCACTTTGAGCAATAGAAGTCTCTCTCAACAGGGACCTGCCTCTCTCTACACCTCTCTGCAACACCTGTCACTGCCCATTCCTTCCAATCTCAAATGTCATTCTGCTATCTCCAGTTACCCAAATTCTATCAACCATGCAAATCCATTCATTGTCATCTCCCCCAGGGAGACATCTCTGGTCCAGCAGGCATCATTAATTGCTCCTTATAGACCTTGAATTTTTATGGCTTCTGCTATAATCGCCTGAAAGAATTAAGCTCACTTTTCTCCACTCATTCATAATTTCTCTTTTTTTTTTTTAAAATTTTTATTTTAACTTTAGTTTACTTTACATTACTGTATTGGTTTTGCCAAACATTGACATGAATTCACCACGAGTGTACAAGCGTTCCCACTTTTAAATGACAAGTCAGGTTTTCCTCATTTCTTACTCAGGGAAAGAGTAAGGCCTTTGCAGTCAGACATGTACACTTAAACTTTACTCTTTACTAGCAGTTTGACTTTAGATAAATCACTAAGCCATCCTGACACTTAGTTTTCTCCCTCTGTAAATAAGGAAAAATAAGTGTAATTGACATTGGTGAACTTTAATGTATGCTGAAGCTGAAACTCCAGTACTCTGGCCACCTCATGCAAAGAGTTGACTCATTGGAAAAGACTCTGATGCTGGGAGGGACTGGGGACAGGAGGATAAAGGGATGACAGAGGATGAGATGGCTGGATGGCATCACTGTCTTGACGGATGTGAGTTTGAGTGAACTCCGTGAGTTGGTCATCGACAGGGAGGCTTGGCATGCTGCAATTCATGGGGTTGCAAAGAGTCGGACACGACAGAGCGACTGAACTGAACTGAACTGAACTGAAACTTCAGTAAAAAAATAATGTCCCTATCTTAACGAGTCCATGGATGGAGCTGAATCAAATTTTCATGTGTCTCCAGTTTTCTTGGCTAGTTCAATTAGCAGCCTACTCATATATCAGTGACAAAGTTTAGTTAGATAAGGGAAAAAAAAATAGCCATGTGGGCCTTCTGTTTTTAAAATGTTACCAAAGTAACATCCCACCCCAAATAAAAATAGTGATATTTATTGTACATACAATAAGATATTTATTTTACATAAATACATATGTACTCATACATGTGTGTGTATGTATATATATATATATGGAACTTCATATATGCTGTTAAAAGTGTGGATGCTACAAAGTCTAACCGAACTATTCACTTTCAGAAAGAAAAGTAATCTTTCTAGGTGAATGCTATGGCTGAATTGGGTCCCTCCAAAGTGTATAAGTTGAAGTCCTAAATCCAAGTGCTTTAAAAAATGTGACATTATTCAGAAACAGGGTCATAGAAAATGGAGTTAGGTAACTTAAGGTCCTTAACATTCAGGTCTGATTTCCTTTAGGATGGACTGGTTGGATCTCCTTGAAGTCCAAGTAACTCTCAAGGGTCTTCTCCAACATCACAGTTCAAAAGCATCAATTTTTTGGTGCTCAGTCTTCTTTTTAGTCCAACTCTTACATCAATATGTGACTACTGGAAAAACCGCAGCCTTGACTGGATGGACCTTTGTTGGCAAAGTAATGTCTCTGCTTTTTAATATGCTGTCTAGGTTGGTCATAACTTTTCTTCAAGGAGCCAAGCGTCTTTTTATTTCATGGCTGCAAGTCACCATCTGTAGTGATTTTGGAGCCCCCAAAAATAAAATCAGCCACTGTTTCCACTGTTTCTCCACTATTTGCCATGAAGTGATGTGTCCAGAGGCCATGATCTTAGTTTTCTGAATGTTGAGCTTTAAGACAACTTTTTCACTCTCCTGAATGTTCATTCAGACCTGAATGTTCACTGGAAGAACTGATGTTGAAGCTGAAAGTTCAATACTTTGGCCACCTAATGTGAAGAACTGACTCATTTGAAAAGACACTAATGCTGGGAAAGATCGAAGGCAAGAGGAGAAGGGGATGACAGAGGATGAGATGGTTGGATGGCATCACTGACTCAATGGACATGAGTTTAAGTAAACTCCGGGAGTTGGTGACAGACAGGGAGGCCTGGCATGTTGCAGTCCATGGGATTGCAGAGTCGGACACAACTGAGCGACTGAACAGAACTGAACTGAACTGAGGGTCCTTGAGGTGGGCCCTAATCCAATATGAATGTGAAAGTCGCTCAGTTGTGTCCCACTCTCTGTGACCCCAAGAACTGTATAGTCCATGGAATTCTCCAGCCCAGAATCCTGGAGTGGGTAGCCTTTTTCTTCTCCAGGGGATCTTCCCAACCCAGGGATAGAACCCAGTTCTCCCGCATAGCTGCTGCTGCTGCTAAGTCACTTCAGTCATGTCCAACTCTGTGTGACCCCATGGACTGCAGCCCACCAGGCTCCTCTGTCCACAGGATTCTCTAGGCAAAAATACTGGTGTGGGTTGCCATTTCCTTCTCCACTCTTGCATAGCAGATGGATTCTTTACCAGCTGAGCATCAAGAGAAGCCCAAGAATAGTGGAGTGGGTAGCCTATCCCTTCTCCAGCAGATCTTCCCAACCCGGGAATCGAACAATGGTCTCCTGCATTGCAGGCAGATTCTTTACCGACTGAATAGGGGAAATCTGGACAAAGAGACATACGCATAGTGGGAAGATGATATGAAGAGACGTAGAGAAGATGGTCATCCCCACACCAAGGAGGAAGGTTGGGGACATACCCTTCCCTCACAGCCCTCGGAAGGAACTCACTCTTCCTACACCTTGATTTTGAACTTTGAGCCTTTAGAGATATGAGACAAAGGCAGTAAGAACAAACGAATACAGTGAATAAAAATCAAGATACCAGATACTTTTATACCTGGAGGAATTGTCTGATCTGCCAAAGGAATGGAGTTGCCATAAGGAGACACATTTGACAAGATGAGGAGGAACCAGACAAACTTTTTACATCTGCATAGGCTTGTGTTATGATATAAAAGCTAAGCATCCCAATTGCAAAGATGATCTTTCTGACATTAGAAACCTCCCTCATGTAAGAGTAAGCAGTGGCTAGGGTGAGGCAGGGAAGCAGAAGGAGATCATAGTTTCCAAATAACTGTATCAAAGGACTTTGCTGAAGGGAGGACCTGATGTAACTCTTCCAGTGTTTGATACTAAAAGTGAGCTGACTGGCCTGAAGTTTCAGCTATCAAAGTTATCAGTATGTAACCTAATGCAGTAATTTGAGGTGATTGCATGATGCAGGCCACCATGCAAATGGTGAGCAATTAACTTTAATTTTAATTATTTAAAATATTTTATTTACATTTCAGTTTATCCAGACCCACCAAGATTCAAGAAGGGAAGCCCAAGAATTGTCAGCAAGTTTTAGAGTATCTGGTTTCAAGTTTCCTTAAGAACACAGCTCTTTCTCTGGTGTCAAGATTGATAAGCATATTTTCTTGGTCTTTTTTTTTTTTAATAAACTTTTTAAGGATTTCTTCCCCATTTCCTTACACAGTTGAGTATAGGTAAAAGTTAATTTAAGCCTGAATTTGGCAATAAGGAGTTCATGATCTGAGCCACAGTCAGCTCCCGGTCTTGTTTTTGCTGACTGTATAGAGCTTCTCCATCTTTGGCTGCAAATAATATAATCAATCTGATTTCAGTGTTGACCATCTGGTGATGTCCATGTGTAGAGTCTTCTCTTGTGTTGTTGGAAGAGGGTGTTTGCTATGACCAGTGCGTTTGGTTGGCAAAACTCTATTAGTCTTTGCCCTGCTTCCTTTTGCATTCCAAGGCCAAATTTGCTTGTTACTCCAGGTGTTTCTTGACCTCCTACTTTTGCATTCCAGTCCCCTATAATGAAAAGGATATCTTTTTTGGGTGTTAGTTCTAAAAGATCTTGTAGGTCTTCATAAAACCGTTCAA
>SJYQ01000345.1:458946-483490 GCA_006410935.1 Redunca redunca | reverse complement strand
TGTCCTTAGGGAAAATTCCTAGAAATGAGATTGCTGAGCAAAGAAACAAAATAAATGTGTTTTATAAGATTTTATTCAAATCTCCGTAAGGATTTTATCATTGTTCACTTTCTGTGTTCGAAAGTGTTTTTGTCCTCACAGTCTCGTCAATCTTGCCTTCTTTAATCATCATGAAGAATAAGCTTCATACAACACAAAATATATATTCTTTTATTTTTTAACAGATTTTTGAAGTATAATTAATATACAAAAATACCTGCACAGGGACTTTTTGTCTCTAGTTATGTATGTAAGTCATCATCCTGTCCTAACAATAAGTAAAAAGCTGAACAAATGAAAAATCAACAGCTCTTTTATGATATTTAAGAGAGGTGAGGACACAAGCCAAAACACTACCCCCAAGACTGGCAAGACAGCAAGAAGACCGCAGTGATCATAGGCTTCCCTGAGCAAAGACTCACGAAAGAAGATTACCCTGGGAGCCAACACCAGAGAGGGAAAATTTATACTGTAGTTTATTGGCAAATTGATGAATTTGACTGTAAATAATTCTGAAAATTAAAAACTCTCAAGAGGATTCATTCGTAGTTCCCCCACCCCCTGTCACCCAGTTTTGTAAGATTTAAATCTAAGAGTTTGACCAGGTTCTCACAGTAGATATTGGAGAAAAGTCACTTCATACTTCCACAAGGGAAGAATAGCATTTTTAAAATATATCAGAGCTCTCTTTCATTCATAACAGGGCCTTCCATCAAGAGAAACCAGCTAATCAGAGCCTAAGCTGCTGGAGTGTTGTCAGAGCCTAACTAATCTGAGAGAAAGCAAACCTTCAATTCCACCCTACATTGGGCACTCTCTCCAACCTAAGGGGAGAGAAAACTTGAAAAATAAAAACTTACAAATACTGGTGAAGTTCACAGTCTAGAGGTGTAGGCTCAAGAAATAACTGAGACCAGTCTAAGGTCTACAGGAAGCTTCCCCTCTCTTCAACACTCTGAACCTCATTACTGAAGGTTTATTTATAGCAGTTCCTCTATGTGGTACATCCTGTCCAGCTATCAAGAAAAAAATAATGGCAAGACATTCTAAAAAGCAAATAATTCAACTTGAAGAAACATAGAAAACATCAAAACTAGACATGGCAGGGATGTTAGAATTATCACGGTAGGGATTTAAGACAACTATGGTTAAACCGATGCTCATGACTCTAATGGATAAAGTAGACAACCTTCAAAACAGATGGACATTGTAAGCAGAGAAATGGTAATTCTAAAAAGGGACTGAAAATACTGATAAATCTTAGAGATCAAAAACACTAACAAAATGAAGAATAACTTTATTAGTATACTGGATACAGCTGAAGGAAGAATCTCTGAGCTGGAAGTTATCTCAATAGAAACCTCCAGCTTCTCAGAAATCATGCAAGTGAGATGTAAAATACTGAGAGAAAAACAAAAACAAAAAACCCACCAACCTAGAAGTCTGTACCCTCCAATATTGTTTCTCCAAATGGAGAAACAAGGACTTTTTCAAACAAAAATTGAAAGTATTTCAGGTAGAACAGCCTTTCAAGCATAGTTAAAATGAGTTCTTTGAAGAGGAGGGAAAAAAATAGAGTTTAAAAAACTCAAATCTACATGAAGAAAGGTGGACTACTGAGGAAAGAATGTGTGAATATAAAATAAAAACTTCAAATTTTCTTAATCTTAATTGATCTAAGAGATAATTTATTCAAATAATAATCATAAAGTGTTTTATCATCAACAAATGTACTGGAACACTGGACATCCACATACAAATAATGAAACACAATTCTTATACCCTTCAAAAGATTAACTCTATCATGCTGCTGCTGCTAAGTTGCTTCAGTCAGTCGTGTCCGACTCTGTGCGACCCCATAGATGGCAGCCCACCAGGCTCCCCCGTCCCTGGGATTCTCCAAGCAAGAACACTGGAGTGGGTGGCCATTTCCTTCTCCACTGTATGAAAGTGAAAAGTGAAAGTGAAGTCGCTCAGTCGTGTCCGACTCTTAGCACGCCATGGACTGCAGCCAACCAGGCTCCTCCATCCATTGGATTTTCCCAGCAAGAGTACTGGAGTGGGGTGCCATTGCCTTCTCCATAGGCTTAAATATAAAAAAAAAAAAAAAAAAAATTAAAGCTCTTAGAAAATAACACAAGAGAAAATCTACATGACCTTGGGTATGGCAATGACTTTTTAGGTATAATCAAAAAGATGTTACCAATGAAAGAAATATTTGATAAGCTGAATTTCATTAAAATAAAGAATTCTGATCTGTGAAAGATAATGTCAAGAGAATGAGAAGACAAATCACAGACTAGAATAATTTATCCGCAGAAGACACATCCAATAAAGGATCATTATTCAAAATACATAAAGATTTTAAAACTCACCAATGAGAAAACACTTAACCCAATTTTAATGATGGACCAAAATTTTTAATAGGTACTTCATCAAAAAAGATATACAAGTTGTAAATAAGCATATGATGAGATGCTCCACATCAAATGTAACAGAGCATTGCAAATTAAAATAATGAGATAGCACTACACAAGTATTAGAAGAGCCAGTATCCAGAACACTGACAACAATAAATGCTGGTAAGAATATAAACCAATGGGAACTCAGTCTTCAATGGTGGGAATGCAAAATGATACAATCATTGTGGAAGATAGCTTGTTTTTGTTTTTAATGAAACTAAACACACTAATAATATACAATCCAGGAACCATGTTCTGTGTTATTTCCCAAAGGAAATGAAGATTTATATTCATGTAGAAACCTGCCTAGGAGTTTTATAACAGTTAATTTATAATTTCTAAAACTTGGAAACAATCAGTATTTCCTTTAGAATGTGAATGGCTAATAAAATAATATATCCAAACAATGGAGTATTAGTCAATAGCACTAAAAAAAAAAGCTATTATTATGCCATGAAAAGACATAGAAGAACCTTAAATGCCCGTTACTAAATAAAAGAAGCCAGTCTAAAAAGGCTACATGTATGACTTCAATAATATAACATAATGGACAATGGGAAACTGTGGAGACAGCAAAATTATCAGGGGTTTCCACCTACTACAAAGTGGGGAGAAATGAACAGGCAGAGTAGAAGAAACTTTTAGAGCAGTGAAAATATTCTGTATGGTACTTTAATGATGAATACATGTCATTATGCATTTTTACAAAGCCACAGAATATATAATATGAAGGGTATTCCCTAATATAAGCTAAGGACTTTAATTCTCCTGCACAGGTTCTTTACCACTAGCACCACGTGGGAAGCCACTGTAATATATTACTGTAGGTCTATCAGCTGTAACAAATGTAGTGCTCTGATGTAGGGTGTTGTGACATTAACCTTGCAAGTCTAAAATAAGTCTTATGATAATTATACATTTTTCATATTAGTTCCTTTTAATAAGATCTAGTTATTTTTGCAATTATTCATTTTTATATTTTGAGCACCTATGTTAGACAGTGAGACTGGCCAGATCTGTTTGTTTATTAGTACTCTTTTTGTTTTGAGGAAATTTGTATCAGGACTCTGTAATCCTTGTAAAAATGCATTGGAAAGCTCTCCACTTAAAAAAAAATCCTCCAGAATATTTTATAGAACATGAGAATGATCTCTTTCTTGAATGCTTGCTCTCTAAAACTGCCTTGGCACTGTCTCCCTTTATATGTAGAAAATTTACTACCTTTTTTACATCTACTGCAGCTATTGATCTCTTGAGGAACTATACTTTTTTTCTAAGCCAATTTTGGAAATGTATATTTTTCCAAGAAAATTGACCATTTGTCTATGTTGTCAGATTTATTACCATAAAGTTGAACACAGCATTCACCCTTCATACTTATTTACCACTCTTCCTTAAATCTTAAGCTTTGTGTTCTTTTTGTCCCCAATCTTGCTTGTAAATGCCTTCTCCCTTTCTTCTCTAATCACAATTAGCATAGGTTTGCTGATTCAATAGTGTCTGTAAAAAGCAGGAATTTTAATTAATGAATTATATAGTTGTTTTCCAATCCATTAATTCCAATTTTTATATATAGCAATCACCCTTTTAATTTCTTTTTGTCTTTGTTACTTAAAATAAAAACATTTAATACTCTATATTTTCCTATGAGTACTGTCTGGGCTCTATCATCCTGTTTGGCGGTGTATTTGATTCTTCTCTAATACTGATTACCATGACATATTTGGTTTTTGGATCAGTGCTTGTCCTCTATTGTTAATTTCTTATTATTTTAACTGAATTATGTATCTCTTTATATAAGCCTTTTTGTATGAAGTGATGTGAATCTGCCAAGTCTCACTTGAATGACTTGGTGGCAGGTGAAGTTCAACTGCTGCCATTTGAAATAAGCCAGCATCACATCTTCTGGACCAGGAATCTAATTGCTCCTCCCCGGTGTCATTAGCCATCCTGAACATTGCTCTTTCTCTCTAGTGTGTCACCCCACATTACTCATTGCTTCCAACTTCTATTTTGTCCCTTAATATTCCTTCAAATGAAAGATCCAGTTCTTATTTTATGTTGTAATTCTATATTGTAAATAGATTGGTAGTAGATAGATGTAGATAGTATGTATGAGTGTTCATGTATACATGTATGTGTGAATGTGTATGTGAGAGCATGTATCTCCTTTTAATGAACCATTAAAATATCTATAGATTTAGTGATAAATTTTGAGGATAGAGGGAATCAGTATATATAACATATTTAATGTCTTTCCTATAGTCTGAACCAATGAGAGAAAATGGGGGAGGTGTCTCCCATCCAAATACAAATCATGCCTGATCCAGCTTAGCTTTGGAGCTTAGAGAAGATAAGGCACATTCAGGTGGTATGCTATAGACATGGAGATGTCAAAATTTCAAATTTAGAACTTGCAGATTATATACTTCATTTGCACAGTCACCATGATTATATCACTGAATTAAATAGGCTTATCCAACCACTCCTACACAAGCGGTGTCAAAAAACCATTTTTTGAGGACTTCCCTGGTGGTCCAGTGGTTAAGACTGCCTTCCAATGAAGGCGATGTAGGTTCATTCCCGGTCAGGGAGCTAAGATCGCACATGCTTTGCAGGCAAAAAACCAAAACATAAAAAAACATGAGCAATATTGTAACAAATTCAATAAAGACTAAAATGATCTGCATTAAAAAAAAAAAAAAAACACTGTTCCTCATAGGAAAGAGAATGTCTAGGGAAGCAAAACAGCTAATGTGTTATATCATTTATAAACTCAACTCTGGAGTCTGCTTCTGTGGAGACTGAAGAAAATGCTTCACGAGATGTCTGGGCACTTGATGCAAAGCATATAAAACATGCTATGGTTACTTATTCCATTATTTATCACAATTGGAATATCATGAAAGGATATAATAGTTAATTATAATGATAATATTCACTTATTTAAAAATATATATGGAGCCCACCTCCATTTAGGAGGTATTGCTTATGGAATTACCAAAACAAATACCATAGTCTAAAGTAAGAAACAAGATTTCAGAAGTTTTTCGAAGGATGAGCAAAAAAGGTTCTTTTTTTCTTTTAATGTTTTTCCACGTTTACTCACATTATAAAGTCTAAACGTATCTAGAGTTAGAGATTAGAATAAAACTTACTGACAAAGCTAGGGTCTGTTTTAAGTTCCACTTCCTCCACCAGGGCAGGAGATGAGTGGGAAGTGGAGCTTTGAGAAAACTCAGTGAACTTGATTAATGCCCTCATGAAAAGTGCAACGGCATGTGAGTCCTACGTGCATGCATGAGTGCTAAGTCACTTTGGGAGTGTCCACCTTTTTGTGACCTCATGGACTGTAGCCCACCAGGCTCCTCTGTCCATGGGATTATCACAGCAAGAATACTGAAGTGGGTTGCCATTTCCTGCTCCAGGGGTCTTCCTCACCCAGTGATCAAACCCATGTGTCCTGCACTGGGAGGTTTTTTATCCCTGATCCATCTGGGAAGCCCATGTTTCCTACAGAGATATCTAAAGGGAAAGCAATGATATAACTAGCAGGTAGAAAAGTATCTGCTTTGGGTGGCTCACCTTCCCAGAGTTTTCTGGGATAAAGCATCTGTTTTTACCAAGAACCAGATGTGCGCCATGCCACAAGAGAGTTAGGATGGTTTTGTCTTGAACACAATTGAAGAAAACTACTTTGAGGTATAATAAAACTTAGCAGAAAGGCAATAGAGGTACTACTACAAACTTCGTAGTTAAACAAAGCCAAAATGACTAAAAGGTATAGAGATATGTTTGCCCTGATCAAGACATCTTTAGATAACTAACTGCCAGCCCCTGAATGACTGGCAACATCCATACAATTTTTTAAAAGAGAAAATCCAACTAAAACTCTTTGAAGTCCTGAGAGTTGAGGTATAACTTTACTCCTATATTTGTTCTTTCTTTATACCTCACCCTAAAAATATCATAAACTTGGTATAGCATGATAAGAAAAGGCAGACCACCCACTTTTTTTTAAAGTCACTCCAGAGGGCAACATTTTTATTAAACAAAATGTGGCTGTTTTCTCACTATGTATGCAGCATCCAGTTCTGAATCAGAGACTTGGAAGTGTTGGCTGGAAAAAGAGAAAAGCAAACCAATCATCTTTCCCAACAGACTTGAACTGGGAAAGGATCAGGAAATAATTTTTAACTTAAGACGGAAAATTTGGCAAACACATAACTAAATTTTCTAATGACTTAAGCAAGACTGTGTTTTGTGATTTGAAGTCATCAGACACATTTTATTTACCTAAGAGTTGCCTTAAAATTCATGGGTATTAGTAGGCAACTTCCAAGATGGCCCACAATAATCTTGCCTACTGACATTCATGACTTTGTATAATTCTGTCCCTTTATTGTAAAACTGATGTGACATCACTACTGAGGTTAAGTTCCCAAAGACTCTGAGTTCTATTTTGCTGGTACTTTTGGTACTTTTTTTTCTGACCTCATACATACTCACTCTGATGAAGCCAGCTACCTTGTTAAGAACTGTTTCATGGAAAGACCTACGTAACAAGAAAGTGAAGGAAGCCTACTGTCAATAGCTTTTTAGAAACTGAGGCCTATTCAACAGCCTGTACCAAAAAAAAAAAGAAAAAGAAATATTGCTAATGATTAGTAGAATGAACTTGCAAATGGATCCATTCTAAGTTTACAGATGAGACCACAGTCCTGCCCAACATCCTAACTGCACCTTTGTGAAAGACCCAGAGCCTGAAGGCCCAGCTGAGCCATGTCTGGATTCCTATTGCACAGAAATGGTGATGTAATAAATATTGTTATTTTAAACCACTAAGTTTGGGACAACCTGTTACAAAATAGTAGACAACTAAACATTAACCTGGCCTTAGTTTTCAACTGCAGAGATTGAAGGATATAAATGCAAGAAAACAAAACAAAACAAACAAACAAACAAAACAGTGAGGAGCAAAGTTTTTTTTTTTTTAAATCTTCTGTTTATATTCTAGAGAACTTGTTCCAATAAATGCAAACCCTACAATGTCTGAATAAAATATATTATCTGATTCCAGCAGTTCATAATTCAAAAAGAGAGATTTGCATCAAGGCAGGATGTCCTGAGAAATAACTAAACATGTGTGTATAGTGGAATTCCAAGGTCCTATTTTTTAGCATTCTTAAAGTCCTAGAAGGCTTTGAGTTTTCTTTCTCATCTAGAGCTGACTCCAGCTAACAACGAATTGCCTCCATTTAGGAATCATTTCAATATCAGACAGTTGTTATTTTTGTTTCATTGTGCTTTCACAAATAAAAAGTCACTCACAGAAACACACCTACACACAAACACACACATCCCCTCAGGAAAGATTCAGATGTAGAAGTCTATATTGAATGGAATGGTGGTAAGAATAGAAGATATATTTATATTCAAACAACATACATTGATTTAAACAGAACTTTTTAAGAACAACAATCACAATCATTACTTCCCTCCAGTAAGACATTTCTATAACATGCTTTACTGTATATGGTTCTCAATTCCATATCATCTCAGTATTTGCCTAATCAGGTAATTCACCCTGCCATTGCAATTATTTGTCCCTTTTTTTCCATAATAACAAAAAATAAGTTTCCCTAATTTTCCACATGGGACACTTCATCTCTTCAGTTTCTGAGGACTTAATTAACACTTATACCCTAAAATATACTTTTCTACCCCTGTGTGCACTGTGCTTAACAGCTGTTATGTCTGACTCTTGCAACCTCATGGACTGTAGCCCCCCAGATTCTTCTGTCCATGGGGATTCTCCAGACAGGAATACCGGAGTGGGTTGCATGCCTTCCTCCAGAGGATGTTCCCCCGAGGGATTGAACCCAAGTCTCCAGCACTGCAGGAGGATTCTTTCTATCTGAGCCACTAGGAAAGCCCATGGTTACTTATTAAAACATTTTCTTATAAAAGCATGAAATATCCAGAGTACATCATGAGAAACGCTGACTGGAGGAAGCACAAGCTGGAATCAAGATTGCTGGGAGAAATATCAATAACCTCAGATATACAGATGACACCACCCTTATGGCAAAAAAATGAAGAGGAACTAAAGAGCTTCTTGATGAAAGTGAAACAGGAGAGTGAAAAAGTAGGCTTTTAAAGCTCAACATTCAGAAAACAAAGATCATGGCATCCAGTCCCATCACTTCATGGCAAATAGATTGCAAAACAGTGGAAATAGTGGCTGACTTTATTTTGAGGGGCTCCAAAATCACTGCAGATGGTGATTACATCCATGAAATTAAAACACGTTTACTGCTTGGAAGAAATTTTATGACCAACATAGACAGCATATTAAAAAGCAGAGACATTACTTTGCAAACAAAGGTTTGTCTAGTCAAGGCTATGGTTTTTCCTGTGGTCATGTATGGATGTGAGAGTTGGACTCTAAAGAAAGCTGAACACCAAAAAATTGATGCTTTTGAACTGTGGTTTTGGAGAAGACCCTTGAGCGTCCCTTGGACTGCATGGAGATCCAACCAGTCCATTCTAAAGGAGATTGGTCCTGGGTGTTCATTGGAAGGACTGATGCTAAAGCTGAAACTCCAGTACTTTGGCCACCTGATGTGAAGAGCTGATTCATTTGAAAAGAAAGACCATGATGCTGGGAAACATTGGGGGCAGGAGGAGAAGGGGACGACAGAAGATGAGATGGTTGTATGGCATCACTGACTCGATGGATATGGGTTTGGGTGAACTCCAGGAGTTGGTGATGGACAGGGAGGCCTGGCATGCTCCAATTCATGGAGTGGCAAAGAGTCAGACATGACTGAGCGACTGAACTGAACTGATTTTAATAAAATACATTCTATTTCAAGCTACTACTTTTCAGCTGGTATTTTAATGTGACAGTGATCTTATTTAGTGGTGAGGATACTGAGGTTTCCTCCTGTATATCCACTTGTTTTGGGAACAGAAGCTTTCATTCACCTTCACTGCTTAGGGCATAACATCTGAACCAAATATGGACACTCTTCAGCAGTTCAGCATACATTCAGCAGAACTTGTGAGTTGATCACTGTCGATAAATCTCTCTTTTAGAGTTTTATTCCCAGGGAAACTAACCTGCAACTATTGGCAGAATAGAATAGCAGATTTCAGGAGGAAGCTAATGAGATGGATTTTAGACAAGTTGGAGTCTAGACATACAGTGTAAATTGTTCACCAGGTAGCAGAGGAAATAAATAGTAGAGAAAACTAAGCTGACTATATAGATGCTGGAGTAATCAATACACTGTATATATTTTAAATCACAGGAGTTAATACTTTTTATTGAAAAGCACTTACTTTTGTTTTTCACATCTGCCAAATTGGTTTTCATCAGGAAGTTTTCTTAAGTTCACTACTTACTCATTACCTGCTTATTAAATAGTCTAGTTAAACCATATATTCAACAATTAATTTATTCTAATAATAAAAACTGAATTCCTATAATACACCAAAGTGGGTTTAAGATATGTTGGTATGAATAACTTAGAAAATTTTCTAGCTAATGATTGAAAGGAGACAGACATCAATGATGTAACAATAATAATCCAGACAAAGATTCTGATGTGTGAATTTGTTTAGTATATTTATCATTACAAATAAGATCAGTGTAGTTGAAAAGCAGTAAATGAGGCAAGAGGATATATGGAGAGGAATTGAAGAGTTATAAACAGGCTTTAAACCATGTTTCAAATTTGTTCTTTATTTTTAAAAAGTTGGAAGAAATTTGAGAGTTAATACAAAAGGTAAATTTATTTATTTGTTTGTTAAAACTTATTGAGCACTTTTTCTGTATGTTCTAGTATTTTTTAGTGCTGGTATTACAGGGGTGAACAAAACAGATTCCCTAATTGTCATGTGCGTACATTCTGATTATACAAGAAATTGAATCAGAGAAATAAATAATAGTGAAGACCAATACAGAAAATAAATATCTAATCCTGTAATTAAAAACCAAATAGTGATAAAACTCCTGCAAAAACTGATAAAACAGCATAATAGAATAAAGAATGACAGTGGATGTTAGTTTAGGGTGACTGAACAAGAACGACTTTTTTAGCACATACTTGAATAAAGCTTAAAAACAAATACAACAATTGTGTTTATTACAATTATATTTACACTTACTTTATAAAGTGTAAAAATTTCTTGAAGACATAGATTTTAGAGTCACAAGCAAATAGATGACTTTTAAAATATGGCTTAAAGCTCAACATTCAAAAAACTAATATCATGGCATCCAGTCCCATAATTTCATGGCAAATGGGGTTGCAAATAGTTGGACACGACTGAGCAACTTCACTCTAGCAGAGAGTGTAGAAAAAAAGAGATAAAAGGAGAAGCAAGAGGACTTCAACAAGAGATTTTCAGTTGAGAGGAAAGAAGTCCAACTGGAATAAGTTAAAAACAGTATAACGTGGTGAAATGCTTGAATCCAAGAGAATGGATGACAGTTTTGAGAAATTCTCCTAGAAGTGGAAAAAGATGTGAGAAAATCTTGCGTTGAACTGGCATGTGGGATCAAAGGAGTTTGACAATGTTTCTATTATGCATTTTATTTGCTGGTGAAATATGTTCTTAATGATGCAGAATTTGGTGATGTGGGAAAGAGCAGCAATAATTTTAGGAGCAAAATTCTTAATTATGGAGAAGAGAGTGTGAGCCAAGGCAGAGGAAATGGATATGAGTGTTTTGTGTTCTTAGGATTATAAACACTCATATGCAAAATTCATTTTCTATAGCCTGACTAGTAATATTCTTTTCTTCATATTCTACATTACACCTACTAAGTTTACATATACATAATACTAGCAGAAATAAAAACCAAATGAAGATGGAATTTTCTGTTACCATTTTATTGGGACTTTTAAAATCTTATATTACAGAATATAAAGAGATTTGACCCCTTTTCTTTAAAGAGAATGAGCATAGAGTACATATAAGACTAGAAAAAATAGAATGTTTTCTATTCACTTAAAGCAACATTCAGATGTATGATTTCACACCAAGTCTCTATTTCATAAGTTCCACCTCTGGAAGATGAAAATTCCTGATAGATTAATACCTCCTATGGCCACTTCTGTCCATTCTCATTTCCTTTTTTGAAGATTATTAAAACAGGAATTCTTTCTGCTCAGAACTGAAAGCAATTCAAAATGTATTCTCAAAAAGTTTCTTATTTTTATAGAAGTTATAAAAAAACCCCACCTTTTCCTCTTTATATNTTTACTCATTTGAAAAGAATATAAATTGCAATAGGTTAAGAAAACTCAGCTTTATAGTGATAATTTAATTGTTACTGTGTAGGTTCTGACAAAACTATGTGTATATTTAAACATTTTTAATAGATAAATTGAGCTTTCTGGTGGCTCAGAGGGTAAAGAATCCATCCGACTACAATGGAGATGAGGTTTGATTCTGGAGCTGGGAAAATACTCGGGAGAAGGAAATGGTTAACCACTCATGCTGTTCAAGTTCATTCATTGTGAAATGTTAGACTTAAATGGTGCCATTATAAAACCAATGCATTTTAGCAGAAATACCCACATTCTAAACAAACAAAAATGCATTTTTTAGATGGTATTTCAAATATGTAGGATGTTTAAGGACTTAGTACACATTAGAGAGAATGCATGGGTATTTCAATTTCATCAGAGAGTATTAAGTTTTTTACTCTGTTAAAGTTACGTATATGCCAGGGAAAAAAAGTATTTCGGCCTTCCTTGACTTTGTGTGAATGTGTCCTGGACTGTGTTCGGGACTCTCCAATACCCTGAAAAAATAATGGCACTCAGTTCTACCCTATTCTGACTTCAAATTATACTGTGAGTTATTAAATAACTTCTATACAACAGATCAAAGCTGGGAATGATAAAAGTAACAAGTTGCAAAGTCACCATTGTAACTCATGCCTCTCTAAAGCAATGAACAGTTCAATGACAACACCAGTTGGCCATATTTATTAAGAGGAAAAGGATAATAAATTCAGCCTTGCAAACTTAGTTCCATGCTATCTGTTTAGGATAATGTAAGTTAATAAAAATAGTATTTTAAGAGTTTTACATTTATTTACTCAGTGCATTGTCTGTGATGAGCATTAACTCACATTCCATGTAGACAATGTTCTTTTTCACTATGAATGACTCAAAGTTTTAAATATTTGTTTTCTCTGAGTAAGGAAGGTATTGAGTTGTTAAAATTAAAATCAATACGAGCATGATTTTAAAAGGTGATATTCTATAGAGTTACTTCAAGCTAGAACCATTATAAAAATATTCAGTTGTGATTGATAAACCTGATAGGATGGGTGATATAATTTAAAATACTCATGATTACAATGTATAAAATCATAATTAAAATCAAAGAACATGAAAGTTTTACATTTTGGCTTCTAATTTATGTATGGTATTATTTTATATTTCACTGGAATGATGATTTACATTCAGTTTTGCCTTTCCTTATGTGAGTTTGGAATAGGAAATGGAAACCCACTCCAGTGTTCTTGCCTGGGAAATTCCATGTACAGAGAAAACTGGAGGGCCACAGTCCATGAGGTCGCAGAGCTGACCATCTGATCATACACGCACACATGTGACAATTAAGAGATGCTTATGGTCAGTCAGGCTCCAGGTCAGCTGCCATTATTATATTCCAAGTTCTCCAGTCTTAAACTTTTCTTATTGACATCATTCTTTTACTTTATTATGAAATTTACTCATTTCTCTGAGAGGTTAACTTCTTATCTCATATAGTAAAGGCTAAACTATTATCTAGAATATTTTTTTTCTTGCTCCTATTATAAGATATTATCAAACTACATGAAACAAAACTGCTGCTGCTGCTGCTGCTGCTAAGTCGCTTCAGTCGAGTCCGACTCTGTGCGACCCCAAAGACGGCAGCCCACCAGGCTCCCCCGTCCCTGGGATTCTTCAGGCAAGAACACTGGAGTGGGTTGCCATTTCCTTCTCCAATGGATAAAAACGAAAAGTGAAAGTGAAGTCGCTCAGTCGTGTCCGACTCTTCGAGACCCCATGGACCGCAGCCTACCAGGCTCCTCCATCCATGGAATTTTCCAGGCAAGAGTACTGGAGTGGGGTGCCATTGCCTTCTCCATGAAACAAAACTATCCCCCCAAAATTAAATGCTCCCTTTAAATTATATAATGATTGAATTTTTTTGTTTGTTTTTATTGCTTTAGTCACTAAGTTGTGTCAGATTCTTTTGCAATCACGTGGACTGGAGCCCACCAGGCTCCTCTGTCCATGGAATTTCCCAGGCAAGAATACAGTATTGGATTGTTTGTCATTTCCTTTTCCAGGGGATCTTTCCAACCCAAGGATCAAACTCATGTCTCCTGCATTGGCAAGTGGATTCCTTACCATAGAGACACCTCACATTTAACCATGGTATTAGCATTTATCATTAAATATTCATATTATAAAATTTATTTTCCAGTCACACATTTTCTCTCCAGTACTCATGTTGCATTTTTGGTAGCATTATTCTCCCTGTCATCTAGGATTGAATCACTTGATCTACAGTCTCAGTCTTTTTCTTATTTTCCATATTCACTAAAGCTTAAATCCAACATTCATCTCTTTTCTCTCCCCACAGTCGTTGTTTATCCTTACATATCGTGCAGACATTCACTCAGTGCATCCTGGGGACCTAGTCCTGCGGTAAGTGCTGAGGATGCCACTATGCAGACCCTTGGGCCCATGGACCTAGAACCTTGTTAAGAAGGCTCTCTGTGTCTTTCAGAAGTTTTGCTGCTTGTATCCTGTCATGTTCTATCAGAAATTTGTTGACTTCCCTTTACCCTTTATAATTTTATCCAGAAGAAATATAGTCAAGTCACATGCTTATGGAATGGCAAAGTTCATAGGAGTTATCTATTTTGTTGTTCGTTTTTGGCTTCACTTCCATGCTCTTAAGTAAGGCTAAAGCCTTTTTCAGACATACCCATGGAAAGCTGGGTAATATGCAACACAGTTTCTAAAGTGTCTGTTGTACCAAAAATGATTTCATCTCCTTTCCTCACTGTCTGAGTCTCCAGCCCTGAAAGGTAGACAGACTGAGTTTGTGCAATCCTGACCACACCTTTCAATTCAGACTTTTCCCACCTCTTATATTTCTATAGAAATGTATTGTTAAATTTTACCCATCACAGGATGCTATGTGATATCACTAAACTTGATATTTTCCGCCATATTAATCTGTAGGAATTGCATTCTCAACTGCAAAAGTGGTGTTTGAGGCAAGACTACAAAGGTCACCTTGAACAGTCTTTATTAAGATTAGCAACAGGAAAGAGGAGAGAGTGCAAGTTTTCTGTTTGACATAACTGTATTTCTCTGAATCAGAGCAGGTGGTAGAAAACAACTCATGAGCCAACCTTCTCTTTCAGTCATGCGGGGCTGCAGTTGTTTCATAAATTTCCTGTAGGCTTTTATAAATGCAATTTATATTTAGTTGATATTTATCACAATTACTGGCATTTGTGTGTGTGTGTGTGTGTGTGTCTTAGATTTACTACTTTTAATGAATTTTCATGTGTCTCCTGCTTTGGGAACAGTGTAAAGGGAAGTAGAAGAAACTGACTCCATTTTAATCCAGAAGTTGCCTCACCTTGTTTTTTTTCTTTTTTTTGTAATGTAACTACTGATTGGGTTTATTTACAGGGCCATCTTTTTTTCTCTCTCTCGCTTTTAGGAGGAACAGGTTTTGAAAGTTTAGTTTAATTGAAAGAGAAACAGAAGAATAGAAAAAACAAATCATCTAATCTTTGGATGTGTAGAGCAGTGTTTTCATTCTTTTGTATCTTTAAGTATCAGTTTATATTAACTTTTTACATGAAATTTGCCATCATTTCAGTTCAGTTCAGTCACTCAGTCGTGTCCGACTCTTTGCGACCCCATGAATTGCAGCACGCCAGGCCTCCCTGTCCATCAACAACTCCCGGAGTTCACTCAAACTCACGTCGATCGAGTCGGTGATGCCATCCAGGCATCTCATCCTCTGTCGTCCCCTTTTCCTCCTGCCCCAAATCCCTCCCAGCATCAGAGTCTTTTCCAATGAGTCAACACTTCGCATGAGGTGGCCAAAGTACTGGAGTTTCAGCTTTAGCATCGTTCCTTCCAAAGAACACCCAGGGCTGATCTCTTTAGAATGGACTGGTTGGATCTCCTTGCACTCCAAGGGACTCTCAAGAGTCTTCTCCAACACCACAGTTCAAAAGCATCAATACTTCGGTGCTCAGCTTTCTTCACAGTCCAACTCTCACATCCATACATGACCACTGGAAAAACCATAGCCTTGACTAGACAGACTTTAGTTGGCAAAGTAATGTCTCTGTTTTTCAATATGCTATCTAGGTTGGTCATAACTTTCCTTCCCAGGAGTAAGTGTCATTTAATTTCATGGCTGCAGTCACCATCTGCTGTGATTTTGGAGCCCAGAAAAATAAAGTCTGACACTGTTTCCACTGTTTCCCCATCTATTTGCCATGAAGTGATGGGACCAAATTTGCCATAGATTGTCAATAAAGCATTTTCAAACCACTTTTTAAGCATGACAAGGAAATATGCACAGACTGGCCAATAAGATGCTTTCCTTCCCATCTTAGTTATTTCAAACAAGTTATTTCATATGCACTACAATAAAACTATATACTTCAAATAAAATATGATTTATGCCTTTATATAAGCTTGATCACAACTAGTTTTCCTCTGTAATATGAAAAAAAAATGAATTGCTTNAGTATGTCCTTAAGGAATGGAGTGAAGAAGGCACATCTCTAACAGCTGTGTTTTCTGAATTTTAAATAAATAAGACATATAAATAGGCTATGATTAAGTTAAACCAGAAGCCCTACATTTTTAAAAGTGCAGACTATTGTCAATTTAGATTCTAAAGCTTTCTCTTTTATTTTAAAAATTAACATATAACCAATTTGTTTCCAAGACAAATCATTCAATATCATGGTAATCCAAGTCTATGCCCCGACCAGTAACACTAAGAAGCTGAAGTTGAACAGTTCTATGAAGCCCTACAAGACCTTCTAGCACTAACACTCAAAAACAGATGTCCTTTTCATTATAGGGGACTGGAATGTTAAAGTAGAAAGTCAAGAAACACCTGGAGTAATAGGCAAATTTAGCCTTGAAGTACAGAATGAAGCAGGGCAAAGGCTAATAGAGTTCTGCCAAGAGAACGCACTGGTCATAGCAAACACCCTCTTCCAACAACACAAGAGAAGACTCTACACATGGACATCACCAGATGGTCAACCCTGAAATCAGATTGATCATATTCTTTGCAGCCAAAGATGGATAAGCTCTATACAGTCAGCAAAAACAATACTGGGAACTGACTGTGGCTCAGATCATGAACTCCTTATTGCCAAATTCAGACTGAAATTGAAGAAAGCGGGGAAAACCACTAGACCATTTAGGTATGACCTAAATCATATGTATTATGACTATACAGTGGAAGTGAGAAATAGATTAGAGGGACTAGATCTGTTAGACAGAGTGCCTGATGAACTATGGACAGAGGTTCATGACATTGTACAGGAGACAGGAATCAAGACCATCCCCAAGAAAAAGAAATGCAAAAAAGCAATACGGTTGTCTGAGGGGGTCTTACAAACAGTTATGAAAAGAAGGGAAGTGAAAAGCAAAGGAGAAAAGGAAAGATATTCCCATTTGAATACAGAGTTACAAGAATAGCAAAGAGAGATAAGAAAGCATTCCTCAGTGATCAATGCAAAGAAATAAAGGAAAACAATAGAATAGGAAAGACTAGAGATCTCTTCAAGAAAATTAGAGATACCAAGGGAACATTTTATGCAGAGATGGGCTCAATAAAGAACAGAAATGGTAGGGACCTAACAGAAGCAGAAAATATTAAGAAGAGGTGGCAAGAATACACAGAAGAACTGTACAAAAAAGAGCTTCACAACCCAGATAATCATGACTGTGTGATCACTCACCTAGAACCAGACATCCTGGAATGTGAAGTCAAGTGGACCTTAGGAAGCATCACTGTGAACAAAGCTAGTGGAGGTGAAGGAATTCCAGTTGAGCTATTTCAAATTCTGAAAGATGATGCTGTGAAAGTGCTGCACTCAATATGCCAGCAAATTTGGAAAATTCAGCAGTGGCCACAGGACTGGAAAAGGTCAGTTTTCATTCCAATTCCAAAGAAAGGCAATGCCAAAGAATGCTCAAACTACTGCATAATTGCACACATCTCACACGCTAGTAGAGTAATGCTCAAAATTCTTCAAGCCAGGCTTCAGCAATACATGAACTGTGAACTTCCTGATGTTCAAGCTGGTTTTAGAAAAGGCAGAGGAACCAAAGATCAAATTGCCAACATCCGCTGGATCATGGTAAAAGAAAGAGAGTTCCAGAAAAACATCTATTTCTACTTTATTGACTATACCAAAGCCTTTGACTGTGTGGATCACAATAAACTGTGGAAAATTCTGAAAGAGATGGGAATACCAGACCACCTGACCTGCCTCTTGAGAAATCTGTATGCAGGTCAGGAAGCAACAGTTAGAACTGGACATGGAACAGCAGACTGGTTCCAAATAGGAAAAGGAGTGCATCAAGGCTGTATATTGTCACCCTGCTTGTTTAACTTATATGCAGAGTACATCATGAGAAATGCTGGGCTGGAGGGAGCACAGACTTGAATGAAAATTGCTGGAAAAATATCAATAACCTCAGATATGCAGATGAGACTACCCTTATTACAGAGAGTGAAGAGGAACTAAAGAGTCTCTTAATGAAAGTGAAAGAGGAGAGTGGAAAAGTTGGCTAAAGCTCAACAGAAAACTAAGATCATGACATCCAGTCCCATCACTTCATAGCAAATAGATGGGCAAACGTTGGAAGTGTCTGACTTTATTTTTCTGGGCTCCAAAATCACTGCAGATGGTGATTGCAGCCATGAAATTAAAAGACGTTTACTCCTTAAAAGGAAAGTAATGACCAACCTCGACACCATATTGAAAACCAGAGACATTATTTTGCCAACAAAAGTCCATCTAGTCAAGGCTATGGTTTTTCCAGTGATCATGTATGAATGTGAGAGTTGGACTGTGAAGAAAGCTGAGCACTGAAGAATTAATGCTTTTGAACTGTGGTGTTGGAGAAGACTCTTGAGAGTCCCTTGGACTGCAAGGATATCCAACTAGTCCATTCTAAAGGAGATCAGTCCTGTGTGTTCATTAGAGGGACTGATGCTAAAGCTGAAAGTCCAATACTTTGGCCACCTGATGCGAAGAGTTGATTTATTGGAAAAGACTCTGATGCTGGGAGGGATTTGGGGCAGGAGGAGAAGGGGACGACAGAGGATGAGATGGCATCACCAACTTGATGGACGTGAGTCTGAGTGAACTCCGGGAGTTGTTGATGGACAGGGAGGCCTGGTGTGCTCCGTTCATAGGCTCGCAAAGAGTCGAGCATGACTGATTGACTGAACTGAGCTGAGTTATATTATTTCTGGCATAAGAGTGTGGTAGCCAAAAACAATCAGTTTAAGAACAATATTTTTCGTGTGTGAATTTTAATGTAATTGAATAAAAATTCGATTTAAAATACATGCACAGTCTTTTAATGTTGTGTTACATAATTATGCATATATATTTATTCAATGCAAAAAATGCAAAACATGTTAATAAGAAAAAGCTCTTATTTTCTTTGTAAAACTCTAAGAAATTAGTACAAGATAATTATTTTTCCAATTTAATTTTCAGTTTTCAATAATTATTCCATGAATAACTTGAAATACCCAAAGTAGTTAATAGAAGTTATCAAAATTTATGTCATCTATATATTCTTCATATTATAAATTTGATCATTTTGTATACCAATATATTTTGAAAACAACTGCTGAATAAGAATAAGAATGAAGAGAAAGAAGAGGATGGGGGAGGAAGAAAAAGAAGAAAGTAATATGTGTAAAGCAATATTTTAAATATTTACACCAATTTAATGAACTGGATATTAGCGTTAACTTTACTTTTTCAGTGAGAAACCTGAGACACAGCAGGTATAATATCTTGCCCAAGTTTTTATAGCTATTCCCTGTTAGAAGCAGAAATTAATTTTAGAAGTCTGGCTCAAAGTCTGTACTTTTAATCAATATTTATTCTGAGAGACATATTTAAGATAGGTATACAAAAAGATAGGAGAATAAAATATATTTGCTTCTAATTCATTACTATTTATTGAGAAAAAAGATAACTTCAGAGCTGATATTAAAGGCTATGTTCCACAAAGTCATAAAGGATATAACTTTATTTGCTCCACTGGGAAACCTCATATTCCCTCAAGTTCAAGTTGGATGTTCTAGCCTCACATCTATGTTTTAGCCAATTGAAAAGAAAACCACACAAGTTGCACTTTAATGAAATCATCCTGAATTTTATACATTTCTTTCCCTACATCTTAATAGTTGAATTATACTCAGTTATTGTTCATTGTAAAGGAAATTGGAATTTTATAATGCTAAAATTTAAACGTGACTTTATGTAAAAGGGAAAACAGATTTGGAGTTAGATCATATATCATCACCAATAATACATATAAAAATACAAAAAAATTACAGTTGATGACTGCTGATCTAACTAGTTTAAAAGGAGACAAACTGGGAATGAAATTATAATGAGAATTCGCCTAAGATACTTAAAATAATAAAGAAAAATTAAGAAAAGTATAAAATCAAAATTATATTTTAGCTTTAGGTAAAGTGTTTCCTAAGATGAAGATATCTAATTTTCACTGGATAGAAAATTATCAGTATCCTTCCCAATACAGAATTTGTTGAGAATTTATTAAATATATTGCTTTATAAATGTGAAGAAGTTCTCAACCGATAAATAATTACAAATCACCCAGCTGTAAGTAAATTACACTGCAGCCACATTTTCAAATTGGATAAAACATATTTCATAGAAAAGGAGTTATATGGTTCCTTTTTTCAGTTTGAAAGCTTAGAGGAAATTAACAGTAACTTTTTTTTTTTTTTTTTTGGTATGTGCCACAACATAATCTTATGGCAATTAAAACAATGAAAAATAAAGGTCATGCATTATTAATAAATCCGGAAATCTTTAAATATCAATACAACCAAGTTTTACGTTATAACAAGGATTACTTCTCTTGGAAAATGTATTTTATTTTTAGACGCAGTTGGAGGAAAACAAAAGTGAAAGAGTTAGTCACTCAGTTCAGTCTGACTCTTTGCAACCCCATGGACTGTAGCCCGCCAGGTTCTTCTGTCCATGGGATTTTCCTAGCAAGAATACTGGAGTGCATTGCCATTCCCTTCTCCAAGGAATCTTGCCAACCCAGGGATTGAACCCGGGTCTCCTGCATTGCAGAAAGATTCTTTACTCTCTGATCCCCGAGGGAAGCTGGAGGGAAGCAAAGTGTGTATAATTCAGTTATATAACCAGTTTTTAANTCTGTTGTATGCATAGTAGTGTATATATGTCAACGCCAGTCTCCCAATTCATCCCCCTGACCCCTTGCCTTTCCCCCTTGGTATCCATATATTCATTCTACATCTGAATCTGTTTCTACTTTGCAAATACGATTATCTACATAATTTTTCTAAAGTCCACATATACGTGTTAACATGAAATCTTTGTCTTTCCCTTTCTGACATCTTCACTCTGTATAAAATTCTCTAGGTCCAGTTATGTCTCTGCAAATGGCACAATTTCATTCCTTTTCACGGATGAGTAATATTCCATCATATATATGTGATATATCTTCTTTATCCATTCCTCTACTGATGGACAATTAGATTGCTTCCATATCTTAGCTATTGTAAGCAGTGCTTCGATGAATATTAGACTGCAGGTGTCTTTTTGAATTATGGCTTTCTCTTGGCATATGTCCAGGTCATGCAGTAGTTCTATTTTCAGTTTTTAAAGAAACCTCAATACTGTTCTCCATACTGACTATATCAATTTACGTTCCCAGCAACAATGTAAGAAGGTTTCCATTTCTCCACACCAACACCAGCATGTTTGGTTGGAGATTTTTGGTGATGGCCATTCTGACTGATGGAGAAGGAAATGAAACTCACTCCAGTATTCTTGCTGCATACTGCAAGGATACTTACTAGAAAATTCCAAGGACAGAAGAGCCTGGTAGGCTCCAGTATATGGGGTTTCAAAACATTTGAACACACCTTAGAAACTAAAAAACAAAATTCTGACTGGTGTGAGATGATACCTCACTGGAGTTTTGATTTGCATTTCTATTCTAATAATTAGCTGAAACTTCAGTACTTTGGCCACCTCATGAGAAAAGTTGACTCATTGGAAAAGACTTTGATGCTGGGAGGGACTGGGGGCAGAAGGAGAAGGGGACAACAGAGGATGAGATGGCTGGATGGCCGCGAGTTTGAGTGAACTCCAGGAGTTGGTGATGGACAGGGATGCCTGGCATGCTGCGATTCATGGGGTCGCAAAGAGTCCGACACGACTGAGCGACTGAACTGAACTGAACTGAACTGAATAATTAGTGATGTTGAGTGTCTTTTCATGTGTTTGTTGAGTATGTGCATATGTTCTTTGGGGAAATGTCTGTTTACATTTTAAACCTATTATTTTGAACTTATTATTATTTGCATTGTTTATTTTTTTGATATTGAGCTGCATGAGCTGTTTCTGTATTTAGGAGATTAATCCCTTATCAGTTGCTTTGTTTCAAATATTTTCTCCCATTCTTTTGTTGTTATTGTTCAGTCACTCAGTCGCATCCTACTCTTTGTGACACCATGAACTACAACACACCAGGCTTCCCAGTTCTTCACCATCTCCCGGAGCTTGCTCAAACTCATGTCCATCAAGTTGGTGATGCCATCCAACCAACTCATCTTCTGTCATCCCCTTTTCTTTCTAACCTCAATCTTTCCCAGCATCAGAGTCTTTTCTCATGAGTTGGCTCTTCGCATCAGGTGGCCAAAGTATTGGAGCTTCACCTTCAGCATCAGTCCTTCCAATGAATATTCAGAATTGATTTCCTTTAGGATTGACAGGTTGGATCTCCTTGCATCCAAGGCACTCTCAAGAGTCTTCTCTAACACCATGGGTCAAATCACCAATTCTTTGACACTCAGCTTTCTTTATGGTCCAACTCTCACATCCACACATGACTACTGGGAAAACCATAGCTTTGACTAGATGGACCTTTGCAGGCAAAGTAATGTCTCTACTTTTTTTTTTTTTTTAATTTTTTATTGAAGGATAATTGTTTTACAGAATTTTACTGTTTTCTGTCAAACCTCAACATGTATGCAGTGACAGACTTTATTTTCTTGGGCCCCAAAGTCACTGCAGATGGTGACTGCAGTCAAGAAATTAAAAGATGCTCGCTCCATGGAAGAAAATCTATGACCAACCTAGACAGCCATACCTATGGCTGATTCATGTCTCTGCTTTTTAATATGCTGTCCGGGTTGGTCATAGCTTTTCTTCCAAGGAACAAGTGTCTTTTAATTTCTTGACTACAGTCCAATCTGCAGTGATTTTGGAGCCCAAGAAAATAAAGTCTGTCACTGTTTCCATTGTTCCCCCATCTATTTTCCATGAAGTTATGGGACCAGATGCCATGATCTTCATTTTTTGAATGTTGAATTTTAGGCAAGCTTTTTTATTCTCCTCTTTCACCTTCATCAAGAGGCTCTTTAGTTCTTCTCCATTTTCTTCCATAAATTAGTGTCATTTTCATATCTGATGTTATTGTTATTTCTCTCAGCAATCTTGATTCCAGCTGGTGCTTTATCCAGCCCGACATTTCTCATGATGCACTCTGAATGTAAGTTAAATAAGCAGGGTGATAATACAAAGTCCTTTCCCAATTTAGAACCAGTCTGTTGTTCCATCTCTGGTTCTAACTTTTGATTCTTGACTTCCATACAGATTTCTCAGGAGGCCAGGTAAGATGGCCTGGTATTCCCATCTCTTTAAGAATTTTCCAGTTTGTTGTGATCCACATAGTAAAAGGCTTTAGGGTAGTATATGAAGCAGAAATAAATATTTCCTGGAACTCTCTAGGTTTTTCTATGATCCAACGATGTTGGCAATTTGATCTCTGGTTCCTCTGCTTTTTCTAAATCTAGCCTGAACATCTGGAAGATCTCGGTTCATGTACTGTTGTAGCCTAGCTTGGAGAATTGTGAGCATTACTTTGCTAGCATGTGAAATGAGTACAGTTGTGAGGTAGTTGGAACATTCTCTGGCATTTCTTTTCTTTGGGATTGGAATGAAAGCTGACCTTTTACAGTCCTGTGGCCACTGTTGAGTTTTCCAAATTTGTTGGTATATTGAGCACAGCACTTTCACAGCATCATCTTTTAGGACTGGAAATAGCCCAACTGGAATTCTATCACCTTCACTAGCTTTGTTTATAATGATGCTTCCAAATGGCCCACTTGACTTTCATTCTAATGGTTGTCTTTTCATCTTATGATTTCCTCTGCTGTGCAAAACTTAAATTTAAATAGGTTCCATTTGTTCATTTTTATTTTCATTACTCTAGGAGATGGGTCAAAAAAGATCTTGCTGTGATTTATGGTAAAGAGTGTACTGCCTATGTTTTCCTCGAATAGTTTTACAGAGTCTAGCTTTTCCATTCAGGTCTTTAAGACATTTTGAGTTATTTGTGTGTGTGTGTGGTGTTAGGGAGTGTTCTGGTTTCATTCTTTTGCATGTAATTGTCCAGTTTTTCCAGCACCACTTATTGAAGATAATGTCTTTTCTCCATCGTATATTCTTGCCTTCTTTGCCATATATTAATTGACCATTGGTGCATTCCACGAGGGCTCCCCTAAAGGCTTTAGAGATAAAGTTTAAAGGTAGAAATAACATAAATATAGCATTATTTCAATTTTTATTTGAGGTGATTTTGATGAATTTAAACCAGAAATTTTGTTTACTGTGGTACAAAACCACTTATATAGGGATA
>SJYQ01000345.1:439659-458879 GCA_006410935.1 Redunca redunca | reverse complement strand
GTAAATCTAACTTTTTGAAAGAAATCAGTAAAATACAATAAGCAGTATTGTTCAACAAATTTACAAGAGATCAATGAGATCCTTTATATATTTATGAAATGTACACTTGCATTTGAAATTAAAAGCCATAAAATTAAAAGACAATTACTCCTTGGAAGGAAAGTTATGACCAACCTAGACAGCATATTGAAAAGCAGAGACATTACTTTGTCAACAATAGTCCATCTAGTCAAGGCTATGATCTTTCCAGTGGTCATGTNTGGATGTGAGAGTTGGAGTATAAAGAAAGCTGAGCGCCGAAGAGTTGATGCTTTTGAACTGTGGTGTTGGAGAAGACTCTTGAGAGTCCCTTGGACTGCAAGGAGATCCAACCAGTCACTCCTAAAGGAAATCAGTCCTGAATATTCATTAGAAGGACTGATGTTGAAGCTGAAACTCGAATACTTTTGCCACCCAATGCAAAGAGCTGACTCATTGGAAAAGACCCTGATGCTGGGAAAGATTGAGGGCTGGTGGAGAAGGGGACGACAGAGGATGAGATGGTTGAATGGCATCATCGACTCGATGGACATGGGTTTGGATGGATTCCAGGAGTTGGTGATGGTCAAGGAGGCCTGGCATGCTGCTGTTCATGGGGTCACAAAGAGTCGGACACGACTGAGTGACTGAACTGAACTGAATGTATACTTATGCTGTATATTTTGTTTTTTTCATCATATACTTTAATAAATTAAATAAATATGGAAATCTTAGCTGATTTTATATATCATTGCATCTTTCTTCTTTTTCACTTAAAGTGATACTTTTTTTCATGTAACACACAAATAGGAGATTGTCTTTAAGTCCCCTAGTGCAGACTATTAAGAAAAAAAAAGTGAACTTACACTAAAATACCCACATTTAAGTTGAACTGAGAGTAAGTGGTTTAAGAAATTTGGGATTAATTATAAGCAAAGCAAAGCTTATAGTCTAAATAGTCTTCCATGCTGTTCAGTTGTCACAACATAGCTGAAATAAAGGTCTTTTTTTTTAATTAATAAAGAAAGTAAGTAGCTTTTTGCGTCATGGAATAAGACAAATCAAGAGCCAATTAAAAACTACCCCTTCAAAACTGTTCAGATTATTACCCATCCTGTACAATATTGATTTGAGTAAAAGGTAAAGCAGACATTGGATGCTTGTGTGCTCAGTCATGTCTGACTCTTTGAAGCCCCATGGACTATATTCTGCCAGATTCCTCGCTACATGAGATTTTTCCAGGCAAGAGTATTGAATCCTTCAATAGTTGGTCTTTTTAAACTGGTTCTTTTCATTAAGCCGTATGCACTTAGATATTTCATGTCTTTTTGTGGCCTTGATAGGAATGTAGAAGAGTTTGTTTATATGCTTGCCTATTCAAGGATATCTTGGTTTCTTTCAATTTGAGGCAATTATGAATAAAGCTGCTATAAACATCCCCATACAGGTTTTTGTGTAGACATAAGTTTTCAATTCATTTGTATAAATATATTGGAGTATAATTGCTGGATCATATGCTAAGCCAATGTTTGGCTTTCTAAGAATCTTCTAAAATGTCTTCCAAAGTGGTTATATTATTTGTATTTCCACTAGCAAGGACTAAAAGTTCCCATTGTTCCACATCTTTGGAACATGCCATCATTAGTGTTTTGGATTTTTACTCTTTCTAATAAATAAAGAAAGCTGAGTGCCAAAGAATTGATGCTTTTGCACTGTGGTGTTAGAGAAGACTCTTGAGAGTCTCTTGGACTGCAAGGAGATCCAACCAGTCCTTCCTAAAAGAAATTGGTGCTGAATTTTCATTGGAAGGAGTGATGTTGAAGCTGAAACTCCAGTACTTTGACCACCTGATGTGAAGAGCTGACTCATTTGAAAAGACCCTGATATTCTGGGAAAGATTGAAGGTAGGAGGAGAAGGGGACAACAGAGGATTAGATTGTTGGACGGCATCACCGACTCAATGGACGTGAGTTTGAGAAAACTCCGGGAGTTGGTGATGGACAGGGAGGCCTGGCGTGCTGCAGTCCATGCGGTAGCAAAGAGTCGGACACAACTGAGCGACTGAACTCAACTGAATAGGTATACACGAGTTTCTCGTTGTTGTTTTAATTTGTAATTCTCTTATGATGTATGATATTGAACACTTTTTTCATTTGCATACCTGCGAATGCTGCAAAAACACAAAAGCTGAAAACTGGAAACAACTGCCACCTCCATCTGAAGGGCCGTTGTGTGGCTTTGCTGACAGAAACCACAAGCAAATGCATTTGGAATTAAGATTTTTTTTTTTTTCCTTTTTTCCTGTCTTCTAACTGCCTTCTAGAGCCCTCTATTGGCAAAGCTTAACAGGAAGTTAGCTGAGACGAGGAGATGGTGGCTCCTCTGCTGTTAAGCAAGGTAAACATAGCAAGTATGCAAAAAAGTGCAAATGATGTGAAAGCTTATAAATTTTTATTGTATTCATTTTCAAAGTACTCTATAATTTTATTCAGTACAATAAAAGAGATGCCCAGAAAAAGAGGTTAAAAAGATAACCACAATAAAAAAAAGACAATTTAATTTTCTGAAAATGTTTTAACTTTTATTCTTATCCATTTACCTATAACTTTCAGTAATTGTTTTGAATTATTAGTTACTATGTTTAGCAAATGTTCCAAAAAATTTTTAAGTAAACTAATTTCATGGTATGACCTAAACTTATATGTAATGTATGCATTTTAACTTGGTTGAACTGCTCATGAAATCATATATAAATAAATTCTTTGTTTTGAAGGTGTTGCTTCTTTCAATGTTTATGAAAGAGAAATTCTTCTACTGGCTATACCTAGTGACATTTAGCTATTTACAAGTGCCCTGTGCAGTATACCATTCAGAACACATTTGTTTCAGAGCCTAACTCTTAAATACGTGTATGACATTTATATTCCCTTAGATTCTATACAATTATTACTAAATTTTACAATTAGATTTTTGCCAAATTCACACACAAAGAAAGAATACAAATGTAAGACACAGCATTTTTAAACTGCATACCAACATTTCATATTTCTTTGTATATGTCCAANATTATTTTATTCAGGAATGGATATGACATTTTATCAAATATTTTTAAGTGTGTCATATTTTTATATTATCTTCAATTTGTTATTATAATCAATGTTATATGGTGGTGAAACATTTGGTAAAACTATCATATGTTTATTTAATAAAAGAAAATGTATTCAATGAGCTTGTGCCAAGATAGCTTCTAGGCAAAAAGTTTGAGAATGTTGCTTCATATAAGCTACCAAAGAAATAGATAAACTCAGAAACAACTGGACAGATTTCAGGCAGAATTTAGATGTAATATAGAGAGCCCAAAACTTTGGATAGAAAGAAAAAAGCAATATCTTGTTCCCCAACTCTCCTGTCAATAAAAGATTCTTAAATTAAGATACAACCTGGGGTCAAAGAAAAAAAAATCAAAAGAAGGGGAGTCACTTTTATAAGATACCTGAAAACTAGGAGATGTTTTCATTTGGGTAAAAGAACTTGTAACCGATATAACTTCATGGTTTTGCTAAAGAAATATGTGCTTAAAGATTTCTAATTATGTATATAAGGAAATTGATGTCTCCTAAAGAATTATGAGGATAGAATGTGGCAAAGATACTTGACTGGAATCAAATATAGAGAAAATCCTTGAAGCTTTTAAGAGAAATACATTTTGTTAAGTTACAGCAAGCCTTAACTGAGATAGTTCAAGATAAGAAAAGTTCTCTTGGTCCCCAACTTTCTACAGCTATGAAGAAGTATAAAGAAGGATGGGAAAAGTTTTTCATCTCAAAACAAAAAACAAAAAACATGTTTTACAAATCTCTCTAGAAATGGCCAAAGACAATGATGGAAAAATAAGGATGTCTCTAGGGCAAATACAAGGAGAATGTTAGAATGGCAAAGCAGTCATGGGTAGCAGAATCAGTGCCTAGTAAAATCTATATCTTACCCCACAGTTACGGAGATCCGGCATCATTTATCCAGATGGATTTCAGAATGGTTATGAGCAAATGAAGGAGTGAGTCTTATGTGTCTCAAATTATCTAAATACACATTTTCTGTTGACAATATCCTTTTCTTCTTTGACCATTGTATGTTAGGGGGTGTTTTCTTTCTTATTCATAAATCTTTGGATCATGAAGAACTAGTCCAAAGTTGATATTGATATAGATCTCAAGATTTTAAGTTTCAGGCCTCATGCTGTGATTAGATTAGGGTACTGGGATGAATGTGGACATGTTTTACATGTAATAAGCTTCTGAATATATGTGTCCAAGAAAGCACATTTAACAGAGATATTGGCTAAGATTCTTCACTTGTCCTTGTTTCCATGCCCCTTGATATATGTTTGTCTCCTCCATAACAAGTCAAAGAGCACTTTTCCCTTTGACTTTGGGATTGGGTGTGGTCAATAGCATGTGGATGGAAATGATAATGTATTGATTCTAAGCCAAAACCTTAAGTATCACTATGCATATACTAATTATTCACTTGTGCTCTACTAACACCTTCAGACATGCTTTAAAAAGCATGTCTTAGCTGACCCACAGACCCAAGAGAATAAAAACACTGTGGCTTTGAATCAATGAGTTTTTGAGTGGTTTATTACATAGTGGTTTTTAAGCAGTGGCTTATCATCATGATATGATGGTAACAGCTAACTGATGTAGTGAATCAAATGAAGAGATAGTTATAAGAAAAGTTTATAAAGTACTCTTAAATTGTTTCAAGGCAATGTAACTATTTATACTCCTGTTAGCTGTACTGATGATTTCCTGTCTCTCACATCCATACCAACAATATATTGTGCTAAATTTTACTTTGCTTTCTTTTTTGCCAGTCCAATGAATGGTTAATTAGGACCTATTAAAAATGAATTTCCAGATTTCTACTGATTTTCAGCACCTGTGAATTCACTCCCCATATTTGTGCATTTTATCTTTAACAATTAATTTTTATCAATATGTAGGAATTTTTATATTCTTACATAAACAAATTTCTATTCCTTTCTTGGCAATATGAGTTCTAAATATTTTCCTAAACATAAAGATTTTACTGTCACATAGCTAATTAATCACTTCCACAGAAGTATATAATTGCAGTGTAGTCAAATTTATTATTTTTGAATTTTGGCCTTTTAAAAAATCTTAATGCACCACAATGCTCAAAAGCATTTCTATATTTTCTTCCAAGTTATTTCTGTAGTCTTGCTTTACAAATATACATATTTGTTATGAGTTAAACTGTGTCTCCCTAAAAAATAGTCTGAACTCCTAACTTATATGTGATTTAATTTGGAAATAGGATTGTTACAGATAGAATTAGTTAAGCTAAAGTGAAATCATACTGGAATAGGATAGACTCTTTATCCTGTATGACTGGTGTCCTTATAAGAATGTGGAGATTTGAACACAGAGACGGAGATGCCATATAAGGATGCAGCTGTGAGAAAAAGAATGCCAAAGAGTGAAGGTCACCACAGGAAGCCATGAAAAGGCAAGGTAGAGTTCTATTCAGAATTTCAGAGGGCTCATGGTCTTGTTGACACCCTGATTTTGAAATTCTAACCTCCAGAATTGTGAGAGAATAAAGTTCTCTTTTAAGCCATCCAGTTATGGTCATTTGTTATGGAAGCCCTAGAAAACTAATACAAATTTTGGTACTAGAAAGTGGGCTGCGACTGTTATAGCTACCTAAAACTATGAAAGTAGCTTTAGAATTGGATAATGGGTGAAGCATAGGAGAATTTTGAGGTACACTATAGTAAAATATAGATGGCCTCAAAGGTACTGACAGATATGACTTTAAAGGCACTTCAGGTAAGGGCTCTGAAAAAAAACTGAGAAGTACTGCAGAGAAAGCTTCTCTTGTCTTATAGAACACATGTATCATCATGAACAGAATGTTACCAGAAATGTGAATGTTAAAGATGTTTCAGGTACAGTCTCGAATAGAATTTAAGAATATGTTTTTGGAAACTGAAGGAGAGGTAATTCTTATCATAAAGTGACAGGTCTTGGTTGAATTGTGTATGTAGTTTTCGTGGCAAGTGGAATTTGTAAGTGATCAACTTGAATATTTACCTGAGGAAATGTCCAAGGAAAGTGTTTCTGAAAGTGCATATATCTCTCTTTACTGTTTTGATAAAACTCAAGAGGAAAAATAAATTGAAAGATGAAGTTTTAAGCAAAAAGTAACCAGCACTTGATGATTAAAAATTCACAACCTATTTGAATAAAACCAAGGGAGGGCTGGACAGTCACTTACTGAAGAGGCTAGGGAGGTAATTTATGAATCTAATCAACCATCTCTGCATAAGCCAGGAAAAATGATGAGATTACCCAGGAACTATTTGAGCAGGACAGTTCTTGTTTGATGGCTTGGATCCCTGAGTACTGCATGGAAGACCAAGGGTTTTGAAAATCCTTTATTAATAGAAACAGTGCCTTCATGGTCTGAAAGGGAGAGAGGTGAGAAGGAATGAGGGAAGAACAACGAAAGAGAAGACCAGAATGCTGAGGCAGGCAGGGCTCCTACGGCCGCCTCAGGACAGAAGGCGCAGGCCTGGGAGAGTGCTGAGGGGCAGGGTTGCCCCAGTGGGCCCAGACGACAGGGTATGGCACCACAGGTCTTGAGATCTAGTGTAATTTGCATTGCTAGATTTTGGACCTGTTCACATCTGTAATCTCTTTATTCCTTCCAAAAGTTTCTTCCTTATGCAGTGTGGATATCTATATGCTTCCACCATTGTATTTTGGAAATTGACTACTTGTCTACTCAGAAGTTCATCGATAGAGGGGAATTTCGCTCCAGGATTAATCATACCCTGAGTATCACCCATGATTCATTTAAATTATTTTGATTATGAGACTTGGGACTTTAGATTCATGATATTTAGATGAAAGTTTGCACTTAGAGTTGATATTGGAATGCTTAACACTGAGAGAGATTCATATGGTGTGGTTGTATTTTGCACATGGGAAGACAATGCATTATTGGGGGGTGGGCAGAAGTGGATTTTTACAGGTTGAGTTAGGCACCTCAAAAAGATACCCTAAAGTCTTATTAACTCCACTACCTGAGCATGTGACCTTATTTAGAAATAGGCTCATTGTAGATGCAATTAGTTAAGTTAAAATTAGGCCTTACTAGAACAGGGTTTTCATCCAAAATGCCTAGTGTCATAAGCAGGAAATTTGCATACTAAGACAGAGACAGGACAATGGTGTATGACAAAAGAGACAGAGATCAGAGTGATTCAGTTGCCAGCCAAGAAATGTCAATGACTGATGGTAACCACCAGAAATCAGGGCTTTCCTGATGGCTTAGATGGTAAATAATCTGCCTGCAATGGCAGGAGACCTGGGTTCAATTCCTAGGTGGGGAAGATCCCCTGGAGAAGAAATGGCAACCCACTCCAGTATTCTTGCCTGGGAAATCCCATGGACAGAGGAACCTGGCAGGCTATAGTCCATGGTGTCAGAGAGAATCAGACAGGACTGAGTGACTAACACACACTTCCGCCAGCAACTAGAAGGAAACAAGGAAGCATTCTACCCAGGGCCTCAGAGGGAGCATGGTCCTGCTAACATTTTGATTTTTGATTTCTGGACTCCAGAACTGTGAGGGAATAAATTTCTATTTTAAGCTACCCAGTTGTGGCACTTTGTTACAGCAGCTACAGATAACTAATACAATATTTAATATACCAGTTATATAACTTAAGTTATGGTGTGAAATACAAATCTACATTTATCACTCCTTTGATGTGAAGAGCTTTTTTTTCTCCAGTGGTATTGCTTAAATAGTACATCATAAACACACACACACTGTTCTATAAAAGTAGCTGTTTTACTTTGTATACTTTTAATAGTATTTTTATAGTCAGTGCAATTTTATAATGGATTTTAATATCCTGTCTCCTCCTACTACTTCAAATATTCTATTTTGAGCCTTTTAATTCTCTATGTGAATTTTTGGCTTGGCTTAGCATAGAACATATCATGGCGTAAAATTGGAATTTCATTTAAACTGTGAGTTATATTGGGGAAAAAGAACATCTTTGCTATATTTAGTTTTACCCATCCATAAGCCAAGTATATAACTTATATATGTGGAAAAGCTTTTATTTTATATATATTTCTTCTTTGGTGCCTGTTAGCCAATAAAATTTAATGAGTTACTTCATTAAATCTCATGCATCATTTGAAAGGTTTATTCACAGGTACTTTATAGTTTTCTTTGTATTATAATTAGTATATTACTTTTTTTAGCTCATACTGCTGTAACAAGTTACCATAAACTGGGTGGCTTAGACAACAAGCATTTATTTCTCGCAGATCTGGAGTCTGAAAATCCAAGTTCAGGATGTCAGCATAGCTGTGTTTTTGGTGAGTGCCTTCTTCCTGATTTGCAAGGAAGGGTGTCTTCTAGCTGTATGTTCATATGGTAAAAATTGAGCTCCCCAGCTCTCCAGCCTCTTCTTATATGGTCGCTTGTTCCATTATGATGTTTCCTCTCTTATAACTACCTCCCAAAGGCTCAGCCTCCATTGGGATTAGGTTTTCAACATATGAATTTTGAAGGACACAAAAACCAAGTAAAAGCTAGACTGTTCAGAATAGTTCAGAATATCTCTTTTATCATTCTATAGGAATATTTATTAGCCTTAGCCCTATTACTGCTTATTACTTAAAGTATATATTATTTTTGCTTTGCCAGATTTCTTTTGGTTACTAAGTACTTGGAAAATCTTTTTTTAATCTTTTAATATAGTTGTATTTCATTTGAGCCTTTTAGATTAGGAATAGATGGATACTTTTAACATCTGATTTTAGACTTTACTTACACCCTTGCAAGTTGATATGTTTGGACTTCTTATGACTACTGACATATTTCTGTTATATTATGTTCTTTTATAGGGCATATAATATATGAACATGTATGTGCCTGTGAATGTGTAGTATATAAAATCTCATAAAATTAGAAGAAACAGCTGTTTTACAAAGTTCTATGAGTTTTTGCTCACTTTGTTTTTTACCAGGTATCATGTGTTGCTTTATTAAATAATTTATTTTTATTGAAGTATAATTGATTTGCAGCATTATATTAGTTTCAGATACACAGCATAGTGGTTTACTCTTTTTATAGATGGGCTTCCGTTGTGGCTTGGCTGGTAAAGAATCTGCCTTTTTATAGATAATATTCCTTTAAAAGTTATTACAAGATAAGGGCTATAGCTCCCTGTGCTATACAATACATCCTTCAGTTCAGTTCAGTCGCTCAGTCATGTCCGACTCTTTGTGACCCCATGAATCACAGCAAACCAGGCCTCCCTGTCCATCACCATCTCCCGGAGTTCACTCAGACTCACGTCCATTGAGTCGGTGATGCCATCCAGCCATCTCATCCTCTGTCGTCCCCTTCTCCTCCTGCCCCCAATCCCTCCCAGCATCAGAGTCTTTTCCAATGAGTCAACTCTTCTCATGAGGTAGCCAAAGTACTGGAGTTTCAGCTTTAGCATCATTTCTTCCAAAGAACACCCAGGGCTGATCTCCTTTAGAATGGACTGGTTGGATCTCCTTGCAGTCTAAGGGACTCTCAAGAGTCTTCTCCAACACCACAGTTCAGAAGCATCAATTCTCTGGGGCTCAGCTTTCCTCACAGTCCAACTCTCACATCCATACATGACCACAGGAAAACCCATAGCCTTGACTAGATGGACCTTTGTTGGCAAAGTAATATCTCTGCTTTTCAATATGCTATCTAGGTTGGTCATAACTTTTCTTCCAAGAAGTAAGTGTCTTTTAATTTCATGGCTGCAATATATCCTTGATGGTTATCTATTTTTTTATACATGGTAGTTTGTATCTCTTAATTTCCTGTTTCTAATTCCCCCTCCTCCTTCCATTTGTGGTAACCACTAGCTTGTTTCCTATATCTGTGAGTATTTTTATGTGTTCTATATACATTTTGGGGTATTGTTTTTTAGATTCCACATGCAAGCAATATACTGTATTTGTCTTTCTCTGTCTGACTCATTTCACTAAGCATAAGCCACCAAATGTGAAGAACTGACTCACTGAAAAAGACTCTGATGCTGGGAAAGACTGAAGGTGGGAGGAGAAGGGGATGACAGAGGATGAGGTGGTTAGATGGCACCACCGACTTGATGGACATGAGTTAGAGAAAGCTTCAGGAGTTGGTGATGGACAGGGAAGCCTGCTGTCCTGCAGTCCATGGGGTTGCAAAGATTTGGACATGACTGAGCAACTGAACTGAACATTCTCTGAGTTCATCCATGTTGCTGCAAATGGCAGAATTTAAATATTTTTTTTAATGGCTGAGTAAAACTACAGTAATTAAGATAGTATGATACTGATTAAAAAATGGATACACAGATTAATGGGAAAAAATAGCACAGAAAAAAAGACGTACAATAATAAAGTTGATTCATCTTTGACAAAGGAGCAAAGGAGATTTAATGAAGGTTTGCTGTAGGTTTATAATAAGCCTTAATATCAGGTAGATGGAAGTCCTCTTCTCCAGTACCACGTATGCTATTCTATGTCTGTACCATTCCATGTAAACTTTAGAATGAAGTCAATATCAATAAGAAAGCTCACTGGGATTTTTAATGAAATTGCATTGATCTATAGACAAATTTGTGCAAAATTGACATCTTAACAGTATTTAGTCTTCCAGTCCATGAACACAGAATCTTAGCCTTAATTTAGATATTCCTTTCTTTCTTTCATCAGCATTTTGTAGCTTCCATTTAAAGATCCTACCCATAATTTGTTAGACTTATACCTAAGTACATCTTTGATTTTTAAAAAAATCTATCTTAAGCATCATTTTTTTAAGTCCAAATACCATTTGTTTATTTCCGAACTACAAGAAAGCAATTGACTTTATGCATTAACCTTATATCCTATGACCTTGCTTTACTCACTTATTAGGTATAGAGGTTTTGTTTGGCTTTGCTTTTGTTTCTAGGCAATTCTTCAGACCTTTCTACCTAGAAAAGCAAGTCTCATTAATGAAGATGATACTATTTTCCTTTCCAATCTGTTTAGCTTTTATTTTATTTTCTTCTTTCATTGCACTTGTTATGATTTCTAATACAAAGCTGAATGAATACAAAGAGGGAACATCCTTGCTTGTTATCAATCAAAAGTGAAAATGGCCAATATCTCATCATTAAGTATGAAGTTAGTGATAGCTCTCTTGGTTCCTGTTCTTTTCCAAGTTAAGAAAGTCTCCTTCTAATCTGTAGAATTTTTATTATAGATGCTGTTGGGTTTTCTCAAATATTTTCTCTGCATTAATTTTCATGATCTTATAATTTTTTTTTAGGCTCTTTATGTAGTAGATAACACTGACTGATGTTTGAATGTTGAATCTATTAGCTTTGTTTACCTGAAATCAATCCCTCTTGTTGTTGGTGTATAACTTTTGCTAAACATTGTATGATTTGATTTGCTAATATTATGTTGGAGTCTTCCCTGGTGGCTCACATGATAAAGCGTCTACCTGCAATGCGGGAGACCTGGGCTCGATCCCTGGGTTCAATCCCTGGGTTGGGAAGATCTCCTGGAGAAGAAAACGGCAAGTATTTTTTACACCTATGTTCATGAAAGATATTAGTTGCAGAATTAATGTCTTGAAATCTAGTTTTGTTTTAAGTATAATTCTGATATCATACAATGAGTTTAAAAATGCCCCACTGCTTTCATTTTGTGCAAATATTTGTGCAGAATTGTTATCACTTCTGTGTATAGCAGGATTCACATTTATTAGTTCAACTCATTTAATAGATATAGACCTTTTCAGATTACCTGTTTCTTCTTGATGAGTTTGATAGGGTGTGACTTTCAAGAAACTTGTCCATTTTATTAAAATTATTAAACTTATAGTCATAAATTTATTTATAGAAGTACTTTATTATCCTTTTAAAGTCCAGAGAGTTAGTAGTAATTACCTGCTTACATTTCTGATATTGGTAATATGCAGCTTTTCTCTTCTTTTTTGGTTATCCAGAATAGAGAATCATCAATTTTATTTATGTTTTCAAAGAATCAGCCAATGATTCTAATTATTTTCTCTATTGTTTTTCTNGACAGAACTACCAGTCTCTTACTGCGAGGGCTCTCTTATTTGGCTAGAAGTTGGTCTAGCCCACTTAATTTTTCTGTAACTATAGATTCCAGAGTCTTCCTGTTCCTCAAGTTCTTTGGTTTTTTTATCCCTTCTGCATTTTAGACTTTCCTAAACAGTCCTTTTTAGACATAGGCTGTGCCTTGCAGCTCTTTAAAGTATAATTTACTGTTTTGCTACAGCCCTTTGGCTGAGGTGTTAAGGTGCTGGAGAGGAAGCATTCTGTAACTTCATGATTAAATCTGAAAACATTTAGCTGGCCTGTCTCTAGGCTGTGATCTTTACAAGTGTTTCTCCACTGACATAGCTTGTTTTTTGTTTTTCCCCTTGTGTGAGACAGGAAGAGTTTTGAATGTGGGAGTTCTTGATAGAGAAGGAGAAATATTTTCACCTATGAAGTAGGCCTTTGCTGTGGAGAATGTTCTGAATACACTTCGCTTTGGTTACTGATCCCTTCTCTCTGCAAGAGCTAGGAGGAGATCTTTCTCAGATCCATGAGACCACGGCAGGGACAGACTGTGTAAGTGAAGTCCATAAAATTATGTGCCTCTCTAAGACTGCATCTTCCAAACTAGTTCATGTTCAGCCTCTAAAAATGCATCAGACTTATGTTCTTTGAAAGACCCAAGAAAAGTTAATGTTCACTTAACTCAGTTACTTTTTCTTCTTTGAAGAAAGATTTCCAAGCTCTTCATAAGTCAGAATTAAAACCAGAAGAATACTAAATTTCTTTTAAAATAAACACTAACTGATATCCAATTTTAAATAGTGTATGGATATTTAATGTACCCTCCTTCTTTATATAATTTCCTTTTCTGTACCACTGAGATTTTGATGGCAATATATCCTATCCTACTTCTACTAAGGAAGTTCATTCTAGAAGAGTTTTTCCCTAATATTTAAATAACAATTTACAGTGGTTTGCCTAATAGTCATTCCTAAGGGTAAATTAAACTCTCCTTTGGTATCTTATGGGGCTTTCCAAATGTTGCAGTGGTAAAGAATCATTCTGACAATGCAGGAATCATGGGTTTGATCCCTGGGTCCGGAAGATCCTCTGGAGGAAGAAATGGCAACCCACTCCAGTAGCTTAGATACTGATGATTATGTTTTGAAATTTGAAAGAAGAAGGCAAAGGGTGCCTGCACCTGTGAGGATGTTGGTGCAATTTTCTATGAAGACAAAGTCAAATCTCACTTCACATCTTCCTGTGAAAATGGCATTGCTTAGACATCGATGGGATGCTATGGGTGGGCCATTGTCATAGGTTGAAAAACAATACCCTCTTGCTAAGCTGTTATTGGATGAGGACAATGAGATTTTGGAAGTCTTTCTAATGTTATAGGTCTTAAAACTCTTTTCTTCCTTAACCCTGAAAAGGATACAAACGACAATATAAACCTGTGACTTTAAATAATTGTTAAAGAAGGAAGCATGAAGAAACTAGAATCTCAATCAAGGCCAGTAGACTAGAACTCAACATTGATTTATATCCAAAGAATTAAAGTGTTTTCTGGCTGTTCAGCTAGGTATACACAAACACATGTAAACACACAACATGTACATTATTTCAAACTTATAAATTTGCTTTCCATCTAAAAAATCAATAATTTTGTAATAGATTTAGCACATATCAGTACATCGTCCTGTTGCACTACTTGTTTATTAAGCCCTCATTATTCTATATGCAGCATCAAAATGTGGAATGATGTTGAGAGAGTCAATTCCTAGGCAGGTTGATAAGAAGTCCAGGGTCTCCCAGGAGAAGAAAGGGGGTTGGGGCTCTCAAGGTGCAGATATGTGTCTGGAGTCTTCAAGGAGGAGAAACAGACAAAATGATTTTTTTTTTCTTAAGACTAGAACTGATGATTACACAACAAAACAACTCAACTTAAACTCTGTAGTAAGGATTATATAACAACAATGTATCCTTTTTGAGGACATGTTTCTCCTTCTTAAGAACTTTCTAACTAATCCTGCTATCTTAAAATGTACATTATAGGAGTGGGTCTGGTATGGCCATTACAACCTTGAGACATTCTTGTTTACCTACTAAAATAACCAATTAAAAAATATATAACTCCCTTGCTAAGACTGGTTCCAAATAGGAAAAGGAATACAACAAGGTTGAATATTGTCACCCTGATTGGAATACATCAAGGTTGAATATTGTCACCCTGATTATTTAACTTGTATGCAGATTACTTCATGAGAAACACTGGGCTGGAGGAAGCACAAGCTGGAATCAAGATTGCTGGAAGAAGTAGCAATAACCTCAGATATGCAGATGACACCACCCTTATGGCAGAAAGTGAAGAAGAACTAAAGAGCCTCTTGATGAAAGTGAAAGAGGAGAGTGAAAACGTTGGCTTAAAGCTCAACGTTCAGAAAACAAAAATCATGGCATCCGGTCCCATCACTTCATGGCAAATAGATGGGAAAACAGTAGAAACAGTGGCTGACTATCACTGAAGATGGTGACTGCAGCCATGAAATTAAAAAATGCTTACCCCTTGCAAGGAAATTTATAATCAACCTAGACAGCATATTAAAAAGCAGAGACATTACTTTGCCAACAAAGGTCCATCTAGTTAAGGCTATGGTTTTTCCAGTAGTCATGTATGGATGTGAGAGTTTGACTATAAAGAAAGCTGAGCATCAAAGAATTGATGCTTTTGAACTGTGCTGTTGGAGAAGACTCTTGAGAGTCCCTTGGATTGCAAGGAGATCCAACCAGTCCATCCTAAAGGAGATCAGTCCTGAGTGTTCATTGGAGGGACTGATGTTGAAGCTGAAACTCCAATATTTTGGCCACCTGATGCGAAAAGCTGACTCATTGGAAAAGACCCTGATGCTGGGAAAGATTGAAGGTGGGAGGAGAAGGGGATGACAGAGGATGAGATGGTTGGATGGCATCACCGACTCAATGGACATTGGTTTGGGTAGACTCCAGGAGTTGGTAATGGACAGGGAGGCCTGGCATGCTACAGTTCATGGGGTTGCAAAGAGTCGGACACGACTGAGTGAGTGTGCTGAACTGAAACTGCTAAGACTAGCGAGGGGGGCACTCTCTGTCCCCCTTCTGATGTCTATGTCAGAAGCTTTCTCTGTTCCTTTTTATACTTTAATAAAGCTCTGCTATACAAAAGCTCTTTGATCAAGCCTGGTCCCTGGTCCCGAAGCTAAATATTCTTCTTTGGATATCACGAATCTGACATCATTCACCATAAGCTATCATCTGGAATCTTCAGGACAAGGTAAGAACACTCAGAGCTCTAGCCTCTGTGCTAAGGAAGGGTTAAAATCCATCACTGAAAAGTTAAAGCAACAGGGGCTTTCCCAGTCCATGCAACACTCCTATTTGGGGTGTGAAAATGTCAAATGATAAATGGAGACTAGATCAAGATTTACAAATAATAAATGAGGCCGTGGTTCCTTTACACCCCAGGGTGCCTAATCTTTATACTTTGTTGTCTGAAATTCTTGCATGGACCAAATATTTCTCAGTAATTGATTTAAAAGATGCCTTCTATTCTGTACGATTGGTGGAGGAAAGTCAATTTCTATTTGCCTTTGAAGACCCTACTCAGCCAGCTTCTCAGTTAACCTGGACAGTTTTGTCCCAGGGCTTTTGTGACAGCCCCGACCTATTTGAGCAAAGTTTGTCATGGGATTTACAAAACTTTAATAGCTCCAAGGCAGTGGTGCTACAGTATGTAGCTGATGTTCTGTTCTGTGCTGAGACAGAGGAAACTTGCTCACAAGCCTCAGACGTCTTCCTAAGCTTTTTGGCTGGCTGAAGTTATAAGACATTAAGGGAAAAGGTTCAGCTTTGTCAACAATCTGTTAAATATCTGGGCCTGATCATATCAGAAGGGACTAGGGCCATAGGCCCCTAGAGAATTAAACCTATATTGAATCATTCCCTGCCTATGACTTTAAGACAACTGAGAGGATTTGGAGGAATCATAGGCTACTGATGAATTTGGATTTCGGGTTATGGGGAACTTCAGTTCACTTCAGTCACTCAGTCATGGGCAACTCTGCGACCCCATGAACTGCAGCATGCCAGGCTTCCCTGTCCTTCACCAACACTGAGTCTACCCAAACCCATGTCCAGTGAGTCGGTGATACCATCCAACCTTCTCATCCTCTGTCACCCCTTCTCCTCCTGCCTTCAATCTTTCCCAGCATTAGGGTCTTTTCCAATGAGTCAGTCAGTTCAATGGGGAACTTGCCTAGTCTTTATATTAATTTATAACTGAAACTCAGCAGGCCCAAACCACCAAGCTGGTTTCTTCCCCAAGACTGAAAAGGCTTTTAAGGTTCTTCAAACTGCTCTCCTGCAAGCTCCTGCTTTAAGCCTGCCCACAGGATCAGAGTTCAATTTGTTTGTCATAAATCTGGGTTTGATACAACTCTGAGGGCCTCAACAGCAACCTATAGGATTCCTGAGCATAAAATTAGATTTAGTGGAACATGGGTGGCCACATTGGCTGAGACTAATTGTCATAATGGCTTTATTTGCACCCGAAGCACTCACAGGTATTAGTGGCAGAAATCTTACTATACTGACTTCTCATCTGCTGCTGCTGCTGCTAAGTCGCTTCAGTCGAGTCCAACTCTGTGCAACCCCATAGATGGCAGCTCACCAGGCTCCTCCGTCCCTGGGATTCTCCAGGCAAGAACACTGGAATGGGTTGCCATTTCCTTCTCCAATGCATGAAAGTGAAAAGTCAAAGTGAAGTCGCTCAGTTGTGTCCGACTCTTAGCGACCTCATGGACTGCAGCCTACCAGGCTCCTCTGTCCATGGAATTTTCCAGGCAAGAGTACTGGAGTGGGGTGCCATTGACTTCTCATCATGTGAGTGGAATCTTAAACTCTAAAGTTAATATTTGGATGGCAGACAGTCAGCTTCTTAAATATCAGTCACTGTTAGAAGGACCAATAACTAAGCTTAAAATTTGTGGAAACTTAAATCCTGCCACTTTACTTCCTGAAAAGGAAGATGAAAACATCTGATCACAATTGTTCCCAATTCCTAACTTTAAACTATGCAGGTTGGGAAGATCAAATGGATACCCCATTAGACAATTCTGACATAGATATATTTACAGATGGCAGTTCTTTTGTTCAGGGTGGGAAGTGGAAAGTAGGTTACCCTGTGGTTACATCTGAACAGGTTTTAGAGGTAAATTCTAATTATAATGATTGGGAACAGTTGGGATCTTGTCTCAAGAAATATGCAATATAATCATTCCTGTGTTTTCCAATCCTAGTTCAGATCCTCCTTTTGCCTGGCCAGAAACTCATTGGGACTGGATCCCTCAGTCATGATGGTTTTCTCCAAATTGGATCTATCGGATATCTGGCTCTTACCTATGGGCATGGCTTTCCCCTGGCTGGATAAGGAGATGCACCCTAGGTCTAGCTTTTACTCATGGTTTCATATTTTCAGAGCTTCCAGAGAAGCCTGCTAATATGTCACACCTTAGAACTCACTGGCAAGGTTTGTTTTTTTCACTGGTATGATTATCTGGCTGCAATACTCGTTCCCTCTAATGGAACTACAGATGTAATGCTATGAGTTGATGTTCTGACTAACTTTGCTCAACAGGCTTTACAAGATTCTCAGAAAAGATATTTCAGCCCTTAATGCTGAACAAATACAAGTTAGAAAAATGGTTTTACAAAACAGGTTGGCCTTAGATATTCTAACAGCCATACAAGGAGGAGCTTGTGCCATTCATAACCAATGTTGTACATATATACCAGATATGAGTACTAATGTTATTTGCATTACCATACACATGATCAAGATGATTCAGGTTATGAATTATCCTGAAGCCTCAGTCACCTTACTTTGGGAAATGTTAACTAGCTCCCCATGGTAGAAAGCTATCTTAATCATAATAATTCTAATTGTTCTGTTTTTACTGTTTGCTCCCTGCAACTGTAACTCTGTAACTGGATTTGTTTCTAACCATCTGAAAGCTTTTAAGTTACAAACGGTTATCCAGGCTCCTACAAGTGCTACAGCCTCCTCCAACTCTTACTTGGAGCCCCTGGATCAGAGACCCTCCAAATGAGGGTTAGGAGAATATGCTGCTGCAACAATTTAGGGACAACAGCCCTCAAAACAGGAAGTAGTTATGGAATGAAAATGACACCCCTTTCCCTTAGCAACATAATTATCCTAAAAGCAGGGTTGGGGGATGGGGGGGTGATGAGAGAATCAATTTCTAGGTAGGGTGATAAGGAGTCCAGGGTCCCCGAGGAAGAGGGAGGGGTCTGAATTTTTTTTTTCTGTTTATTCATTTTTTTAATTTAATTTTTTTTTAATTTTTATTTTAACTTCAGTTTACTTTACAATACTGTATTGCTTTTGCCAAACATTGACATGAATTCACCACGAGTGTACAAGCGTTCCCAAACATGAATCCCCTCCCACCTCCCACCCCATAACATCTCTCTGAGTCCTCCCCATGCACCAGCCCCAAGCATCCTGCATCCTGCATCGGACATAGACTGGCGATTCATTTCTTACATGATAGTATACATGTTTCAATGCCATTCTCCCATCTCATCCCACCCTCTCCCTCTCTCCCAGAGTCCAAAATTTCACTCTACAGATCTGAGTCTCTTTTGTTGTCTCGCATACAGGGTCATCATCCCCATCTTTCTAAATTCCATATATATGCGTTAGTATACTGTATTGGTGTTTTTCTTTCTGGCTTACTTCACTCTGTATAATTGGCTCCAGTTCCATCCATCTCCTTAGAACTGATTCAAATGTATTCTTTTTAATGGCTGAGTAATACTCCATTGTGTATATGTACCACTGCTGTATTATCCATTCATCTGCTGATGGACATCCAGGTTGTTTCCATGTTCTGGCTGTTATAAACAGTGCTGCAATGAACATTGGGGTACATGTGTCTCTTTCTATTCTGGTTTCCTCAGTGTGTATGCCCAGCAGTGGGATTGCTGGGTCGTAAGGCAGTTC
>SJYQ01000345.1:396895-409264 GCA_006410935.1 Redunca redunca | reverse complement strand
AAGACCTTTGCTGTTAGGTACATACAGTGTAGGAATGTTATGCCCTCTCAATGAGTTGTACTCTTTATCATCATGAAATTATATTTTTTAAATCTCTGGTGCTATTCTTTATTCTGAAGTAAACTTTTATAATATAAATAGCCACTCCAGACTTCTTTTAATTAGTGTTATCATGAGCTATAGTTTTCTATCCTTTCACTTTTAACACATTTGTGACTTTCTAGTTGGAGTTACTTTCTGATAAGCAGCACATATTGAGTCTTCATGTTTTTTCTTCAATCTGAAAAATAGAGCATTTACAATAAGTGTATTTCTTTTTATGGTTAAATAAATCATCTTGCTACTTGCTTTTTATTGGATCCATGTGATCTTTATTTGTTTTTGTCTTTTTAAAATTATTTTAGAACTCTATTTCATTTTATCTCCTTTGAAGTCTTTTGAAGCATAACCACTCATTTTGATATGTTATTTTTTCAAGGTTATAGTATTCACTTTTAACTTATCACAGTCTATCATATATGTAGTATTGTTATTGTTGTTTTTGTTTAGTTGCTAAGCTAAGTCTGACTCTTTAGAGATCCCATAGACTGTAGCCCCCAAGGCAACTCTGCCCATAAGATTTCCCATGCAAGAATACTGGAGTGTGTTGCCATTTCCTTCTTCAAGGGATCTGTAGTATAAAACGTGTAAATCTAATTTTATTTTTTCACATAAGTAAATAATTATTCTACCATTATCTTTCCCACCAACATTTTTCTCTTAAAGTTATTTTATTCTCATGGTGTGAAAGACATGAAAGATTCCCATCCTTTTACCCCTGTCTTTGAATTTATCTGTGATATATTTCTTAGAAATGGTGTACAGTTGAGTCTTACGGTTTATCCATTCTGAGAATCTCTCCCTTTTTATTGGGCAATTTACATTTGCATTTAACATAATTATTTATAATGCAGAGTTTAAGTCTATCAGCTTTGTATTTATTTTATATTTTTACATGTTATTTTTTCTCATTTCCTTCTTTTCTTTCTCCTCTAAAATGTAGCATTTTTTCACAGGCATCTTGTTTCCACTTTTGCTTTGCCTAAAAAAGATGTCTGTTTAGTTTCCTAGGAAATAAAGTTCAGGACTCTGAACCTACTACTTTGTAACTCTTAGATTCATGTATAGTCATTGGTTTCATGGTACTGTTATAAGATCTGCTTTTTGGTTGTTGTTGTTGTTTTTTTTTTTTCCTTTTCAGCATGTTCATTTTACCCTATCTCAGAGTTAGCAAATTACTCAAAAGGAAAATTTGCCCATTATATCAGACCCTCCCTGCATTGTTTTCCCTGAAATTCTGTTTTGTTTTTTCCCTCAAAGCATGCTTGAGTGCCACAAACTCTAGACTGTATCTTTTTATGCCCTATGCAGAAAATTGGAAAACAAACTAGCGGGCAAAAGAGCAGCCAAAATAGGCACCAATGTAATGCATTCCATTGTCTTAAGGTTCTTGCTTCCTCAAATCTTACCTCTCTTGGGTTCTTTCAAATACCACAAACTGTTAATTTTTTAATATTTTTCTCAAGTTTTTTATACAGTCAGTGAGAGGCTTATTCTGGTAGTAGCAACTGTGTCATTTCAGAGTAAGGAAGTCCCCGCTTCTATTTTGTGTTTATTATATATGTAGTGAAAAAGATTTCTTTGTGTATCCAACAATTCACTTGTTTCTTTTATCATGAATTCATTAAGTGAATATAAATTAGGCACTGTGTTTATTACTCTAAGAACTGTTTGAACTAGAACAGTAGTTCAAAGAACTTCTTGTGCTCAATTGTGTCCAACTCTTTGCAGGCCCATGGACTGTAGTCTACCAGGCTCCTCTGTCCATGGAATTTTCCAGATAAAAATACTGGTATGGAGTGCCATTTCCTACTCCAGGGCATCTTTCTGACACATGACACATTTGTCTCACATTGGCAGGCAGAATTTTTACCATTAGCACCACCTTCTTATTGAACACAAATTTCTGTGTTTATATTATCTTTTATTTATGAAATGCTTAAGCACATGAGAGATACACACATGTTCACACACATACTTATTTTATTGAACTTTTTAATATTATTACTATATTCTGAATTATAAGTAAATTGGAGTTTTATGTTCATATATTTAGTAATGTTATGTGGATTTTGGAACCAACTGCATGTACCTTCATATAGGATGTACCTTTAGTAGATTTTAGGCATAATGACACTAATAAGAAGAACTATGCTTCTAAAGATTATCATAATACCTGGTAAAAAATAGGCATGCTGGAAATAATCGCTTACTTTAGAAATGAGTAAGTCTCTAGAATGAAACATTTTGCTTATATAGAAACTAAACTAAAATCTTAACATTATTTTATACAACATTCTTACCTCTTAAATAACTGCCTACTTCATGCTCTTCATTTAGCCTGAAAACATTTTATGTTCCTTTCCTGTATGTATGTATCCAACAGTGTTGGATACATCATAATTATTGGAGCTAAATTCAAGCCACTCAATTATATCCAACAATGTTTACAGAAAGAGTTCCTCCTATGCATTCCACTTGCACCCTGTGATACTTTTATGCTAAAATGTATGACCTAGGTTTATTTATCCTCCGATGCATTTTTCATTGCTTAAATGTAGAATTATGCAAACCAACCACATATTAAATGATTCAGGATTAATTTTATTCCAAAGTGGAGTTACTAGGCTCCAAGAATATACGTGAATAAAAAATCATGCTTTGCCTCTAGTGAAGTCTAGAAAAGGAGTCTTTATTTATAATTTTGATCACATCTTGATTAATAAGAGGAAAATATTTGGTTTTCTTTGGTCCCCTAAGGTTTGTATGACTATGACACCTGTACAAATCTATGACTTTGACATTTTTAACCTAAACTTTCTACTACCAAAAATTATGTGAACACATTACCATTTCTGCTCTTTTTATTAGATAATATAGCTCATAATTTTACCATTATGATTTATATGGGGAGTTTATCATTATGCAATTGTTTTTCTCTTGAAACTATTGATTTTTATCAGATGAACCTCTAATATCTAAAGCCCTAGTTTTTAAAAATATCCTTTTGTATAATTTACAACTATATTTTAATATTTTTATCTTTTAATAAAGATAATTTTGATATAAATATAGTTTTCATTTATCTATATTGAAGGAATGACATTAGAACCAAATTAATCCAATACAACATCACCTCTGTCTGTTTACAGATAACCGAATTTTTGGCAGAACCTCAAAGAGAAGATAATGAGTCTCCAGAGAGAATGCACTTTTTCTCTTTTTAGCTGATATAAAGTGGAGTATTAAAGACACAATCTGAAGACTTGCAAAGTTCATCAAAACCTTCAAGTATGTATCTGCTTTATTTGGTCCTAGCAAGATTTCACTACAGTAAAAGAGCATGGGAAACAGCTGGTCCCAGCTGCTTTGTGCTGTTTCATTAAAGTGGAATGTTTGTTACATCAAGCTTCATTAAAACTAAATTCTATGTCCACTCTATTTATATGAAAATTAGTATGTTTTATAGGCCATAACTTATGATTCTGCAAGGTACAGAGTAAGAATAAATACAATGGAATGTTTTAGGATATATGTAATTTAATAGAGCAAAGAAAATAATTTGGAAAAAAATTTTGAAAGAACTATTTAAAGGATAGTCAAGACTTAACATATGAATAATTTTCAAGGTTTCATGATCAAAATTCTTGGTGCTGAGAGTCCAATAATTAATCAGTCTGGTTAAGTAGTAGCCTAAAGGTCAAAATGGAAAGAAGCAACTGACTTCAAAAAAATTTTATTAAAAAGACAAAGCCAAAAGCGAAAGCCACACAAAACAAAAATAAGATTATAAAAAGAAGAAAGTTTATCTAGCAATAGTGAGGAAAACACAACATAAGGATGCTGAGACTTAGAAAAAGAGGGGTGAAAGATATGATTTACATATATCATAATTTATTTCAAGAAGCTGGCAGATTCTATACAGTTTCTGTGAGCCAGAAAGGTGAACAAATGTCTATTAGGCATGTATTCAACAAAGTTCCACTACTAAAACCACAATCTGTCCAGGCTTCCCCGATGGTTTAGCAGTAAAGAATCTGCTTGAAATGCAGGAGACACTGGAGGTGCAGGTTCATCCCCTGGGTTGGGAAGATCCCCTGGAGAAGGGAGTGATAACCCATTCCAGTACTCTTGCCTGGAGTATCCCTTGGACAGAAGAGCCTGTTGGCCTACAGTCCAGGGCTACAAAGAGTCGGACACAACTGAAGCAACTTAGCACACACAAAGTCTCAATCAGATAAAGTGGGTTGTCTCTGGCTTCTCTCTGCTCTCCATTTGGTAATTCTCTCCTACCACCTGCTTCCATCCTATGACCAATCATATTCCCAATAGGAATGCCATTTACATTTTGCTCTACTATGAAGTTCAAAAATCCTCTGAAATTACCAACATTCTCCATCCTTGACAGAGGTAGAAAATACATGCATTAGCTCTGTGTAAGTAACCAATTTTTTTTTTAATTAATATAGGGAATATGTGAAGGATTATCATTTTAAACATAAGATGATTTCTAGCCAAGCAAATATCCATTTGGGATCAAGTGATGGAACCAATTAGAGCAAAAACAAAAACCAAGCAGTGTAAAGAAAGTGCTTAGTTGCAAAAGTGTCTACCATTAAGCAAGTGAGCTATTTCTCGATTTTCACAGATATTATTATTTCTTCTCTGGACACACTAGAGGTATTTTACTCCAAATGTGTGGAATACAGAAAAATAGAAGGGAAAATAATTACTTTGACCTTCTTGTTAACTTCATTAAAGCAATATGGCTTTATAAAGGTCAAGTATTATAGATAGCCAGGAATAAGACATTAACATTTTACCATCAAGATCAAAGGAATACCCTGCAGAAACTAGCCACTTCCATTTCTCTTATCTTGATGCTAGATTTTTCGGGTCAAGATGAGCAAATATTGTTATCCCTGATTGGGAGTTACAGGAGCAGCAAATTAGCAAAATATGATATAAAGCCTAGTCTGTTTCCTAAATTAACACAGATTTACTTCTCGAAGAGGGTCTTACTAATTGTACAGTTACTGAATTCTAGATTTTCAGAGCTATTTTATATAAATACCTGTTTTCATGTAAACATGATAGTTTAAAAAATTATCGGCTAAATGTATGAATATATGCCTTTATATCTTTGTAAGAGGTTTCATTATAGGGGACTGGAATGCAAAAGTAATAAGTCAAGAAACACCTGGAGTAACAGGCAAATTTGGCCTTGGAGTACAGAATGAAGCAGGACAAAGACTAATAGAGTTTTGCCAAGAAAACGCACTGGTCATAGCAAACACCCTCTTCCAACAACACAAGAGAAGACTCTACACATGGACATCACCAGATGGTCAACACCAAAATCGGACTGATTATATTCTTTGCAGCCAAAGATGGAGAAGCTCTATACAGTCAACAAAAACAAGACCAGGAGCTGACTGTGGCTCAGATCATGAACTCCTTATTGCCAAATTCAGATTGAAATTGAAGAAAGTGGGGAAATCACTAGACCATTCAGATATGACCTAAGTCAAATCCCTTATGATTATACAGTGGAAGTGAGAAATAGATTCAAGGGACTAGATCTGATAAGATAGAGTGCATGATGAACTATGGACAGAGGTTCCTGACATTGTACAGGAGACAGGGATCAAGACCATCCCCAAAAAAAAGCAATAAAAATAGCAAAATGGCTGTCTGAGGAGGCCTTACAAATAGCTGTGAAAAGAAGAGAAGTGAAAAGCAAAGGAGAAAGGAAAGATATAAGCATCTGAATGCAGAGTTCCAAAGAGTAGCAAGGAGAGATAAGAAAGACTTCCTGAGAGATCAATGCAAAGAAATAGAGGAAAATAACAGAATGGGAAAGGCTAGAGATCTCTTCAGGAAAATTAGATATACCAAGGGAACATTGCATGAAAAGATGGGCTCGATAAAGGACAGAAATGGTATGGACCAAACAGAAGCAGAAGATATTAAGAAGAGGTGGCAAGAATACACAGAAGAACTGTACAAAAAAGATTTTCATGACCAAGATAATCGTGATGGTGTGATCACTCACCTAGAGCCAGACATCCTGGAATCTGAAGTCAAGTGGGCCTTAGAAAGCATCACTATGAATAAAGCTAGTGGAGGTGATGAAATTTCAGTTGAGCTATTTCAAATCCTGGAAGATGATGCTGTGAAAGTGCTGCACTCAATATGCCAGCAAATTTGGAAAACTCAGCAGTGGCCACTGGACTGGAGAAGGTCAATTTTCATTCTAATCCCAAAGAAAAGCATTACCAAAGAATGCTCAAACTACCGCACAATTGTACTCATCTCACATGCTAGTAAAGTAATGTTCAAAATTCTCCAAGCCAGGCTTCAGCAATACGTGAACTGTGAACTCCCAGATGTTCAGAGTGGTTTTGGAAAAGGCAGAGGAACCAGAGATCAAATTGCCAACATCCACTGGATCATGGAAAAAGGAAGAGAGTGCCAGAAAAACATTTATTTCTGCTTTATTGACTATGCCAAAGCCTTTGACTGTGTGGATCACAAGAAACTGTGGAAAATTCTGAAAGAGATGGGAATACCAGACCACCTGACCTGCCTCTTGAGAAACCTATATTCAGGTCAGGAAGCAACAGGTAGAACTGGACATGGAACAACAGACTGGTTCCAAATAGGATAAGGAGTACATCAAGGCTGCATGTTGTCACCCTGCTTATTCAACCTCTATGCAGAGTACATCATGAGAAACGCTGGACTGGAAGAAACACAAGCTGGAGTCAAGATTGCCAGGAGAAGTATCAATAACCTCAGATATGCAGATGACACCACCCTTATGGCAGAAATTGGAGAGGAACTAAAAAGCCTCTTGATGAAAGTGAAAGTGGAGAGTGAAAAAGTTGGCTTAAAGCTCAACATTCAGAAAATGAAGATCATGGCATCTGGTCCCATCAGTTCATGGGAAATAGATGAAGAAATAGTGGAAACAGTGTCAGATTTTATTTTGGGGGGCTCCAAAGTCACTGCAGATGGTGATTGCAGCCATGAAATTAAGAGACGCTTACTCCTTGGAAGGAAAGTTATGACCAACCTAGATGGCAGAAAAGCAGAGATATTCTGGCCAACAAAGGTCTGTCTAGTTAAGGCTATGTTTTTTTCCGGTGGTCATGTATGGGTGTGAGAGTTGGACTGTGAAGAAAGCTGAGTGCTGAAGAATTGATGCTTTTGAACTGTGGTGTTGGAGAAGAGTCCCATGGACTGCAAGGAGATCCAACCAGTCCATCCTAAAGGAGATCAGTCTTGGGTGTTCATTGGAAGGACTGATGTTGAAGCTGAAACTCCAATACTCTGGCCACCGCATGTGAAGAGTTGACTCACTGGAAAAGACTCTGATGCTGGGAGGGATTGGCGGCAGGAGCAGAAGGGGATGACAGAGAATGAAGTGGCTGGATGGCATCACCGACTCAATGGACGTGAGTTTGAGTAGACTCCGGAGTTGGTGATGGACAGGGAGGCCTGGAGTGCTATGATTCACAGGGTCGCAAAGAGTCGGACATGACTTAGCAACTGATTTGAACTGAACTGAAGATGTTTAAGAGTCATGAGTAAATGTACATACACCCTCTCCTTTGGGGTATGCTGTTCCTCATGCCTCGAGGGCATATTTTCCTTTGTTGAATAAAACACTGAGCTGTAACAGAGCTATAACTGTGGTCCACCATTTAAAGTTTTGTTGTGGTGAGACAGAACTGAGGAAATTTCACACTCTCCTGACATATCTAGTGCTGTGACCAGGATGTAACCTGGCTGAAGAAACCTTGGCTCTGCATCCATGAGGTGGAGACAAAGCTCATCAGAAGCCCATCTCAGTGAAAGTTCACACTGTGATAAACCAGTGCAATGCAAACTCAGCACAGTGGAAGTGGCAAGAAGCCCCAAGTGCTGGAAAGCAGGCTTACCCTTTAACGACAGGTAATGAAGACTGTTGAGAGTCCCTTGGACTGCAAGGAGATCCAATCAGTCCATTCTGAAGATCAGCCCTGGGATTTCTTTGGAATGAATGATGCTAAAGCTGAAGCTCCAGTACTTTGGCCACCTCATATGAAGAGTTGACTTATTGGAAAAGACTCTGATGCTGGGAGAGATTGGGGGCAGGAGGAGAAGGGGATGACCGAGGATGAGATGGCTGGATGGCATCACTGACTCGATGGACGGGAGTCTGAGTAAACTCCAGGAGATGGTGATGGACAGGGAAGCCTGGTGTGCTGCGATTCATGGGGTCACAAAGAGTCGGACACGAATGAGTGACTGAACGACTGAACTGAACTGACCCTACCATAGTTAGGCCTCAGGCCAAAAAAATAGGGAGGGAACACAACCCCCCACCCATCAAGAGAAAATTGGATTAAAGTTTTATTGAGCATAGCCTCACCCATCAAAACAATACCCAGATTCACCCTCAATCAGTCTCTCGCATTAGGAAGCTACCACAAGACTGTTATACATCAGAGGGCAGACAGAATGAAAACCACAATCACAGAAAACTAACCAAACTAATCACATGGACCACAGCCTTGTCTAACTCAATGAAACTATGAGCCATATCATGTAGGGCTACCCAAGACTGACAGATCATGGTGGAGAGTTCTGACAAAATGTGGTCCATTGGAGAAGGGAATGGCAAACCACTTCAGTATTCTTTCTTTGAGAGCCCCATAAACAGGAAAAGATAAAAAGATATGACACTCTCCATAACACATGACACAAAAAAGATGAATTCCCCAGGTCAGAAGGTGCCCAATATGCTACTAGAGAAGAGTGGAGAAATAACTCCAGAAAAAATGAAGAGATGGAACCAAACCAAAAACAACACCCAGTTCTGATGGGAAAGGTGATGGATGTAAAGTCTAATGCTGTAAAAACAATATTGCATAGGAACCTAGAGTGTTACGTCCATGAATCAAGGTAAATTGGAAGTGGTCAAACAGGAGATGGCAAGAGTGAGCATGGACATTTTAGGAATCAGGGAAATGAAATGGAAAGGAACAGGTGAATTTAATTCATGACTGTTATATCTACTACTATGGGCAAGAATCCCTTAGAAAAAATGGAGTAGCTCTCATAGTCAACAAAACAGTGAAATACTTGTGTACAAGTCAGTACTTGTGTGCAATCTCAAAAATTACAGAAAGATCTCTGTTCCTTTCCAAGGCAAACCACTCAATATCACACTGATCCAACTCTATGTCCCAACCACTAATGCCAAAGAAGCTGAACAGTTCTATGTTGACACACAAGACCTTCTAGAATAGCACAAAGAAAAAAAAAAAAAAGATGTTCTTTTCATCGTAAGGGACTAGAATGCAAAAATAGGAATTCAAGAGATACCTGGAGTAACAGGCAAGTTTAGTGTTGGAGTACAAAATGAAACAGGGCAAAGACTAACAGAGTTTTGCCAAGAGAAAGCACTGGTTATAGCAAACACACTCTTCCAACAACACAAGAGATGACTCTACACATGGACATCACCAGATGGTCAATACTGAAATCAGATTGATTATATTCTTTGCAGCAGAAGAAGAAAAAGCTCTATAAAGTCAGAAATAACAAGACCAGGAGCTGACTATGGATCAGATCATGAACTTCTTACTGAAAAAATCAGACTTAAATTGAAGAAACTAGGGAAAACCACTACACCATTTAGGTATGACCTAAGTCAAATCCCTCAAAATTATACAAAGTGAAAGAAAGTGAAAGTGAAGTCGCTCAGTCGTGTCCGACTCTTTGCAACCCCATGGGCTATAGCCTACCAGGCTTCTCTGTCCATGGGATTTTCCAGGCAAGATTACTGCAGTGGGTTACCATTTCCTTCTCCAGGGGATCTTCCCAACCCAGGGATCGAACCCGGGTCTCCTGCATTGGAGGCAGGCGCTTTAACCTCTGAGCCACCAGGGAAGCCCCCAAATTTATACAATGGAAGTGACAAATAGATTCAAGGGATTAGATTTGATAGACAGAGTGCCTGAAGAACTATGGACAGAGGATATGACATTGTACAGGAGGCAGTGATCAAGACCATCCCCAGAGAAAAACAATGGCAAAATGGTTGTTTGAGGAGGCCTTAAAAATAGTTGAGAAAAGAAGAGAAGCTAAAGGCAAAGGAGAAAAGGGAAGATATACCCATTTGAATGCAGAGTTCCAAAGAATACAAGGAAAGATAAGAAAGCCTTCTTCAGTGATTACTGCAAAGAAATAGAGGAAAACAATAGAATGGGAAAGACTGGAGATCTCTTCAGGAAAATTAGAGATATCAAGGGAACATTTTATAAAAAGATGGGTTCAATAAAGGACAGAAATGGCAGGGACCTAACAGAATCAGAAGATATTGAGAAGAGGTAGTAACAATACACAGAAGAACTATACACAAAAGATCTTCATGACCCATATAACCACGATGGTACACTAACTCACCTAGAGCCAGACATCCTGGAATGTGAAGTCAAGTAGGCCATAGGAAGCATCAATAAGAACAAAGCTAGTGGAGGTGATTGAATTTCAGTTGAGCTATCTGAAATCCTAAAAGATGATGCTGTGAAAGTTTTGTACTCAATATGCTAGCAAATTTGGAAAACTCAGCAGTGTCGAGCACTGGAAAAGGTGAGTATTCATTCCAATTCCAAAGAAAGGCAATGCCAAAGACTGTTGAAACTACTGCACAATTGCACTCATCTCACACACTAGCAAACTAATGCTCAAAATTCTCCAAGCCAGGCTTCAAAAGTACATGAACAATGAACTTCCAGATGTTCAAGCTGGATTTAGAAAAGGCAGAGGAACGAGAGATCAAATTGTCAACAACTGTTGGATCATCAATAAAGCTAGAGAGTTCCAGAAAATATTTACTTCTGCTTTATTGAGTACACCAAAGCCTTTGACTGTGTGGGTGACAACAAACTGAGGAAAATTCTGAAAGAGCTGGGAATACCAGACCACCTGACCTGCCTCCCGAGAAATCTGTATCCAGGTCAAGAAGCAACAATTTGAACATGACATGGAACAATGGACTGGTTTCAAATTGAGAAGGGAGTACAACAAGGCTGTATATTGTCACCCTGCTTATCTAACTTTTATGCAGAGTACACAATGCAAAATGCTGAGCTGAATGAAGCCCAAGCTGGATCAAGACTGCCAGGAGAAATATCAATAACCTCAGATATGCAGATGACACCACCCTTATGGCAGAAAACTAAGAACTAATGAGCCTCTTGATGAAAGTGAAACAGGAGGGTGAAAAAGCTGGCTTAAGACTCAACATTCAAAAAACAAAGATCATGGCATCCCGTCCCATCACTTCATGGCAAATAGATGGGGAAACAATGAAAACAGAGATTTTATTTTCTTGGGCTCCAAAATCACTGCAGATTGTGACTGCAGCCATGAAATTAAAAGACGCTTGCTCCTTGGAAGAAAAGCTATAACCAAGCTAGATAGCATATTAAGAAGCAGAAACATTACTTTGCTAACAAATGTCCATCTAGCCAAAACTTTGATTTTTCCAGTAGTCATGTATGGATGTGAGAGTTGGACCTAAAGAAAGCTGAGCACTGAAGAACTGATGCTTTTGAACTGTGATGTTGGAGAAGGCTCTTGAGAGTTTCCTGAACTGCAAGGAGATCCAACAAGTCATCCTAAAGGAAATCAGTCCTGAATAGTCATTGGAAGGACAGATGCTGAAGCTGAAACTCCAATAGTTTGGCCACCTGTTGCAAAGAACTGACTCATCGGAAAAGACACTGATGTTGGGAAATAGTGAATGCAGGAGGAGAAGTGGAAGACAGGGGATGAGATGGTGGTATGGCATCACCAACTCGATGGGCATGAGACTAAACTCCAGGAGTTGGTGGTGGACAGAGAAGCCTGATGTGCTACAGTCCATGGGGTCTTAGTCAGACATGACTGGGCGACTGAACTGAACTGGTAAACATTCAAACTTCATATTGAAAATAATTAATATTCATGTTCTATTCCTATTCATCTTAGGTACCATTTTAGAGACATTTTTTAAGTAGGTTTTCTTTTTTGGACATTTCTTATTTAGTTATATTCTTGTTTGTTTACTTATTTTTTTTTTTTTTAGTTTGTTAATTCACTTTGTAGTTTTCCTGAAAAATCAAGCCTGAAAACTTTAAGTACAAAGCCCTTTAGTTTTAGTTTTGTAGTAAGCACTCAGAGGTTAAAGCATCTGCCTCCAATGCGGGAGACCCAGGTTCGATCCCTGGGTCG
>SJYQ01000345.1:379637-396088 GCA_006410935.1 Redunca redunca | reverse complement strand
CTGGAAGAAGCACAAGCTGGAATCAAGATTGCTGGGAGAAATATCAATCACCTCAGATATGCAGATGACACCACCCTTATGACAGAAATTGGAGAGGAACTAAAAAGCCTCTTGATCAAAGTGAAAGAGGAAAGTGAAAAAGTTGGCTGAAAGCTCAACATTCAGAAAACAAAGACCATGGCATCTGGTCCCATCACTTCTTGGGAAATAGATGGGGAAACAGTGGAAACAGTGTCAGACTTTATTTTTGGGGGCTCCAAAATCACTGCAGATGGTGACTGCAGCCATGAAATTAAAAGACGCTTACTCCTTGGAAGGACAGTTACGACCAACCTAGATAGCATATTTAAAAGCAGAGACATTACTTTGCCAACAAAGGTCGGTCTAGTCAAGGCTACGGTTTTTCTAGTTCTCAGGTATGGATGTTAGAGCTGAACTGTGAAGAAGGCTGAGCTCCGAGGAATTGATGCTTTTGAACTTTGGTGTTGGAGAAGACTCTTGAGAGTCCATTCTGAAGGAGATCAGCCCTGGGATTTCTTTGAAGGGAATGATGCTGAAGCTGAAACTGCAGTACTTTGGCCACCTCATGGGAAGAGCTGACTCACTGGAAAAGACTCTGATGCTGGGAGGGATTGGGAGAAGGAGGAGAAGGGGACGACAGAGGATGAGATGGCTGGATGGCATCACGGACTCGATGGACATGAGTCTGAGTGAACTCTGGGAGTTGGTAATGGACAGGGCAGCCTGGTATGTTGCAAATCATGGGGTCGCAAAGAGTCAGACATGACTGAGCGACTGAACTGACTATGCATTTTTAAATGCTACTCTCTCAAATCATCCCAGCCTCGCCTTCTCCCACAGAGTCCAAAAGTCTGTTATTTACATCTGTGTCTCTTTTGGTGTCTCACATATAGGGTCATTGTTACCTTCTTTTTAAATTACATATATATGCATTAATATACTGTGTTGGTGTTCTTCTTTCTGAATTACTTCACTCTGTATAATAGGCTCCAGTTTCATTCACCTCATTAGAACTGATTCAAAGTCATTCGTTTTAATGGCTGAGTAATACTCCGTTGTGTATGCGTACCACAGCTTTCTTATCCATTCATCTGCTGATGGACTTCTAGGTTACTTCCATGTCCTGGCTATTATAAACAGTGTTGCAATGAACATTGGGGTACACGTGTCTCTTTCAATTTTGCTTTCCTCAGTGTATATGCCCAGTAGTGGGGTTGCTGGGTCTTATGGCAGTTCTATTTCAAGCTTTTTAAGGAATCTCCACACTGTTCTCCATAGTGGCTGTACTAGTTTGCATTCCCACTAACAGTGTAAGAGGGTTCCCTTTTCTCCACACCCTCTCCAGCATTTATTGCTTCTAGACTTTTTGATTGTAGCCATTCTAACTGGCATGAGAGGGTACTTCATTGTGGTTTTGATTTGCATTTCTCTGATAATGAGTGATGTCGAGCATCTTTTCATGTGTTTGTTAGCCATCTGTATGTCTTCTTTGGAGAAATATCTGTTTAGTTCTTTGCTCATGTTTTGATTGGGTCATTTATTTTTCTGGAATTGAGCTTCAGGAGCTGCTTATTTTTGAGATTAATTCTTTGTCAGTTGCTTCATTTGCTATTATTTTCTCCCATTCTGAAGGCTGTCTTTTCACCTTGCTTATACATTCCTTCATTGTGTGAAAGCATTTAAGTTTAATTAGGTCCCATTTGTTTATTTTTGCTTTTATTTCCATTACTCTGGGAGGTGTGTCATAGAGGATCCTGCTATGATTTATGTGAGAAAGTGTTTTGCCTATGTTATCCTCTAGGAGTTTTATAGTTTCTGGTCTTACATTTAGATCTTTAGTCCATTTTGGGTTTATTTTTGTGTATGGCGTTAGGAAATGTTCTAGATTCACTCTTTTCCAAGTGGTTGACCAGTTTTCCCAGTACCACTTGTTAAAGAGATTGTCTTTTCTCCATTGTATACTCTTGCTTCCTTATGGACACCTATGGTGTCCATAGGTGCATCAATTTATCTCTGGGCTTTCTGTTTTGTTCCATTGATCTGTATTTCTGTCTTTGTGCTGGTACAATACAGTCTTGATGACTGTAGCTTTGTAAGTATACTTTGAAGTCAGGCAGGTTGATTCATCCAGTTTCATTCTTTCTCAAGATTGCTTTGGTTATTCAAGGGTTTTTTGTATTCCCATACAAATTGTGAAATTATTTGTTCTAGTCCTCTGAAAAAATACCGTTGGTGGCTTGGTAGGGATTGCATTGAATCTATAGATTGCTTTGGGTAATACATGCATTTTCTCTATATTGATTCTTCTGATCCATGAATATGGTATATTTCTCCATCTATTTGTGTCCTCTTTGGTTTTTCATCAGCGTTTTATAGTTTTTATATATAGGTCTTTTATTTCTTTAGGTAGATTTATTCCTAAGTATTTTATTCTTTTTGTTGCAATGGTGAATGGAATTGTTTCCTTAATTTCTCTTTCTGTTTTCACATTTTTCAGTTCAGTTCAGTTCAGTCACTCAGTCGTGTCCGACTCTTTGTGACCCCATGAATTGCAGCACGCCAGGCCTCCTTGTCCATCATCTACTCCTGGAGTTTACCCAAACTCATGTCCATCGAGTCGGTGATGCCATCCAGCCATCTCATCCTCTGTCATCCCCTTCTCCTCCTGAGCCCAACCCTTCCCAGCATCAGAGTCTTTTCCAATGAGTCAACTCTTTGCATTGTTAGTGTATAGGAATACAAGGGATTTCGGTGTGTTGATTTTATATCCTGTAACTTTAATATATTCAACGATTAGCTCTAGTATCTTTCTGGTGGTGTCTTTAGGGTTTTCTATATAGAGGATCATGTCATCTGCAAACAGTGAGAGTTTTACTTCTACTTTCCCAATCTGTATTTCTTTTATTCCTTTTTCTTCTTTGCTTGCTATGGCTAAAACTTCCATAACTATGTTGAATACTAGTGGTGAGAGTGGGCACCCTATCTTATTCCTGACTAGGGGAAATGCTTTCAATTTTTCATCATTGAGGATGTTTGCTGTGGGTTTGTCATATATAGCTTTTATTATGTTGAGGTATGTTCCTTATAGCCTACTTTCTGGAGGGTTTTTATCATAAATGGATGTTGAATTTTGTCAAAGGCTTTCTCTGTTTCTATTGAGATAATCATATGGTTTATAATCTTTCAATTTGTTAATGTGGTGTATCACATTGATTGATTTGCAAATATTGAAGAGTCCTTGCATTCCTGGGGTAAAGCCCACTTGATCATGATGTATGATCTTTTTAACATGTTGTTGGATTCTGTTTGCTTGAATTTTGTTGAGGATTTTGCATCAGAGTTCATCAGTGTTATTGGCCTGTGGTTTTCTTTTTTCTGGCATCTTTGTCAGGTTTTGGTATTAGGGTGATGGTGGCCTCAAAGAATGATTTTGATAGTTTACCTTTCTCTTCAATTTTCCGGAAGAGTTTGAGTAAGTGAGCTCTTCTCTAAATTTTTGGCAGAATTCATCTGTGAAGCCATGTGGACCTGGGCTTTTGTTTGTTGGAAGATTTTTTTTATTACCATGGAAATTTTCGATTTCCAGGCTTGTGATGGGTCTGCTCAGATTTTCTATTTCTTCCTGTTTCATTTTTGGAAGGTTATACTTTTTTAAGAATTTGTTCCTTTGTTCCATGTTGTCCATTTTATTGGCATATAATTGCTGATAGTAGTCTCTTATGATTCTTTGTATTTCTGTGTTGTCTGTTGTGATTTTTCCATTTTTATCTCTAATTTTGTTGATTTGATTCATCTCCCTTTGTTTCTTGATGAGTCTGGCTAATAGTTTGTCTATTTTATTTATCTCCTCAAAGAACCAGCTTTTAGCTTTGCTGATTTTTGCTATGGTCTCCTTTGTTTCTTTTTCATTTATTTCTGCCCTAATTTTTATGATGTCTTTCCTTGTAGTAATCGTGGGGTTCTCCATTTCTTTTTTTTTTTTTTTCTAGTTGCTTTAGGGGTAAAGTTAAGGTATTTATTTGATTTTTCTCTTGTTTCTTAAGGTTACCTTGTATTGCTATGAACCTTGCCCTTAGCATTCCTTTTACTGAATCCCATAGGTTTTGGGTTGTTGTTTTTTCATTTTCATTCATTTCTATGCATATGTTGATTTCTTTTTTTATTTCTTCTGTGATTTGTTGGTTATTCAGAAGTGTGTTGTTTGGCCTCCTTATGTTTGTATTTTTAATAGTTTTGTTTTTTTCCTGTAGTTGACATCTAATCTTACTGCATTGTAATCAGAAATGATACTTAAAATAATTTCAATTATTTTGAATTTACCAAGGCGAGATTTATGGCCCAGAATATGGTCTATCCTGGAGAAGGTTCGCGTGCACTTGAGGAAAAGGTGAAATTCATTGTTTTATGTGAAATGTCCTATAGATATCAATTAAATCTAACTGGTCCATCATATCATTTAACGTTCGTGTTTCCTTGCTAATTTTCTGTTTAGTTGATCTATCCATAGGTGCAAGTGAGGTATTAAAGTTGCCCACTATTATTGTGTTATTGTTAATTTCCCCTTTCATACTTGGTAGCATTTGCCTTACATTGTGGTGCTCCTATGTTGGGTACATATATATTTATAACTTTTATATCTTCTTCTTGATTGATCCTTTGATCATTATATAGTGCCTTTCTTTGTCTTTTTTACAGCCTTTATTTCAAAGTCTATTTTATCCAATAGAGTATTGCTACTCCTGCTTTCTTTTGGTCTCCATTTGCGTGAAATATCTTTTTCTAGCCCTTCACTTTCAGTCTGCATGTGTCCCTTGGTTTGAGGTAGGTCTCTTGCAGACAACATACACAGGGGTCTTGTTTTTGTTTCCTTTCATCCAGTGTTTGTCTTTTGGTTGGGGCATTCAACCCACTTACATTTAAGGTAATTATTGATAAGTATGATCCTGATGCCATTTACTTTATTGTTTTGGGTTCGAGTTTCCAAACCTTTTCTGTCTTTCATGTCTAGAGAAGATCATTTAGCATTTGTTGAAGAGCTGGTTTGGTGGTGCTGAATTCTCTCAGCTTTTGCTTATCTGTAAAGCTTTTGATTGCTCCTTCATATTTTAATGAGATACCTGCTGGGTATAGTAATGGATTGTAGTTTTTTCTCTTTCATCACTTTAAGTATGTCTTGCCATTTCCTTCTGGCCTGAAGAGTTTCTATTGAAAGATCAGCAGTTATCCTTATGGGAATCCCCTTGTGTGTTATTTGTTGCTTTTCCCTTGCTGCCTTCAATATTTGCTGTTTGTGTTTGATCTTCGTTAATTTGATTAATATGTGTCTTGGGGTGTTTTGCCTTGGGTTTATCCTGTTTGGGAATCTCTGGGTTTCTTGGACTTGGGTGGCTATTTCCATCCCCATTTCAGGGACATTTTCAATTATTATCTCCTCAAGTATTTTCTCAAGGCCTTGTTTTTTGTCTTCTTCTTCTTCTGGGACTCCTATGATTCAAATGTTGGGGCATTTAACGTTGTCCCAGAGGTCTCGGAGATCGTCCTCATTTCTTGTAATTCTTTTTTCTTTTTTTCTCTCTGCTTCATTTATTTCCACCATTCTATCTTCTACCTCACTTATCTTCTGCCTCAGTTAGTCTACTGTTGGTACCCTCCAGAGTGCTTTTGATCTCAGTTATTGCATTATTCATTATCAATTGACTCTTTTTTATTTCTTTAGGTCCTGTTAAACATTTGTTACATCTTCTGAATCCTTGTCTCCAGTCTATTTATCTGAAACTCCATTTTGTTTTCAAGATTTTGGATCATCTTTGCTATCATTATCTGAATTATTTTTCAGGTAGACTCCCTATCTCCTCCTCTTTTGTTTGGTTTGGTGGGCATTTATCATATTCTTTTACCTGCTGAATATTCCTCTGCCTTTTCATTTTGTTTAGATTGCTGTGTTCAGGGTGGCCTTTCTGTATGCTGGAAGTGTGTGGTTACTTTTTATCACGGAGGTTGCTCCCTGTGGGTGGGGTTGGACAAGTGGCTTGTCAAGGTTTTCTGGTTAGGGAAGCTTGTGTCTGTGTTCTGTTGGGTGGAGCTGGATCTCTTCTCTCTGGAGTGCAATAAAGTGTCACATAATGAGCTTTGAGGTATCTATGGGTTTGGTGTGACTTTGGGCCACCTTGTATTTTAATGCTCAAGGTCATGTTCCTGTGTTGCTGGAGAATTAGTGTGGTATATCTTGCTCTGAAACGTGTTGGCTCTTAGATGAAACTTGGTTTCAGTGTAGCTATGGAGGCTTTTGGACGAGCTCTTCTCAATTAATGTTCCCTTGAGTCAGGAGTTTTCTGGTGTTTTCAAGTTTTTGATTTAAGCCTCCTACCTCTGGCTTTCAGTCTTATTCTTAGAGGAGCCTCAAGACTTATCCATCCATACAGCCCTGATGATAAAATATCTAGGTTAATAGTAAAAAGATTCTCCACAGTGAGGGACACCCAGAGAGGTTCACAGAGTTACATGGAGAAGAGAAGAGGAGGACAGAGATAGAGGTGACCAGGAGGAGAAGAGGGGGAGTCAAAAGGAGAGAGACCAGTCTAGCCAGTAATGAGTTCCTTAAGTGTTCTCTTCAGCCAGGAGCACCCAAAGAGATTCACAGAGTTAAGTACAGAAGAGAAGGGGGAGGAAGGAGATAGAGGTGACCTCCTTTCAAAGAGAATGGAATGCCCTTCTGGGTGCCTGGTGTCCTCCACAAGTGTTCAGAAGTTGTTTTGTGGAAGTTGTTCAGCATTCAAATGATCTTTTGATGAATTCATCGGGGAGAAAGTGGTCTCCCCATCCTATTCCTCCACCATCTTAAGACCACCCCTGGAGTAGGGTCTTAATATAATTCATTTTTCAAACTAGAAAATTTCTCAAGAGTAGAAATGAACAGTATTAATAAATCAATAATTATATGACAGTGATAAATGCTTTTACAATACTTGGAAGTCAAATGCATAAAATGATTAGCATCTTGATTTCTTCATACTCTTTTCCCCCCCTTGTTTCTACCTTGGTAGAGTGGTTAATTTAGAAAATTAATAGGAAGGAATTATTCTAAGGTGCAATGATTTTATGTGAGATATATTCTTCAGCCCTATATAAATAGCATCATTCTTCACATTTGCGATCTGTTCTTATACTCAAGATATTTTAAGCTATGTAACCCAAATTTCTGTATTAGCAAAATACAAATTATGAAATATGTAAATTCTTCAGTCCAGGGGAAAAAAAAAAAAAAAAGGAGCCCTAAAGCCACTCTGCCTATAAGGGGTGTTGCAGAAGCAATTTTCAAGTTCCTTTTATTATTATTACTATTGTGGCCTTATTATGCACTTCTTTTTTCCCAAGTATTTTACATGCATCACTTCATTTTTCTTTTGCAAAACTTGTGAGGTAGACATTATTTTATTGTGCTCATGAAAAAAACTGAGATGAAGCTCAAACTCGTCTTATGATCTTCCAGTGTATCACATTGCTTGAAGCTATCTTATATGCTTCCTTAACTAAGCTACAAAATCAGTGGAATAAATGAAAAATATTTATAGATCTCCCTTACATGGGGGTGTTTAGAGCACATGCCTCCCAACATCTGTGAGAATATTTTATCAAACAACCTACAAATCTGTTATCAAGTCGAGATGATAAACAAATAAGGCACTTTGGATGATATGAGCATCAACCATATTGCTCAACCATATTGTAAATAGTTTTTCGGCAGCTACCAGTTATGAGACACTGAAGTAAGTAAGATGAAAAAAACCAGCTCGTATCTTCTAGGAACAAACATAAGGCATTAAGATAAGATAGGTAAACACAGCTCTGTGCTGTGCTATGCTTAGTCACTCAGTCGACTCTCTGCAACCCCATGGAGTGCAGCCCATCAGGCTTCCCCCGTCCAAGGGGATTCCCCAGGCAAGAATACTGGAATGGGTTGCCATGTTCTCCCCTCCCTGTCTCACCACCCCCACCCCACCCCNNCACCCCACCCCCGAAAAAAAACAAAAACAAAAACAAAAAACACACAGCTCTACTGCATGGTATTATTAGGTTAGGAGCACAGCTATACTGTGTTTCCTTGGATGGAGAATGATAGAGAAGGGCCTTCTAAGAAAAGGGAGTGAACTTTCTAAAGGATGAAGTAACTACTCTGTCTTCAGAAAAAAGCAAATTTCTTTTGTTGGATAGACACAAACACACACACGACACAGATACATATGTATATGCATACACATGTACATTTACATATATATGTGTAGGTAGTCACTTAGGTACTCATATCCATACATATATGCATATAACCTTAGAAGCTATGGAAAATCAACAATGAAGTGACCTTCTTTTAATTATAAAAATCTGTATAGCATTTCTAATTCTAAAAGTCTTTTTGAATCTGAGGTACAGGAACATTTTTTTGACTGCAGTATATTTAATTATTAGACTTTCATCATAAAAAAATCCTATGGATATTATTTGTGTAAAAGGAAACATAAAATTCCCTTGAAACTTTTCCCAGTATTTCTTAAGAAATTGTTATTTTTGTCACCACATTTTCAGGATATTCTGAAATGAATAATAAACTTGTAAATGATAAGGCTCAGGCTAATATATTTGCCCTTTTGAAATAATGAAGGACCCATTCAAGAAGCTTTATCTATGGGGAAAATGTTTTTCAGAAAATGACATATTTTATAGCTGAAATTCAAAAAGGGAGGAGGGACAAGGCGAGTAAATGTGTGTGCTACTTTATTTAAAATGACATTTAGAAAGAGAGTGAGTAAGAAGAAAGGGATCTGGTTCAGATATACTCAGTATTGGAAAATAAAACAAACAGTGTGTGTCTGTTTTCTTAAACTTTGACATTTCTTGTTAGAACTTTAAGACCTGACTCACTGGAATGAAAGACTACAAATTCATTATTACATGACTTTATGTTTCTCTAACCCATTACATTCTACAGACAACCATCTTTATTATCTTTAATAATTTTTAATAGAAGGGATGGTACGGGGAGGGAGGAGGGTTCAGGATGGGGAACATGTGTATACCCGTGGTGGATTCATGTTGATGTATGGCAAAACCAATATAATATTGTGAAGTAATTAACCTCCAATTAATATAAATAAATTTATATTAAAAATAATAGACTTAATACATTAGAAAATGGAAAAATTATACTCACTGAATTATTTGCCTTAAAAATACCAATGCACAAACTTTATTCATAATGTGCATAACTACATATTATTTTTGAGGAAGACTAAAGTTTCTTTTCTTTTTAGGTTATTTTATTTTACTATCAAAAAGCATGAAAATTTAATTTGCTAATCAGTTACTTTTTAGAGATTTGTGGCAATATTTTTGTTTGAGTACATTCTTTTTTCAAAGAGACACTGAAGCATGTGGCATAGAAAAAGAAAACTAAAATCACATTAAAAATGTGGAAAATTGTTTGATAATATTTAGAAGTCAAATGCATAATAATTTCCATTTGATTTCTTCATACTTGTTCCTTTCCCATATTTCTAAGTTGGTATGATTGTTAATCAGAAAATTAATAAGAAGGAATTATTCTAAGACACAATGACTTTACATAAAACATTATCTTTGGTCTTATGGCAATAACCATCCTCAGCATTTTGCAGAGTTTATTCTTTTACTCAAAATACTTTAAGCTAATAGAACACAACTTTCCATATTTCTAAAATATGGCAAGCATATTTATATACTATATATTCACTATTTCACAACTATGTACTTAATATGTTTACTGATGATGTACTCTAACCATGGTAGTATAATTACAAATGTTTTTTACAAATATTTTTAATGAAATAATATGATGTAACATATATTATCACATGCGAAATAAACTTATAAGACTGTGGATTAATAAAAGTTTCAATGTCCCAGTATAGTTTGTCAAATACTGGCATCTGGTCTCATCACTTCGTGGGAAATAGACGGGGAAACAGTTGAAACAGTGGCAGACTTTATTTTTGGGGGCTCCAAAATCACTGCAGATGGTGACTGCAGCCATGAAATTAAAAGATGCTTACACCTTGGAAGAAAAGTTATGACCAACCTAGATAGCATATTGAAAAGCAGAGACATTACTTTGCCAACAAAGGTCCATCTAGTCAAGGCTGCGGTTTTTCCAGTGGTCATGTATGGATGTGAGAGTTGGGCTGTGAAGAAAGCTGAGCACGAATTGACGCTTTTGAACTGTGGTGTTGGAGAAGACTCTTGAGCGTCCCATGGACTGCAAGGATATCCAGCCAGTCCATTCTAAAGGAGATCAGCCCCGGGTGTTCTTTGGAAGGAATGATGCTAAAGCTAAAACTCCAGTACTTTGGCCACCTGATGCGAAGAGTTGACTCATTGGAAAAGACTGTGATGCTGGGAGGGATTGGGGGCAGGAGGAAGAGGGATCGACCGAGGATGAGATGGCTGGATGGCATCACCGACTCGATGGACATGACTTTGAGTGAACTCCGGGAGTTGGTGATGGACAGGGAGGCCTGGCGTGCTGCAATTTATGGGGTCGCAAAGAGTCGGACACGACTGAGCGACGGAACTGAACTGAGTTGAACTGAAAAATAAGTTTAATAGATATTTTTTTCTAGTGGAATACTGTGAAATTTTTAAAATTTATATTCCCTATTTTCTTCTTTTATTAATTTGTGGCCTGAGTATTTAATATTTTAGACATTTGTATATTCTTAGTGTACTGCTTAGGAATATTAATAAAATTATTCAGTCCAAAGTATACCTTCTTATATTGGTTAATTTTAAATATTGTGTATTAATTTATCATTGAACATCATAACAGTCACTTTCATTGATACTAGATTATGTATTGTGGGCTTTTGAATACCTAAATAGACAAAAACATCACATAACTACTTACTTAAAATAGCATAAAGGTGTAATAAAAATAAGCTCTATGAATCAAAAGCCAATCATTACTATATCTTTTATCTTTTTTATATTAATTGCCATTGAAAACTGAGCATACACATATATATGCACATATATATATATGATTTCTGAGAAAATTTAGAATAAATTGAAGATATGCATGCCACATTATTCCTAAGTACTCAGTATATGTTGTCTAACAATAAGAACAGTGTCATACATGACTCTAGTACAGTTATCAAAATAAGATTACTTAACCTAATTTAATCTAAATATAATTAGTAAATGTAAAAATATTTAAAAGTTTATAAAATTTAATCTAATACCATTATTTGGTTCACAGACCCCAACACCTTTCCAGTTTTCCCAATAATGCCCTTTATGTATAGCATTATTATCTGTCTTGATCCATGGTCTACTCAGGATAACACATTGCATTTAGTTTTCATATCTCTATGGCCCCCTTAAACTAAAAGCAGTTTGTCAGTCATTGTCTTTCAGGACTTTTATATTTTAGAAGAGTGAAGGCTAGTTATTTTGTAGAGTGTTCCTCACTTTGGATTTGTTTGATATTTCAGCATATTGAGGCATATCACATGAATGATATTGTGCCCCTCTCTTTCCCAAATAAATGACTGTTTCTCACATTAAAGGTAAGGCACATCTGAATTAATCCAGTGACTCACATGATCATAGATAAGAATAAAGACGGTCCCAGAAACCTCAGCTCTTTCACTATGCCCTGAACCTGGTCTTTTTAAGTACTCCAGCACAGTTAGAAGTCGCATGATTATTATACTTTTATACTTTTTTACCATGATCATCTATTGTAGCAGACCGTTAGTCTGTCAAAAATGGCTCTTCAATAGGTATTTTATTAATAGGAACAAGGGCTACTTAGAATATCTTTTTGCCATAATGGACTATAAAAATGCCAGTGTTCATTTTCTAATGATCATGAGGGTATGTGTCTTCAAACTGTCAGGAGGATGACAAAACTCAGACGGCCCTTTCTCTCAGTGCTTGCTGCCTGTGACAACTTCTGGTATCAAATGTTTTAGGAGGGTTAGGGGAGCAGAAGACATAAGCTCTTAAAAAAAAAAAGAATTTTTTAATTTTGTATTGAGGTATAGCTGGTTAAAGATGTTGTGATACTTTCAGGTGATGTGAATAGTGAAGGGACGCAGCCGTACATATCCATGTATCTGTTCTCCACTTAAACTCCCCTCCCATCCACGCTTCCACATAACATTGAGCAGAGTTCCCTGTGCTATACAGTAGGTTCTTGTTGGTTATCCACCTTAAATATAGCAATGTGTACGTGTCCGTACCAGACTCCCTAACTCTTAAATTACCTCTTAGGAACGTCTCCCAAAGTTGTACTTCACAAAAGTATGACATCAAATTGTCACTGTCTTATCTGTAATTTTGAGGAAGGTGGTGTTGCTGTGACTTGAATCAGGAATCATAATATCAAAAGCATATCATAATTAGGAAACTGTATATCCTCCAAACAACGTGTGACATCAATGAAATGGATGCTTCATGTCTTCCTTCTTGACATCCTAGTTTAGTGACTAATACTTTGCTAACAGTAATAAATAAAAGCAATGCTTATAGGACCCTGCCTGTCAATAGGAACTGCAGAACCAAGAGAAGTTTGAACTCCACCTTGTGCCCACCTTTGCTATCCCACACATATATATCTGGCTTGCCAAATCAAATTTTTACCTGCAATCAAATTGCAAGGGAGTCTAGAAAAGGCTATGACATTGGAAGAAAAGCTATGACAAATCTAGACAGCCTATTAAAACACAGAGACCTCACTTCACTGACAGAGGCCCATATAGTTAAAGCTATGATTGTTCTATTATCGTGTATGGATGTGAGAGTTGGACCATAAGGAAGGCTGACTGATGAAGAATTGATGCTTTCAAACTGTGGTGCTGGAGAAGATTCTTGAGAGTCTCTTGGACTGCAAGGAGATCAAATCAATTAATACTAAAGGAAATCAACCCTGAGTATTCATTGGAAAGACTGATGCTGAGGCTGAAGCTCCAGTACTTTGGTCACTGATGCGAAGAGCCCACTGATTGGAAAGGACCCTGATGCTGGGAAAGAGTGAAGGCAGGAGGAGAGGGTACAACAGCAAGTGAGATGGTTGGATGGCATCACCGACTCAATGGACACGAGTTTGAGCAAAACTCTGGGAGATGGTGAAGGACAGGGAAGCCTGGCGTGCTGCAGTCCATCGGGTCACAAAGAGTTGGACGTGACTTAATGCCTGAGTAACAACTAGAAAATGCAGTTTTGGGCTTTACCGTCTCTACAGTGCAAAGAGGCATACAGTACAAGTTATACAGCTGCACAGTCTCCACTGAAGGTTCTATTGCAGAGTCCTCAAAGCTTCATTTCTTGGCATCTTCAACCACAGTTTGATTAACACAGACTCTGGGTTCTACCTCTTTCTCTCAGTAATTCTAGTGTCCCCTTTAGTGCTCTCTCTTGCTTCTTCTGCATCACCTCTTTGCTCAAGTCATGACATCATTCCAGAAAATCTTTTAGGGGAATTTCTTTTCAACAGATAAATCTAAGCTGGTTGTCTTCTCTGGGATGCTGTAGAGCATGCAGGAAACAACTCATGTTATAGTTTAGGAAGAGATACAGGTGGTGATTGTGGTAAAGAAGCGGCCTGCCAATGCAGGAGACATAGGAGACGTGGGTACAATTCCTGCATCAGGAAGCTCCCCTGGAAGAGGCATGGCAACCCACTCCAGTACTCTTGCCTGTAGAATCCCATGGGCAAAGGACCTGAAGGACTATTGTCCACAGTGTCTCAAAAAGCTGGACACGACTGAAGTAACTTAACATGCGCACACAGCTAACTTCCAGTGCAGTCTTCATTTTTGCTGTTCCTCAACCAGTCAAGCATTATTAGTTCAGTTCAGTTGCTCAGTCGTGTCCGATTCTTTGCGACCCCATGAATCACAGCACACCAGGCCTCCCTGTCCATCACCAACTCCCGGAGTTCACTCAGACTCACGTCCATTGAGTCAGTGATGCCATCCAGCCATCTCATCCTCTGTCATCCCCTTCTCCTCCTGCCCCCAATCCCTCCTAGCATCAGAGTCTTTTCCAATGAGTCAACTCTTCGCATGAGGTGGCCAGAGTACTGGAGTTTCAGCTTTAGCATCATTCCTTCCAAAAAACACGCAGGGCTGATCTCCTTCAGAATGGACTGTTTGGATATCCTAGCCATCCAATGGACTCTCAAGAGTCTTCTCCAACACCACAGTTCAAAAGCATCAATTCTTCGATGCTCAGCCTTCTTCACAGTCCAACTCTCACATCCATACATGACTACTGGAAAAACCATAGCCTTGACTAGACAGATCTTAGTCAGCAAAGTAATGTCTCTGCTTTTCAATATGCTATCTAGGTTGGTCATAACTTTGTTTTCCAAGGAATAAGCATCTTTTAATTTCATGGCTGCAGTCACCATCTGCAGTGATTTTGGAGCCCCCCCAACATAAAGTCTGACACTGTTTCCACTGTTTCCCCATCTATTTCCCATGAAGGGATGGGACCGGATGCCATTATCTTCGTTTTCTGAATGTTGAGCTTTATGCCAACTTTTTCACTGTCTTTCACTTTCATCAAGAGGCTTTTTAGTTCCTCTTCACTTTCTGCCATAAGGGTGGTGTCATCTGCATGTCTGAGGTTATTGATATTTCTCCTGGCAATCTTGATTCCAGCTTGTGTTTCCTCCAGTCCAGCTTTTTTCATGATGTACTCTGCATATGTTAAATAAGCAGGGTGACAATATACAGCCTTGAAGTACTCCTTTTCCTATTTGGAACCAGTCTGTTGTTCCATATCCAGTTCAAACTGCTGCTTCCTGACCTGCATACAGATTTCTCAAGAGGCAGGTCAGGTGGTCTGGTATTCCCATCTCTTTCAGAATTTTCCACAGTTTATTGTGATCCACACAGTCAAAGGCTTTGGCATAGTCGATAAAGCAGAAATAGATGTTTTTCTGGAACTCTCTTGCTTTTTCCATGATCCAGCAGATGTTGGCAATTTGATCTCTTGTTCCTCTGCCTTTTCTAAAACCAATTTGAACATCAGGAAGTTCACGGTTCACATATTGTTGAAGCCTGGCTTGGAAAATTTTGAGCATGACTTTACTAGCATGTGAGATGAGTGCAATTGTGCGGTAGTTTGAGCATTCTTTGGCATTGCATTATATGTAGACCAAAATCTGCATGCCTTTCTTTTCCTACAGGATAATATCTACCCTAGGAAGATCCTTATGCAATTACACTTGTAGTGAAGGGAGAGGGCCTATCCAATTGCTGTAGAAAAAGCAGCCTGGTTATACTCATGAATGTAGCTCAAGGTGTGGCTCCTAGTATGCATTATATTATCTCTTTTATATTCAAATACTTAGATATTGTCTTCATTTACACTGAAGAAGACAGTGAGTGATCAAATAATAAGCAATTTAGCAAAAGTCATAGTGATGCCCAATTCCAAATTCTGAGTATTTTTGGTTTTACTCTACTCTCTTCAGAACATTCAGAAATTATTCTAACGAGTCAACAAATTCCCAATCTGCTTTTTCATATTAATGCATGAACTCTGTANTCTAATTTAAAATTTGTTACTGGAATAACTTTATCTTCAAGATGAGTGAATTTTCCCAAATGTATATAATTTTTAATTTTGCTAAAAAATATTTAGCATATGTCGACAGCCTGAGTAGAAGAAATGTATTTTCTCATATTTATTTCCTCAAGTTTTATTGAGATATAATTGGCATACAGCACTATATAAGTTTAAGGTGTGCAGCGTAATGATTTGTCTTACATACATCATGAAGTGTTTACAATAATAAGTTTAGTGAACATTAATCACCTCATATAGATACAAAATTTAAAAAAAGAAAATATATTTTTCCTTGTGATGAGAAGTCAGAATTTACCCTATTAGCAACTTTCATATATAACATTCAGCAACGTAAATTATATTTATTGTGTTGTACATTACATCCTTAGTACTTATAACTGGGAATTTTGTATCTTTTGGCTACCTTCATCCAATTTCCCTTCCCCATCCCACTCCCAACTTTTTTAATAACAAATCTGATCTCTTTTTCTATAAGTTTGTTTGTTTCTTTTCTAAGTATAATTAATCTACAGCACTGTTAGTTCCTGTTATACAACATAGTGATTTTTTAAAATAAATTTACTTATTTTAATTGTAGGCTAATTACTTTACAATATTATATTGGTTTTGCCGATATTTTTACACATTTAAAATAAAATGATCACCATGATGTCTCATTACCATTTGTCACTGTATGAAGACTACATAATTATTGACTACATTCCCTACACTGTACATTTACTACACAAGACTCATTTATTTTGCAACTAGAAATTTGTACTCCTTAATCTCCTTCATTTCTCTTCTATCTTCACTTA
>SJYQ01000345.1:360785-373876 GCA_006410935.1 Redunca redunca | reverse complement strand
TTTATGAAATAGTATTATTTTATTCTCATCTGGTGTATAAACAAACTCAAATTTTTTGAAGTTACTAAATTTGCCCAATTTCACAAAATTGAATCAAATAGCTATATCCCTGCTCTTTTCTATTACCAGTGTCATGCCTTTTGAACTGATGCCTCCGTTTCCAAAGAATAAAAGAAATTTAATTTCTCCATTAATATTTTAAAAATACCCTGAAACACATGGATGTATTTGTTGTATGCAGTTTGTAAAAGTTAATATGATTTTTTAAAATATTTTTGCACTCTATAATTTTTATATTTATGTGATGTTTGTTTTATATTTACTGGTAGCAAAAATGAGCATTTAGTAATTTAAACATAGTCAATCACTTTTGATATTTAAAATATAAGAAGCTATATAACTCTCCAACAATGTAAAAGATTCAGATACTGTAGATATAACTCAAAAAAACTTACCAAAAATTGTTAATTTATGTAATTTTAATATGGAGGATCAACAGTGTTTTAATGGAATATCAACTTTGCTGCTTTTTAAAAAACTTTGAAATCACTTCAAAGTTTGAAATCACTTCAAAGACAAAAGTCATCCATTTCCAAAGTGATTATTATAACCAATATTTATTCTGAAGTGTTGAAAGTTATTATGAGTGGTAGAATACATTATCCTTCTGGCCTTATTAATAAAAAATATTATGAGTTTTTTGCTTATATCAAATGTTACATATAAAAATTTGTGTTAATCATCTATTTGTTCATTTTAACCTCATAATGAAATTAAGAGATACTTATAACATGCCAGTAAACCTGAGAACTGGGGTTCAAAGAGTTTTAATTGGAGGAATAACAAGAAAAGTATTGAAGTAAAGAAAAATACAAAGAGGAAAAAAAAATAGACCTACTTATCAATCCATAACACTATGAAAGTAAATTCTTAAAACTCAACAAAATGAAGTGTAAGATTAATGAATCTCAGCATTATTTGTTAATAAGCAAAGGACTTGAGGCCTCATTATCCAGTAGATCATGAGAAGCTTTTCACATGATGGTGGTTTCATAGTTCCTAAGAGCCACAAAAGCAAGAAAGCCTTAGTAAGCAAGAGCTTTAAAGTTCTTTGTTGAAGCATGCTAATTTTTCCCCATTGGCCAAATCAAGTCACAGTCACCTTGTTTATTGTCCCATGGCCAGGAACATAGTCAGTATAGGAAGAGACGACCAAGGATATGGATATATAAAGGTAAATTATTGCAGCCATTTGCAACAATCTAGAGTTCAAATTGATTTTTCTTATCTCAAGTTTGCACTCTGTTCACCACAGGACCTGCATCTGAAAAACACCAGAAAATGTATCAATAGCCCCAAGACTGTTGAGGCCAGACCTCTCAGGCCCCAAATGAAATCAAATCGCTTGTTCTTTATCTTACTGGCATCTCCATACTGCTTGATGAAATGCTTCTTTATTCTCCCTATACTATTCTCTAACAAATCTCTAAAGGTACTTCTAGGGTCAGTATTTTGCCTTCCCACTGCCGCTTCCTCCACTATATCAAGAAAGTGTTAGTTGCTCTGTCGTGCCAGACTCTTTGCGACCCCGTGGACTGTAGCTGGCCCAGCATCTTGGTCCATGGCATTCTGATTCTAAAGGCAAGAATACTGGAGTGGGTTACCATGCCCTTCTCCAAGGGATCTTCCTGACACAAGGATTTAACTCACATCTCTTATGTCTCCTGCATTGGAAGGCAAGTTCTTTACCAGTCAGTCAGTCTTGTCTGACTCCTTGCGACCCCACGGACTGCAGCATGCCAGGCTTCCCTGTGCATCACCAACTGCCAGAGCTTGCTCAAACTCATGTCCATCAAGTTGGTGATGACATCCATACATCTCAGCCTCTGTTGTTCTCATATCTTCCTGCCTTCAATCTTTCCAAGCATCAGGGTCTTTTCCAATGAGTCAGTTTTTCGCATCAGGTGGCCAAAGTATTGGAGCTTCAGCTTTAGCATCAGTCCTTTCAATGAATATTCAGGACTGATTTCCTTTAGGATTCACTGGTTGGATCGCCTTGCAGTCCAAGGGACTCTCAAGAGTCTTCTCCAACACCACAGATCAAAAGCATCAGTTCTTCGGTGCTCAGCTTTCTTTATGGTATAACTCTTACATCCATACATGACTACTGGAAAAACCATAGCTTTGACTAGACAGACCTTTGTTGGCTAAGTCTTTACCACTAGCGCCATCTTTAAAGTTGATCTTCCTAGCACAGAATCTTCCATACTTATTTGCTCAAGCCTCAATCCTTATGACCCTCTCCCATTCCCATTCACCCAGGTTTATTCCTCAGAACTACAAGTGGCAGTTTGACTACTGTTTTTTCAGGTAAGTTTTCCATGTGTTTTCATTGTATAATTTACCCCTCTTAGAACTCATCAAAACTATACTTAAATAAATCATCAAAAGTCTGCTTACTCTTTGGTCAAATTATTTAGTGTTGTTTGCTCCAATAAGTGCATGAATGCAAGGACCTCATCTGAATGTCATTTTTAGTAGTAATTTGCTCCATAAATATTATTGTTATTGATGTCAGTATCAGAACAGACATGAATATTCTTTCATCTCTTTTTCTTCCCACATATCTCCATCTCCAAATGATTTCCCATTTTCTATGCAAAACAGAACACTTTTTTTTTTTTTTGAAATTCAGAATTGTAAAGCTAGTAATATAAACTGGGTTCTGCTAGGTTGTTGTGTCCAAGTCATCTGTTTTGTATTGGTTAATATTATTTCTTTCAGATGACAGGAAATGCAATTCAAACTGGCTTAAACAACAACACAAAAAATTTTATTGCCTCATGTAACTGAAATGTCCAGCTGTAAATTTTCAGGTGCAGCTTGATCCAAAGCCTCAAATATTGTCAACAGGACTTATTTTCTCTACATGCCTTGGCTCTAAAAATACTCTACAGGCTTTGTTCTCAGGCCCCAAACTTTTAGGTTTAAGTCCAGCAGGGAAGAGTCTCTGCTTCTCTTTCACTGGCCCCAGGAAGCATCACATCGTATCCCAATGACTTTGTCTGGGTGCTCATCTCTTAGCCATCACTATGTGCTGCAGAATGTTCTATTTTATTTGTTCAGACTTGACCCCCCCTCTGCCTGTCCTAACCTTGAAATTAGAGATAGAATTCCCTGTGAAAATTTTGGATACTTTCTCAAAAGGAAATGACAGAACCATTTTATATAGCTACCAGATGAAGAATATGTGGGAAATTCACACATATGTGTGTATCTTCACTATGAATCACACAGCTATAAGGCATTTACAGAATCACACATAACCATATTTATATGAAAATGAGAAAAGGAAAGATATATGCATCTGAATGCAAAGTTCCAAAGAATAGCAAGGAGAGATAAGAAAGACATCCTCAGTGATCAGTGCAAAGATATAGAGGAAAACAGTAGAATGGGAAGGACTAGAGATCTCTTAAAGAAAATAAGAGATACCAAGGGAACATTTCATGTAAAGATGGGCAAAATAAAGGAGAGAAATGGTGTGGACCTAATAGAAGCAAAAGATATTAAGAAGAGATGGCAACGTACACAGGAGAACTATACAAAAAAGATCTTCATGACAGATAACCATGATGGTGTGGTCACTCAACCTAGAGCCAGACATCCTGGAATGTGAAGTCAAGTGAGACTTTGGAAGCATCACTACCTACAAAGCTAGTGGAGGTGACGCAATTCCAGTTGAGCTATTTCAAGTGATGCTGTGAAAGTGCTGCACTCAATATGCCAGCAAATTTGGAAAACTCAGCAGTGGCCACAGGACTGGAAAAGGTCAGTGTCATTCCAATCCCAAAGAAAGGAAATGCCAAAGAATGCTCAAACTACCGCACAGTTGCACTCATCTCACACACTAGCCAAGTAATGTTCAAAATTCTCCAAGTCAGGTTTTAACAGTATGTGAACCATGAACTTCCAGATGTTCAAGCTGGATATAGAAAAAGCAGATGAACCAGAGATCAAATTGCCAACATCTGTTGGATCATAGAAAAAGCAAGAGAGTTCCAGAAAAACATCGACTTCTTCTTTATTGAGTACACCAAAACCTCTGACTGCGTGTATCACAACAAACTGTGGAAAATTCTTAAAGAGATGGGACTGTTAGTCCAACTTACCTGGCTCCTGAGAAATCTGTATGCAGGTCAGGAGCAACAGTTAGAACTGGTCATGCAACAACAGACTGGTTCCAAATCGGGAAAGAAGTATGTTGGGGCTGTATATTGTCACCCTGGTTATTTAACTTATGTGAAGAGTACATCAAGTGAAATGCTGGGCTGGATGAAGCATAAACCAGAATCAAGATTGCCAGGAGAAATATCAATAACCTCAGATATACATATGGCATCACCCTTATAGCAGAAAGCAAAAAAGGAATTAAAGAGCCTCTTGATGAAAGTGAAAGAAGAGAGTGAAAAGGTTGGCTTAAAAAACAACATTCAGATAACTATGATCATGGCCTCAGGTTCCATCACTTCATGACAAAAAGGTGGGGAAACAATGGAAACAGTGAGAGACATTATTTTGGGGGGGGTCCAAAATCACTGCAGAGGTGATTGCAGCCATGAAATTAAAAGATGCTTTCTCCTTGGAAGAAAAGCTATGACCAACCTAGACATCGTATTAAAAAGCAGAGACATTAGTTCGCCAACCAACAAAGGTCTTGTCAAAGCTATGGTTTTTCCAGTAGTCATGTATGGATGAGACTTGGACTATAAAGAAAGCTGAGTGCTGAAGAATTGATGCTTTTGAACTGTGTTGTTGGAGAAGACTTCTGTGAGTCCCTTGGACTGCAAGGAGATCAAACCAGTCAACCCTAAAGGAAATCAGTCCCGAATATTCATTGGAAGGACTGATGCTGAAGCTGAAGCTCCAATACTTTGGTCACCTGATGTGAAAAACTGACTCATTGGAAAAGACCCTGATGCTTGGAAAGATTGAAGGCAGCAGGAAAAGGGGATGACAGAGATGAGATGTTTGGATAGTATCACCGACTCAATGGACATGAGTTTGAGCAAACTCTGGGGGTTGGTGGACAGGGAAGCCTGGAATGCTGCAGTCCATGGGGTCGCAAGGAGTTGGACATGACTGAGTGACTGAACTAAACCTATATTTACATCATTTACTCTTACATTTTGGTTACATAAACAAGAAAAATATTATGCAATGAAACTCCAGAAGATCAATTTCTCTAACTGAAGAACATTTAATTATCTTTATTAGGTATGCTTTTTTTTTTCTCCAAATAGTTGAAAATAAAATGCAAAGCATAGAATTACTGATTTTGTGTTTATCTTATATGTTCACATAGGTGTGTCAAAGTTCATTGTATATGTTTCAGATTATCCCTTAGTTGAAATATATTACATATTCAAGTTTTCTCACTATCAAAATTAGCAGAGTAAAAAAATAGTTAATTTTATGTTCTAAGAAATATCAGGAGGAGAGTGGGAGGGATGCACTCTGTGCAGTAAAAATATTGTGGTAGGAATTCAAACCCAAAAGGTCAATTCTTACACTATTTGGAAAAATAACTTGTAGAAGTAGGAAAAAAAACCTGTGGCTGGAAAAGAATTCTCAAAGGTATGGTAAGGATTCTCAAAGGTATAAGTTGGTCTTGGTTCTACCACTTCCTATCTGACTTTGATGGGCTTCGCCAGTGTAGTGGTAAAGAACATGCCTGCCAATTCAGGAGGTGCAGGTTTGATCCCCGGGTTGGGAAGATCCCCTGGAGTAGAAAATAGCAACCCACTCCAGTATTCTTGCCTGGAAAGTCCCATGGACAGAGAAGCCTGGTGGGCTACAGTCGATGGGATCTCAAAGAGTAAGACACAACTGAGCATGCACATGTGAATCTTACTTTGATAAGTTACTGAACATCTCTGGGCTTCTGTTTTCTTGTCTGTGAAATGGGAATGATAATATCCACCTCTCTTGTATTGGTAACAAATATATGTGGCAAAATAATACCAAAGGTAATCATTGCTCCAATTCCTTAGGTAAAGGCAGAAGAAATGATGATCAAAACAAAGAAAAGTTTAAACAAAATCATCTAGACACAAAAATAAGTTCAATGTAAAATTATGAAATTTATCCTCTTATGCTTTCTTTGTCCAAATCTTTTACTCAAGAAATGATATCAACTCTTGTTCACAGATATCATTCTCTCTACTTTACTTAATTCTGCCAGTACTTTTCTTTTCACTAAGTTGAAGTTAAGTGTGCCTGATAACAGAATCTGCTCCAAGAACATGGATAACTTTCCTACCTGAAAGTGCAGTAAATACCCAAATTACTCAAACAGTTATCTAAAGTCTTTGTATCCCAGTTTTCAAATCATGTCTAAGAGTGTTGGGTGTATTTGGACAGGTAAAATGTTAAATAAAAGCCACAGCAAAATATCTGGTCATCTCATCAACATTGATGAGAATAATTATAAATTATTTTATGAATTAATACTTTCTCTTACCTCCCTTGAGACTATTTTGAGTATGTCCATGTTATAAATTATTAATTGGTTAACATATCAATAAGGATTTATTTGAGGGTACAATTCTCTAAGCTTTTTGAAAAATCAGTTGGATTCAAATTTGATGGTGCATCTTCCTAGCAAATATACAGATGAAATTGGTAGGTCAAAAATATTTTATCAGTGACTATTATGATTATTAATGTACTGGAAAAGTTACTGGACAACTCATTTCTTTTTCATAAAGATATCTAATTTTCTCTTTGAAAGTAGAGTCTCTTTGCCTCAATCACAAAAACTGAAAGAAATCTTGTTTTAGCCCCAAGTCTTCAAACTAGGATGTCTTTATACGAATGTGGTTCTTAAAACTGCATTATGTGTTTAACTTAGTTTTTGATTTCACAATCTAACCATTTAAGCAGACTGATAAATACATAAAATATTGTTAATATAATCTAATGCCATTCTACTTTTTATGTATAGAAAAGTATAGACATGTATAGAAAAATATCTTTTCCAGATCACACAGAAATAATACATCCACACATTGACACCAGTGCTCCATGTGCTCTTGTACAATGTCCTGTGCCCCCCACTACACCCCCCCCCACATACACATACAGCTTAAAGCTTTTCCTCCTCTAAAGTAAGGGAATGAGACTCAAAAGCTTCCATATTTTTTTGCCTCTTCTGCTATTTATTCAAATGTTCTGTCCTGCCGCATCAGTGTTTCTCCTTTTTCCATTTTCATTTACTCCCAATAATTTTCTGTGTGAGATTTCTACATGCTTTAACATTGAATTTGAACACGATATTTATAAATGGTACAATTATGAATATTATCGGTTTTATAGATTTGGTAATTGACTCTTGCAAATGTAGTTTGATAAAATGAGAGAATTAATATTTGATATAAAAACATAACTAATGATTTTGTCAGAAGTTCCTAGAAAACATGACTGCAATGAATCATGAGATACTCAATACTAAAGTTATTTTATGTTTCCAGTGAGAAAATATTACTTTGTATTATATTTACATACAATTTTAACCTCTTTTAAACACTCTTTAATGTATTCGTTTAATTCCAATTTTCCCAATTATACTATGGGCCAAGGGCTAGAATCATACTTAGCTTTTTTGCTGCAGCATAGAAGTGTCTGACTTACACTTGTTGTTTGTTATTTAGTCATTAAGTCATGCCCAACTCTCTTGTGACCCCCTGAACTGTAGCCCACCAGGCTCCTCTGTCCAAGAGATTTCCCAGGCAAGAATACTGGAATGGGTTGCCATTTCCTTCTCCAGGAGATCTTCCCAACTCAGGAATTGAACCCATGTCTTCTGCATTGGCAGGTGGACTCTTTACCATTGAACCACCAGAGAAACCTCTGACATGTACTGGGTACTTGCTAAATGTTGGTTGGTTAGTGACTAAATCTTTTAAAAATTGAAAACAAAGAGAGCTTGCACTTTTAACATCCCATCTTATAATTTTAAAATTTATAAATTTTATAAATTTATCACTTGGTGACAAAAGTTCTTCCTAACAGAAATTGGATTATTTCACACCCCTATTTATATGTAAAAATGTTATTTCTTTATTCTAACATTCAGAATAATTACCAGATCATTTTAAATCTCCCTTTATCCAGTCTTTATCCTCCACAATATTCTCCCCTACACTTCCTTGCCTCTCTATTTCTGCTGTTATTATTTTGGCTTACAAGTTTATCCTCCTACTGATATCTTACAAAACTTCATGCTATAACTTATTATATCAATCAAAACTGCCAGCCAGCTCAAAACTGCAACCTTGAATAGTGAAAAAATCACACCATTTAAGATACTCTGACTATGTAATGATCCAGAGACTAACTGAAGAGGAAATGGGCCTAAGAAATATTCCTTCATTTTTGTTGTCTCAATTCTAATGAAGACATCTACAGTACCTTTTGTTCAAGCATCGATGATTAGTACACACTGTGTTGCATCCCTCTGAAATTAGGGACTATGGAAACAGGGGAGCCAAAGATCATAGCTGAGGCAGGGTTCTGATATGCAGGTACACTACGGCATAAATTCCCGAAGATCTGATTCCTGATACATACACAGAACTAGTCACGTAATGGACAAAATTATTCACAGCTTATCAACAACCTGCATAACTGGAGCCATAGATCCTGAATGGTAAAGGCTGTAACTAAGCAACATAAATCGTATGATTTGCTCATTTATGTGTTCTTAATCACAAGAAATTTCATCTTTTTACTTCGCTATGGCTCTTTTTTTTATTCTTTTCAGCTTCTTTAAATTTTGTGCTTTCTACTTTAAAAAATGTTTCCTTTTACATTATGTTGTGTCCTCTTTCACTGAAATGCTATCACAACTTANAAGATTAGAAAAGAGCAAAAGCTAATAGTTTAAATATTTTTATTATCACACACATATTATTTTTAGTTATAATAATTTGTTGATTCAGGTGCTGATAATTTTGATTTACTAGCCCCAAGAATCATGAGAAATAAACTTCCATTGTTTAAGCTAAGTGTAGGACACAAAATGGAAAAAGATGAGGTCTTTATATAGGGAGTTTTCACATGCCATTGTCTTAAATGTGATGTGGCTTCAAACATGGAGTGATAAATACAGGAATTAGTGCCCAGGAAATAATAAACAAAAATCCAATAATAAATGCTTACATCTGGGAGTAATAGACGCATGAGTTAAAAAGGGAGCAACATGATAATGACAGCATTATCTTGGAAACAACTAGCTCATTTTAGGTGACCAATTCTCAGAAAATCATCTTATTGTATTTCATAATTAACATTCATGTTCTATATCTCCTCTAAAAGTTTCAAATATTATACACAATTCTAAAAACAATAGGAAGTTTCTGATTAAATATTATTTTCTAATTACTATGTCAATGTGAAATATATGAGATATTTTACATTTGAAGGGAAAAAAAACCATAAATCTTGATCTCAAGGAATATTTTTCCTTGGAAGTCTCTACCTGCAAACACACACTTACAGAAGATCTTAAAAATTAGTCTGAGTGGTATCCCTGCTATGTGATAAAATCTGCAAAACTGTCACTCTCCTCTTCTTTCAACTTACATCTGAAACTGAATTTTCTGACTATTCATCACCATGAATTTATTCCTGTCACTGGATTTTAGTCATATTTTTTATTCCCATGCTCACTATTAGTTTTTTTTTTTTTTTAATTTAAACACAGTAACATAATAATTACCTGAGAAGAAAGGTAACTAAATGGTATCATGCCCTTTTTTTTGTCACAACAAGTTATGCATTACTTTTGGTTTAGATGTAAAACTTGGCACATACAGGCAAACAAAGAACAAAGAAGCATGTTGTTGGAATCAGTTTTACATTAGCCTCTAAGGATGGTCTTTGAGGTATAAGCTTATAGAAAGCTTTCTTACTGAGAGTTTTATGCATTCCCTCCTGCTGTTTTATCCCCTCCACTTGCTTATACACTAGAATCATTGTGGAGTTCCATTTACAGAAATTCAGTTGTGTTATTAGGCTCAAACCATGACTCTTTCATATTTGAAATGCTGCATTTATTTCCACGATGTTATTTACATCAAAATCTATAAAATTAAAGAAAAGTTATTTAGAGGTTTCAAATGACTCAATGTAGTAGGAATCCTGAACCACATTAAACTGTTACAAGTTGGTCAAGTTTGCATCTCTCCTCATCTCAGTGACTTGCTTCTGCATGGAGTGTCTCTAAAGAACAGAAAGACACCACATAAACAGATGTGAGAAAGTGTGAGTTTGGATAGAATGAAGACATATCACAAGAAATATGGGCAAGATGCCCAGCATTCTGCAGAAACACCTGAATTCTGTTTTCTTTCCAATATGTAAAGTTTTCATGTCCAGTGGATTCCCTTATGATTTAAAGTTAAGTAGAATATAAGAAATATTCCAGTTAATTTGATGGCTGTCCTTTTGTGTCTGTAAGCTTCGTGAGGTCAGAAACTGTATTAGTTTTTCCTGATCTATTTTGTCATAACAAATACTCTCCAAATTTCACTGGCTTAAAAAAAAGCTTTTTATTTGTTCACACTGTATGCAAGCTGTGTGTCAGCTGAGGCTCTGTTCCACATGTATTCATTCTGGAATCCAAACGGAATAAGCAACCACTATCTGCATCATGTCATTCTCACTGCACAGAGAAAGGAAATAATGGTTCTTAACATCTCTTCTTGGCAATGACATACATCACTTTTCCTTCCATGCCATTGGTCACAGCCAAGAACATGGGCAACCTTGATGTCACTTAAAACAAGAAATGGTATTTTCCTACTTAAATGTATGCTGAAAATCAGATGAGAATGAGTAAGGATTATATTCCTCTTAGAGGAAGTTGTTGTTCAGTTGCTAAGTCATGTCTGACTCTTTTGTGACACCATGGGCTGTGGCCCACCAGGCTCCTCTGTCCATGGGATTTCCCTGGAGTGGGTTGCCATTTCCTTCTCCAGGAGACCTTCAAACCCACATCTTCTGCACTAGCAGGCAGATTCTTTACTGCTGAGCCACCAGGGAAGCCCTCTTAGAAGGAGGGCATCAAATAACTAGAAATAATAATACAATCTAACAAAACTTAGTTTGGCATTCACTACTACATGCCTTGAATCTAGGACAGTTTCCGTCATTTTTGTTCTTGCTTAGTTGCTAAGTCATGTCTGACTCTTTTGTGACTCTGTGTGACACCATGAGGCTTCCCTGTCCATGGAATGTCCCAAACAAGGATACTGGAGTAGATTGCCATTTCCACCTCCATGGCATCTTATCAACCCAGAAATCAAACCTGTATTGCCTGAGTTGGCAGGCAGATTCTTTATCACTGAACCCCCAGGGAAGCCCTTCAGTCTTCTAATAGCACTGTTACTGAACTCGGGTTTGGCTGCTCATTGCTTAAACACCAATACTCTAGAGACAAGTGTTGGCAGGAAAGGAAAGATTACTTTATTTAGGAGGCTTACAACTGGAGGAGAAGGCGGACTCCTGTCCAAAAGCCAACTCTCACCTGTAGATCAAAGGGGAAGAGCTTTTAAGCGGAGTTTCAAAGGTGTACACACGGAGGGAGGGGACCATGTATAGAATAGCATAGTTAGCTTAAATGAATTGTTCATCTTGCAGTTGTTCATGTGGTGGTCTGCTCAGTGTCATCTTGATTGTTTTAAGTACGGTTAATCTTTAGTCCCAGGTTGATTTCTCCCATTTTCATGAGGCCAATTCTTGGAATTGTGCAAGATGGAGCAGCTCATGTCATGGCTGCTGTCTGAGTATCATGTAGTTAACTACTTCCATTTGGTTAGAACCTTGGTATATGCAAAACAAAGGATATGGGTCATATGGGTATCTGAGCTATATCCTTTGTTTTACAGATAGTCTTTGAAGAGGAACTAAAGCTCCCTGACTCTGCTTAATGGATGAACTATTATTATTTTGTCCTATTTGAATGTGTGTGTGTGTGTGTGTTAGTTGCTCAGTCGTGTCCGACTCTTTGCGACCCCATGGACTGGAGCCCACCAGGCTCCTTTGTCCATGGGATTCTCCAGGCAAGACTGCTGGAGTGGGTTGCCGTTTCCTTCTTCTATTTGAATTTTTCCCTTTATTTCTGGATTTTTTTTTCATTTTCTGATTAAATTATTTATTTATTTATTTCTTGGAACTAGGGGAAGGCCTAGGAAGGTTAAGTTATTCTACAAACAAGAGTCAGGTGGAGAACATGAGGAGGTGGGGGGCTATCCCAGGAAGGCCTCATAGGGTCCTTCTCGGTTTCAGTACTTCATTCATTCACTGGGTATTCAGGCATTAATTTATCAACTTCACACTATATGCCTGGAATACACTAGATGTTAAGGATACTGTATTGAAGAAACATTAATTCCTGGAATCATATAACAATACAGAGATCTTGTTGCAAGTTGGGTGGGAGAAGGGAAATTAGTTATGAATCTGTAATGAAGTAGATGAAAGATAGCAATGATTCATGACATGGGGAAGCAGTGCTGGTGGGAAGAAATGGTTTGATTACAGATATATTTTAAAGCTAAAACCTGTTGAATTTCATTGTAGTTTAGACGTGGAGTATGAGACAAGAGATACCAAAGATAACCTATAATTTTTGCCTGAGTAAATAAAGGATTGATGAGGTGGATTAACTGTGCCAATGAACCCAATTTGTTCTCACCTTCCCTTATCCACATGGTTAGAATACAAGGATATTCCTTTAAATGCTTCTTTGCTGAATGTGTGCCTGGACATGTGATTTGTTTTAGTCAATGTAACAGTAATATGTAATACTTAAAAATGCTTGAGTATTGGGGCTTGCCCTCCTGCTCGCCTGGGATCCCAAGCCTCCATGCAAACAAACCCAAACAGAAGTCTACCTGATAAGACATACAGCCCAATCACTCTTGTCTCTGAAAATAACCAGTTAATCCCTCAAAGAAAGAATCAATTTAGCTGATCTGTAGCTAACCTCAAATGAATGAGTGAGCCCAGCTAAGAGAAGTATAATA
>SJYQ01000345.1:309325-331840 GCA_006410935.1 Redunca redunca | reverse complement strand
CTTTATTGGTTCCATTAATATTTAAAAGTAAAAGTCAATTTTTTCTTCCCCTTTATTTTCTCCTAGTGATTAAAAATATATAATAGCCCTTACCTCATTCAACCACCTGACCTGCCTCCTGAGAAATCTGTATGCAGGTCAAGAAGCAACAGTTACAACTGGACATGGAACAACAGACTGGTTTCAAATTGGGAAAGGAGTACACCAAGGCTGTATGTATCTTGTCACCCTGCTTATTTAACTTCTATGCAGAGTACCTCATGAGAAATGCTGGGCTGGATGAAGCGCAAGCTGGAATCAGGATTGCCGGGAGAAATATTAATAACCTCAGATACACAGATGACACCACCCTTATGGCATAATGAGTGAATAAACTGCAATTGAAGACACACTGCTTAAGCTTAATTGAGTGGTTTTTTTTAGCAGCTATGTATTCAAAGAGTTTGGCTAGAAATATAGTTCAAAGGATATATTTTTTGACTTTGGAGTTCTCAAAGTGCTCTAATGTCTATGATTATCAAAAACAGAATCTGTGCCTATATTAGTCTGCTATAAAGAACTTCTCTAACAATTTATTTTTCTTATAAGCTGTTTTGCAAAGTTTGTTCAATATCTATTTATACTTATAAACCATCAGCCATGAAGTGGAATAAAATTTACTGTCATATTCTACATTTTAAACTTGTTTGTTATTTTGGTCTTCTTGGTTTTCCAAGTCATTCAATTAGAACCATTCCGTGTTCCCTCTAGTATCTGATGGATACAAATAGCATTTTTAGACTCTAAGACTAACTAGATGTATCCAGGCATCAAGCAATAGGAAAAAAAAAAAGAACTTATAAGAACTTAAACAAATAAGTGTTTATCTTCCCATGTAGCAAAAACTTGACATGTAAGCAGTCCAGTCATTGTAGAGCTGTTCAAGAATGTCAAAAAACAAACAAACAAACAAAAATAAAACAAACAAACAAACAAAAAAACCTGTGTTTCTTCTATCTCTCTGTTATACAATCTTTTTTAACTAATCAATTTATTTATTTGCTAATGTAAACCCCATGGGGTGAGCATGTTTAATAGTATTTTTTAATTTATTTTTAAATGGAGGATGATTGCTTTACAGTTTTTGTGTTGATTTCTTATGAATCATGTTGTTGTATGGCAGAAACCAACACAATATTGTCTGGATTTTGCCCTTAGGTTTGCAATCTAGCTACGTATCTAGAGGCATCATTACTGTATTCCTCAAGAAGAGAGAAGGTCAGCATGCAAAAATGAAAGACTTTATCCAAGTCTGGCTTTTCCTTTTTCTTTAGGAAGAGTTGTTCTCTCATGGGCTTTTACTTAAGTAATTTTTTTTTTCTCTCTTAATATAAGTAACATCCCACCACTGATGCAGGACAATCTCAGTACATTTTGTTTCTGACAATCACAGCCTTGCAGTCTCTATGGAAGAATCAGACAATAAGGAGGGAAGTTGACGTCAGGTTTCATTGGCCAGACTTCAGTGCCAGCCACAAGTTTATTCATTCTCTGCCCTTCTCTGTCTCTCTGACTATCTTTCTCTCTATCTTCCTCTGTTTCCCTTCTACATGCATCTTCAGGTGCTGGTAACTATTATCAAACTCTACAATATTCTTTAAATCTCTTTATGTATTTGCTCTTTTCTTCTTACCTCACTCCCATACCCACAGTTAATCATTCTAGCCTGTTTAATTTGTGTATCTCTCTATTTTTATGCGTTCTTATAAAATGCTTATTTTGTTCTTCTTATATGTAAACTAACTTATGAACATTACTATTTTGTTGTATATCTTATTCTTCATCTTACTCACACATAAATCCCTGTTTCAAGTAAATGTGGTACAAAATAAAATTTATTTTAAATGTAAATATCAAATTCTTAATGAATATTTGAGGATATGAATCTTGAAAGTTCAGCTATTTATCCAATATAGATTTATTGAAGACCTACTCTGTGTCAGGAACTCTTCTAGGTATGATGGATACAACACTGAACAACAACAACAAAAATTTATAAATACTTTTTCAGGAACTTAGAGTCTACTGAAGAAGCTAGAGGACAAAGGAAATGATTAAGTGATATAGTATGTAAGATAGTAATAAGAACTAAAGAAAACAAAGTGAAGCCATAATTAGAGATACGAAGAGCTACAGGCAGCAATAGGATAAAGGCTGGAGCCACAAGATGTCATTTTAGACAAGAGTGGATGCAGCCTGGGAAGCTGGCACTGCAAAGGTTTCGTGTTTCCAAAGTCCTGAAATGTGGACACAAGTGATGTTAATATGTGAGGAAAGGAGATTCCTGCAGAAGTACTGTGAAATGTTCGCGCCTGCATGCCCAAATGCAAAGTTGTGTCTGACTCTTGTGACCCCATGGACTGTAGCCCACCAAGCTCCTCTTCCATGGGATATTCCAGGCAAGCCTACTGGAGCAGGTTGCCATTTCCTACTCAATGGAGTCTTCTGACCCAAGGATTGAACCCATGTCTCCTGAACCTCCTGCATTGGCAGGCAGGTTCTTTACCACTGAGCCATCCAGGAAGCCACTACTAAGTGTAGAGGCATTTTTAAAAGGTGCACAACCAGTTTTCTCAAAGAACAGCAGAACAACCAGTGTAGCTAAAGCAGATGGAAAGAAGAGGACAGGACACGAGATGAGGGTTTGAGAGAATGAAAGACAATAAATAATGTAAAGACTGGTAGGTCATCATGAGCACTTTCCTTTCCCTTTGAGTTAGATAAGATCTGCAGAGTTCGAGCTGAGGAATACAAATGGTCAGGCTACCATTTTACAGAATATTTTTTCTTCCAGATTAATAACAGATCAAAAGAAGAGTTGACTCATTGGAAAAGACTCTGATGCTGAGAGGAATTGGAGGCAGGAGGAGAAGGGGATGACAGAGGTTGAGATGGCTGGATGGCATCACCGACTCAATGGACATGAGTCTGAGTGAACTCCGGGAGCTGGTGTTGGACAAGGAGGCCTGGCGTGCTGAGATTCTTGGGGTCGCAAAGAGTCGGACACGACTGAGCGACTGAACTGAACTAAACTGAACTGAAAGGTGGGCAATCTTTGATGATAGAAATGGGGATATATTGAGAAGTTGTTAAAATAATGCAGATGAGACCTGATAGCAGAGAAGTAGTGACAATTTCTTAAAGTCTTGGTATATTTTGAAGAGTAGAACTAAGCAGCATATGTTAAGGAATTACATTAAGGGTGTGAGAATAAAGAAATATTGAAAGTGTTTCCAAGCATTTTGGTGAGCCAAAATTGCCATGTATAGAGATGAGAAAGTCTATGAGACAGCAGAAATGGGAGATGGGTATCTGGAGGTTATTTTGGACTCGGTAGATTTGGTATGCCTATTAGAAATCCAGGTGGCCTGTCAGCTAAACTGGTGTATAAAAAGGTCAGGTTACTCTTAAGTGTGTAATATGTAACTAGGCCCTGGATCCCTGACTCCCTCAATATCTTTTCATCAATAACTGTGCAGTAAGTACCAAAGTGGGCAATCCAGGGCAGTGAACTGGAGCAGTTGTTTTTACCATAAATCTTTTACAACTGTGTCATAAGATCATTATTACTATATACTATGTATCATTGCTATACAGAGGATGGATGGCATATGGCCCTATTTCTAAGGTAGACCATGAAGCTGGACAACGATAGTAGGGTGATATAGAGTAAATTTAACTTTCCCTACAGTGTAGTAATGCCTTCCCAGCTGGCACTAGTGGTAAAGAACCAACCTGCCAATGCAGGAGACATAGATGCAGGTTCAAAACCTGGCTTGGGAAGATCCCCTGGATGAGAGCATGGCAACCCACCTCAGTACTATTTCCTGGAGAATCCCAAGGATAGAGGAGCCTGGCAGGCTGCAGTTGTTAGGGTTGCACAGTCACACATGACTGAAGCGACTTGTCATACATGCATGCACAGTGTAGCAAAGCCTAAAGATAAGCCAGATAGCACTAAAGAACAAGAGTTGGTTGCAACATTGCCTGAGCAGAACCCATACCATTTCTGCCTCACACATCAGGGGCACTTTTTGTCCTTTTGCTCCACATAATTCTTTCATCTGAAAAAATAATTACCAACTTGATAAACTGACCCTATAAAAGCATGGTTTGGACCATTTCTCTCTCAAGACATAATTATTATGTTACATAAGAGGGAAGATCAACAGCAGGGCATATGTTCTGAGTCTTTTTATTTTGCTATCTTATTAATCAGTTGTGATCTTTCTATTTGAAAATGAAATGCCCAAATAAAGAAGGAAATGTGGTGAATTAATAATGTCATTTTTGTCAATATTCTCTATTACAAAAGAGCAAGCCAAATCACCATGCTAGGGGGAAGATTGACAGAGCTGGGTTCAGAAAGGATGACTATGGGTAAAAAGTCTTGTTTGTTTGCCCTTCTTAACACAAAGGAGAGGAGGCAACTCCAATTCTGTACACATTTTAAAAATAATGCAAGCAAAAGATCTCACCAGTAAAGTGCTAAGAAACCAGGGTGGGTAATTATCTGATTACAAAAAGGGAGCTTCTCTCTTAAGAGACTGAGACGGGCAGCTTTAAGGAAAAAAAAAAAAATGTTTTTAATTCCTAGACATCATAGAATGGGCCCAACAGTTTCAAAACAACAAAAAAAAACCACCAGAATACTAATAATGATACCCCTTAAAAAGCCACCAATTCACCATGATCTCTCTCTCTTCAGAAGGACTAATTTATGTTTCAACTATTTTGTTCCTCCCCAGAAGGAAAAAATAACAGAACCATTTTGATGGGCATATGCTTGGCAAGATTTTGTTCTCAAATAGTTAAGTAACTTGTTGCCTCTCATCCACTTTCTCAGTCTATACATCATACATGCAAATGTGTTCAAATTGTTACATGATTCACATTCAGGTTAACTCACAAAATGTTAAAATGTTAAAACTGCACACCAAAGCTTTGTTTCTCAGAGGTGTCCAAAACCATATTTCTATTAAAGACAACCACAATGAAACGCCTTTAGAACATGATGGAAGCATTACTCAGGCCTAGGGAGGCAAAGAATGAGATAGATCTCCCAAAATAGGATAAACAAAATTTCATCTATTATTTTTAATATGGGTTCTGAGTTTTTAATGGTATTTACTTCACTGATTGATTGAAGTATAGTTGATTTACACTGTTGTGCTATTTGCAGGGATACAGCAAAGTGAATCAGTTAAGCATACATATATATCTATGTTTTCAGATTCTCCTCCATTATAAGTTATTGCAGAATATTTAGTATAGTCCCCTGTGCTATATAGTAGGTCTCTGTTGCTTATCTGTTTTACATATAGCAGTATATACAATATGTTAGTACTAAACTTTTAATATATCCCTCCCTCTCTTTTACCTTTGGTAACTATAAGCTTGTTCTTTATGCCTGTTTGTCTGTTTCTCTTTTGTCTATAAATTCGTGTCATTTTTTAGATTCCACTTATAAGAGATATCATATGATGGTTGCCTGTCTCTGTTTGGCTTGCTTCATTTAGTATGATAATCCCTAGATCCATCCACATTGCTGCAAATGGCATTACTTCATTTTTTTTTTTTTTTTACAACAGATTAATATTCCATTGTATGGCACCTCACTCCAGTACTCTTGCCTGGAAAATCCCATGGGTGGAGGAGCCTGGAAGGCTGCAGTCCATGGGGTCGCTAAGAGTTGGACACGACTGAGCGACCTCCCTTTCAATTTTCACTTTCATGCATTGGAGAAGGAAATGACAGCCCACTCCAGTGTTCTTGCCTGGAGAATCCCAGGGACGGGGGAGCCTGGTGGGCTGCCGTCTATGGGGTCGCAGAGTCGGACACGACTGAAGCAACTTAGCAGTAATATTGTGTACATGACCACATAGTCTTTACCCATTCATCCGTCGATGGACATTTAGGTTGCTTCCATGCCTTGGCTATTGTAAATAGTGCTACTATGAACATTGAGGTGCATATGTCTTTTCAAATTATAGTTCTCTCCAGATTCATGCCTAGAAGTGGGATAGCAGGATCAGAAAGTAGCTCTATTTGTTTTTAATTTTTAAGGGAATCTTCACACTGTTCTCCATAGTGGCTGTACCAAATCTAGCCATACTGATTTTTACATGTTATCTTCATCAAAAAACAAAATAGAAAAAGATTTCAACTTTAGAGCAGTCACGGTCCTTCAACATCTGGACCCAATAGTTTTATCTCCTGTCATCCCTTTCATTCCCACTCACCATCTGCCATCTGGCCTGTGTAGCCCACGATTCTTTAAACTCACATTCAAGCTGGAATAACCTTTTTTCTCTGTCTGAAAATCATCAACTTGTATTTTTGAGTCTCTGTCAAATGTTACACACTTTGAGAAAAAAAAAAAATTTCCTGATTCTAACAGGAAAGGTAATAGCAGTTTTTAAGGTACCCATGTAAAACTCTGATAATAACATTCAGTATGTTGTACAGTGTAATGTAATATGTGTTTACAGGTCTGCCTTTTCTAATGAAATGTGAGTGACTCATTAACAGGGTTATATCTCTTTAATCTTCATAAGTACAGTGTCTGCTCAAAGGGTTATCTGTTTGAATGAATCAGTCAATCAATGAATCAGTCAGTTACAAGTGCTCTATTCAGAGGTTAAAGCGTCTGCCTACGATGTGGGAGACCTGGGTTCGATCCCTGGGTCGGGAAGATCCCCTGGAGAAGGAAATGGCAACCCACTCCAGTACTCTTGCCTGGAGAATCCCATGGATGGAGGAGCCTGGTGGGCTACAGTCCATGGGGTCGCAAAAGAGTCGGACACGACTGAGCGACTTCACTTCACTTCATTACTACATCACAATACATTTGGAATTATTGTGAGAGCAGAGATCATATCTCTTTTTGTTTTTGTTCATCACTGTTTACCTCATCTGAGAGTACTCTGTGATGTAAAGTTGATATCTCAATGTATAAACTAATCACTTATAACTATTCTTTATCTCTGTATGGTTTTTCAGGTTGTCTAAATCATGATACAATTTTTGCTTTGTTACCTTCAAAGGCATACATAAAGTTTATAATATCTTTAATTTTTATAATCACAGCTACTTATTACATGTTTGTTTTATGATTGCCATATAGAAAAATCTTAAAATGTTATACTGGTCTGTACATCCCAAAGGCTCCTAATAAAAGTTCATGGAATGAGAGATAGAATCAGTATAAGAGAGACAGAATCATAAATATTGTCAGTTTAAAAAAAACACTTCAAAGTAGTTTTCTGCTTTGAGTAGTTTGAAACTTTCAAATCACCTAAAGGGAATAATGTATTCCCTAAAAGCTAGTAATGAAAACAAAATAGATTTCCCAAAAGTAGGAATCCTAATTATTTTGATATATAACAGACACTGGATTCTTGCTTAAAACATCTAGCTTCAAGGATACCCCAGACTTTGTATCAAGAAAAATGGAAGTTATTCCTTTAATCCATATCTGAAGAAAATAAATCAATAACAGCAAGACAGTCACACAAAGGTTCTGTTTACCCTTTGCCACCAATAAAAAAAAATGAGTTTCTTCAAATATCTGACAGTACTATGTTAAGCAGCACTATTGGTTAAAATGTTTTTACTTAGGTTTACTAGTTGCAAAAATATCTTCCTAATGAGAAACTACCCTTACTTCTCAAACCCTGTGACCACGAGAAAATTGATTGCTATAACAGAATGTACTGCAGCGTTATGTTAAGCTTTCCTTTTATGTCAGAATGCTCTGAACTTGAAGCTACCATCAAGTACAATAAGAGAAACAAATGAAAATCTCAAAAGGTATCATGATTCCCAGCATCAGCTGTTGCGTTTGGAGAATGTCCTTTTGCAACAGCTAAACAAAATTGAAATGTTCCTGGTAACGTTTCTAGAAGCTGTGACCTGTTCATAAACGTCCCTTGATCCAGAATTTTGCTTTCACTTCACAGAATGGTGGCTCAGTGTAAAGAATCTGCTTGCCGGTGCAGGAGACAGGGTCTGAGCTGCAGGAGATAGGGAAGCTTCCGTGGAGAAGGAAATGGCAACCAACTCCAGTATTCTTGCCTGGAAAATTCTGTAGACAGTGGAGCCTGGCAGGCTATGGACGTGCAAAAGAGCCAGACGTGACTTAGCAAGTAAGCAACAACAACAACAAAATGTTGCCATTCTGGTTACTTCTTTTTATGTGTGTTAGGGGGGAGTCATCTAGCATACGGGCATCTGTATGGGCTAACACTGTATAACTCTGGCAATTTAAGTAATATAGAGAGGGCCTACTGTTTTATTTGTTGAAGGCATCCAAAGCTCCTGGAAATGCGATGAAATGGAAACGACATGTGTGGAATTATTCACCACTTAGTGCTTCAACACAGTAATATGGTTCTGAGTAATGAAAGATTCTGGAAAGAGAAAAAATATTGTTCAAACTATTTTGAATTTGTTTCAGCAGGTAAAGCCAAGATGATAATGGGTTTCATAACTTTAATTTTTTTATAATTTTTATTTTAACTTTAGTTCACTTTACATTACTGTATTGGTTTTGCCAAATATTGACATGAATTCACCACGAGTGTACATGCGTTCCCACCTATGAATCCCCTCCCACCTTCCACCCCATAACATCTCTCTGGGTACTCTCCATGCACCAGCCCCAAGCATCCTGCATCCTGCATCGGACATCAACTGGCGATTCGTTTCTTACATGATAGTATACATGTTTCAATGCCATTCTCCCATCTCATCCCACCCTATCCCTCTCCCCCAGAGTCCAAAAGTTCACTCTATAGATCTGAGTCTCTTTTGTTGTCTCGCATACAGGGTCATCATCCCCATCTTTCTAAATTCCATATATATGCGTTAGTATACTGTATTGGTGTTTTTCTTTCTGGCTTACTTCACTCTGTATAATCGGCTCCAGTCCCATCCATCTCCTTAGAACTGATTCAAATGTATTCTTTTTAATGGCTGAGTAGTACTCCATTGTGTATATGTACCACTGCTTTCTTATCCATTCATCTGCTGATGGACATCTAGGTTGTTTCCATGTCCTGGTTATTATAAACAGTGCTGCAATGAACATTGGGGTACATGTGTCTCTTTCTGTTCTGGTTTCCTCGGTGTGTATGCCCAGCAGTGGGATTGCTGGGTCATAAGGCAGTTCTATTTGCAATTTTTTAAGGAATCTCCACACTGTTCTCCATAGTGGCTGTACTAGTTTGCATTCCCACCAACAATGTAAAAGGGTTCCCTTTTCTCCACACCCTCTCCAGCATTTATTGCTTGCAGACTTCTGGAACACACCCATTCTGACTGGTGTACAGTGGTACCTCAATGTGGTTTTGATTTGCATTTCTCTGATAATGAGTGATGTTGAGCATCTTTTCAAGTGTCTGTTAGCCATCCGTATTTCTTCTTTGGAGAAATGTCTATTTATGTCTTTGGCCCATTTTTTGATTAGGTCATTTATTTTTCTGGAATTGAGCTGCGTAAGTTGCTTGTATATTTTTGAGATTAGTTGTTTGTCAGTTGCTTCATTTGCTATTATTTTCTCCCATTCAGAAGGCTGTCTTTTCACCTTGCGTATATTTTCCTTTGTTGTGCAGAAGCTTTTAATTTTAATTAGATCCCATTTGTTTATTTTTGCTTTAATTTCCAGAATTCTGGGGGGTGGATCATAGAGGATCCTGCTGTGATTTATGTTGGAGAGTGTTTTGCCTATGTTCTCCTCGAGGAGTTTTATACTTTCTCGTCTTACATTTAGATCTTTAATCCATTTTGAGTTTATTTCTGTGTGTGGTGTTAGAAAGTGATCTATTTTCATTCTTTTACAAGTTGTTGACCAATTTTCCCAGCACCACTTGTTAAAGAGATTGTCTTGTTTATCCTTCTCTGCCAGAATGCTCTCAAAGTATAGTCTGAAAACTTTCCTAATGGTCCTCCTGATCAAGAATATATCTTAAAAAAATAAATAAATAAGGTGTTTACTGTGTGCTTTAAGAATATGAATATTAAAACTGAACTTGGTTTAATTAAACAAATGGTATACCAACCACTCCTATGTCCCATTTGTTTTCTTCTTTTTTCTTACCAATTTCACATATCTCCATGATTTAATTAGGTTTATTCACTGTTTTGGAAAGAGTTTACATACTGATGGCTTAAATTAAACCTCAGACCTAACTGAGGAAATCACTTACTGGAAATATCTACATGATAATAAAAAAAAGGCAACTAGAGTTTAATATAAATTGAGTCAGAAAGAGAGTTTGAATATTTAAACATGAAATAGCACATTAGTTGTGCTAAGAACTAGGCAGTCTGAATATAGTTCTCAGGATTTTAAGAACATAAAAACAAAAAGAAATCAGGAAGGAAGAATGAAATTGTTTCAAAGTTATTTTTTTTTTTACTTACCAACTAATAGACCAATAACCTATTCTCAAAATTATAAAACTCTTAATAAATCAATATATGCAATGCTTATACTTCTCAATTCTTATAAATGGAGAAAACACCCCCCTGTCCAAAGCTTTAACACCAGCAAATTCTTACATTATTATTTGTAGTTCCACTTAAATATTTAATTATTTCAATCATTACCTCCATGATTGCCAGCTACTTATTCTGATGGTGAAACATGTTAAAGATTAAAATTAGACTGTGTAAATAAGAAAATGAAATGGGGTTAAAACAGTTCTAGTCATTAAAACAATGTTTTTGTTTATTGGAAGATAATAGTCATAATTCAAATTTCTTTAGAGTAAATGTGTGTTTCTTCTCCCTGCATCGGCTTGCCGCAGTGGGAGGCCTGAGAAGGAAAACTTGATGCTCTATGACTTCCTCTCCCTTCCCCAGCTTGACAGCTCCTCCTCTTTCCTCACGCAGTAGGGGACCTCTGGTTTTGCCTAATGAAGAGTAGGATAAGAGAGCGAAAAGATTTTCCTTGTATTCTGGCGTTGCATATATCAGCCCCTGGAGGATGTTTAAGGTCCACTTGCTCTGGCCTGAGCTCATGCTCATGTGGATGTTTGGGGCCTTGGAAGTCACCCTAGAGAAACACTCCAATACATTCTCATTACAGGGATGTAGATTTCTTTGTGGCCCCTTTATAGTTCTATCCCTGCTCTTGGGATTGGTATAACTCATCCTTTTATTGGGTTTGTACTCTCTCTGGATAGCCAGTCAGGAAGAATTTAAATTACCTCCTAGATGGCCTTCTCTGCTGTCGAGCTATCATTCTATCCTCAAGAAAATATAAATACCCTTTCCTCTACTATAGGTAGAAAAGAGGCTCCCAAAGCACATCAAGCTCTTTTTCTTCTTCTAAAGTGAAAAACAGGGAAAGTTACTCAGTGTCTGACTGTTACCCCATGGGCTATAGCCCTCCAGGCTCCTCTGTCTATGGAATTTTCCAGGCAAGAATACTGAAGTGGGTAGCCATTCCCTTCTCCAAGGGATCATCCTGACTCAAGGATCAAACCCAGATCTCCTGCATTGCAACTGGATTCTTTACCATCTGAGCCACCAGAGTAGACTTTTCTTCTTCTGCCTCAAATCAGTATCCACCTTAAGCCTTTATTTTCATTTTTTCAATCACAAGACCAGTCGACTCTGTCCCTCAAACAACAACTGGGCTTCTAAATCATTTCTCATCTGGCTTGAGCTAAAAGTGGAAACAAGATCTCTTTGTGTTGTGATACACAAAGCTCAGTTTCTCCAAAGAAATTCTCACTTCCCCTTTCCAACATGTTGGTCATTTCAACTCCAACCATTATGTATCCAAGGTGTGTGAAGGATTGCTTTTGTTCACTTTATTTACTAGTTCTTCATTGGTAGCCTACCATAGCATTTTTCAATTTAAAATATTTGTTACATTTGCTATGGTTATTGGTGTTTTTGTTTTGGATCACTGGGTCATTTTTTATTCTGAAGCAAAATTCCACTTTTATGCTCTGATGCTTGAAAATCAATTAATTTCAGGGTTATATTTAAATTATTATAATAAGATCATGCTTCCTATCTATTTATTTAGCCAACAATTAAAATGCTTAATTCTTAATGGAGTTTTTCATCTAAAAGCTCTTGAACATGTAAATTAAAAATGAGACAAACAGGATAGGCTATGCTATGAAATTATTCAGGTAGCTGTAACTTAGCCTAGATTCCAGAGAATATTTCTGAAGAATACAATGTTTAAACAGAGAATGAGTAATGAGTATAGGATAAGAAATTATTAAAGTGAAAACAGCATGGAAGAAAACACTTAAGGATGAAAGGGTATAGCATATTCAATGGAAGGAAGTTTTGTAAATAAAGCCTTAAGGATAAGGAGGAGGGTGGCAGGGTTTAAGCTAGAGAAATAGGCAGCTACCACATTACCTTTTGCTTTCTTTAAAAGAATATATCAAGGATTTTAGTTTTCATTAGCTTCAGGGGATATATTATTGAAAAAATGTAGATTGAGGGAAAACAAGTAGCCAACATTAGAGATGATGGTAGATCATACCTGGATTATAGGAGAGGAAGGAGTTAACCAGGCTTGGAACTTGACTACATATGAGATACGAGAGAAGGACTCTTAGACGACCTCCAAGAAAGTAACTCCATTAGTAATCCCTGGAAAAGAAAACAGGTCATATGATGCAGAACCACTGAATTATAGATTTTATGGAAGGCATGGATCCTAAGGATCCTTGAGTCTTACTCCCTCTTTTTACTAAAGATAAAGGTAACTCCTCCCCCATTTAAATGAATGAGATGAAATGAAATTCTATTTCTCATGAAATTCTATTTCCTTCACCATCTTGGTCTATTAGAAAACTGACTCTCTCCTGAGGACTGCTTCCACTCATATGGTGGCTGTCTTCTCTCCAACACTCCTCCAAGCACAAAACCCCTACTCCTTATAGACACTTGGTTTATCGATCATTATCTTTCAAAGTAGAAGTAACCTAGCAACTGCTGTCTCATTTTGTGAAGATTACCTCCAAGCTACATTCAATTTCTTCATTATTAACTTTATTTTTCAGCACTTTTAGGTTTATAACAAAATTAAGATTTCTCTTAAACACCCCATGATCCCATATATGCATAATCTTCTCCACTATCAAAAGCATTCACCAAAATGTTGTATTTTATCCCAAGCATGAACATATATTGACACATTACAATCACAAAATCCCATTCTTAAAGACGTGGAAATCAGACCACCTATCTGCCTCCTGAGACGTCTGTATGCAGGTCAAAAAACAGTTAGAGCTGGACATGGAACAACTGACTGGTTCCAAATTGGAAAAGGAATACATCAAGGCTGTATATTGTCACCTTCTTATTTAACTTATATGCATATTTCTGCTTATTTAACTTATTATATTTAATTTTCTTAGCCTAAACTTGAATTTGCAATTGGGTTCTTTACCACTAGTACCACCTGGGAAGCCCATAACTTATATATAAAAAGAGAATACAGAGATGATCCAGGATACTCTGTTGTAATAGAAAAATTTTTATCCAGAAAATGGTCTTGTAGAAGTTAGGTGGTAGGTATTATTTTATTCTTATGCTGAGTTAACTCAGTCTTGTTAGGCCAGCTCTTGGTAAGCTAAGTGAAAGTCGCTCGTCCTATGCAACTTTTTGCAACCCCATGGATGGTAGCCCACCAGACTCCTATGTCCATGGAATTCTCCAGGCAAGAATGAAGGAGTGGGTAGCTGTTCCCTTCTCCAGGGGATCTTCCCAACCCAGGGATCGAACCCAGGTCTTTTGCATTGCAGGCTGATTCTTTACCATCTGAGCCACAAGGGAAGCCCTTGGTAGTTCAGTTCAGTTCACTCACTCAGTTGTGTCCGACTCTTTGCGACCTCATGGACTACAGCATGCTAGACCTCCCTGTCCATCACCAACTCCCAGAGTTTACTCAAACTCATGTCCATTGAGTCGGTGATGCCATCCAACAATCTCATCCTCTGTCATGGGACGACAGAGCTCTTGGTAAGCTAAAGGGAAATGGAATAATTCTCTAGGGCCACATGAATTTTGAGTTTAATTTCAGCTATAATAATCACAACAAATCAAAATACTTTGAAAGTAATCTTGATGTACCTAGGGATTATACTAAGTGATATGTTTAAAAAAGAAATTATCAAGCTTAATTCTAATAAATTGCACAAGGCTTAATATACAGTAGAATATGAGGTTCCCAGAGGGTTTTTTTGTTTGTTTCTGTGATGGCTTCATCATACAAAACTGAACCTCCTCTAAGGACTAAGAAAAAACACTTAAGTTAACTCAGTCCAAGTATCATTTCTTGACATATGTACAAAATAACTGTCAAAAAAAATGTGTATATGGGAAGATGCACTGGATTGCTAAGTAAAATATTATACATAATGAATACTGTTTTCAGTAAAGACTCTTTTTATATAGAATTCAATAGGGGAAATGTAAAAATATCTTCTAGGGAGTCAGTTCAGGAGCCTCTTAAAATAATCTAGGTAAGGCAAGATGATAAACTTCACCATGACCATGGTGAAGAGTATAAGACATGGTTGGAGGGTAGAATTGCAAGAAGTTGGTGATGAACCAAATTGTTAAAAAGAGGGGAAAAGTAAGCTAACAAGGTGTTTGGTTTGAACAAATGGAAGATTGGAGTTGTTATTGACCAAGATACAAGCCTCAGCACATTGACACAGAGCAGTCAGTTTAAGGAAAGAGGAGGAGGTTCTCTAAACAGGACAAGTAGGGGGGTAACAGATAGTGGGTTCAATAAAACCCTGCAAGGAGTTAAATGTTGCCAGGTGATCAGGTGGGAGGTAGAGCATGGAAGCATATGAGGCACAGAGAAATCAGTTTACAGGTAGGACATCATAAGACTCAACTAACTGTCTTAGTCAGTCGGGAAAGAGAGGCAAAGCCAAACTGGTAATGTATGAATGTGATAGGTATTACACACATATATTGTGGTGGTGGTAGTTTAGTTGCTAAGTCCTGTCCAACTCTTGCAACCTCGTGGATTGTAGCCCTCCAGGCTCCTCTGTCCATGGGATTCTCCAGGCAAGAATACTGGAGAGGTTTGCCATTTCCCTCTCCACACTTACACAATACACATTATATAGAAATTCTGGACTCCCTCCCCTGCTACTGCCTCTTTGTCCCAGAAAACAAAATATATGGAGAAAGAGCAAATAAAAACAAAGCCAAAACTAAACAGTGAAAAAGAGAGAAGTTAATATGGAAAGACTTGATTGTGTTTGCATTCGTTGTTCAAGAACCCCTCAGATCACCTCCTCCCTTTTCTTCCTATAGGTTAATTACAGAAGCCAAAAGTTCCCCTACTTTGCCTAAATTTTGATTGAATCCCTGCAATTTTCTACAGAAAAATTATGACTATTTAAACAATAATTTTCATATTCTAACAGAGATTTTTTTCAATATTAAATCAAGCCCTTCTTCAGCATGTAATAGACAAAACACTTCACATTTTTGCCCTGATTCTTCTTCTGTTATTCTGGCTCAATTTCATTTCATGATCTTCTTTGTCACATGTTGATCTATCTTCTATACTTTGTCATACCATTCTGTGTATCACTTGATATAACTACTAACAGAGGATTCCATTTCTGCAGTTGTTCAAATTAGAGTGTAAATTACATTATTTTCTATTTCAATAGCTTCAGCTATATTTATTCTCAATGCCTACAATAAAAACACAGCAAATGTTTCTGAAGTTTACTTTTCCCCACTCAGTACTCAGAAAGTTCGCCTTTTGTAGCTCAGGTATGCCTTGTTACTGCTATGCCTTAGAGTTTGTGTGCGTGTGTGTGTGAGAGAGAGAGAGCATGCGTTTGTGTGTGTGCACACATGCATATTTACAAACTAAAGCTGTATTTAAATATGTATGTATGTACAATATAAAGAACAATTATAGACATTCATATAGCTACCACCCGAGAAATGGAGCATCGTAAGTAGCTCAGGAGACCCCCTGATCTCCGCCATATGTGTCTAGTTTACCATCCCATCTCCCTTCTTTCCCCAACAGATCAGCACTATTCTAATTTTTGTAATAATCACTCCACTCTTTAATATTTACTATCTAGATATGTCTTTAAGTAATATAATTGCTAGTTTTGCCTGTTTAAATTTTATATAAACTTATATATAGTTTTATGACATACATGTATAACTTAAGTTAGCTCAAAAGCCATATTCACATTAGCATATGTAGCTATAATTTATTTTCCCAGATTTTTAACATTCTGAGACTGGACTTCCCAGGTGGTACAGTGGTAAAGAATCCGCCTGCCAGTGCAGGAGGCACAAATTCGATTCTTGGCTTGGGAAGACCCCCTGGAGGAGGAAATAACCCATTCCAATATTCCTGCTTGTAAAACCCCATGGACAGAGGAGCCTGGAGGGCTACAGTCTATGGGGTCACAAAGAGTTAGACACAACTGAGCACACAGGTCTTGTGATACTATTCCATTTATTTCTGCTTTCTCCTACTGTTGGGTTCTTTAAGCAGCATGAACAGTAAAACCTTCCCCTCAAAAAAGAAATATTTCAAATAAGAAATACTTTATGGTATGAAGTCTCGAAATATATTCTCATTGTAGACGACTGAATGTTAGACATTTATTTTTGCTTTAGAACTCAAAGGCTTAGAGAGTCTAAAGATATTTTGAATCAAAAAGAGGAAAACCTTGTGCTGTTTACCCAACACATTTAAGTGGGGAAAATCCTGTTCAAAGAACATATCTCAGTATACTTCAAAGAAAATGCTTTGGCAAGTGGTATTCAGGGGTTACTGCTTGTGTCAAACACCCCCTCCTCCCTTGCAATCACTCTTTCACTTCCTTCAGCCTACAGTTTTGCCCCATGCATATATGACATGTGTGCCATAAGGCATTGTGTTTTATTTTCTTTCTCTCTCTTTTTCTTTTCTGAGGAAGGATGGTTCTCTCTGGAGACCCATATGAACTCTTGACTCCACTCAAATCATTTTATTCTCTTTCAGAAAGCAATTAGCTAAATGCCTCCCTTAATTATGCCCCCTGGCAGTTCTGTCTAGCCAGCATGGATAATTGTATTTTCATCGACTCCTAGAATCGCAGCTGAGATTGAGACTACAGTAGTTAAATACTCTTCCAATCAGTAATCTGGATTGAATATGTAAAGAATAAATTCAAGATTTTTCAAGATATCTTATAAAACTCCTAATCTTCTGCTGTCAGAGACTATTATAATTTAAATGAACCATCGAATATTACATTTCAAGCCAAATAGATGTTTCTTGTGTAGTGTCTGTCTTATCATTTGATGCACTAAATTATGAATTGTGTGCAATATGTTTTACAGATAGTCCCTGATTGAAACCTAGGAAAATTAAATTGGGTTTAGAATACCAGCTTTGGGTAGCTCAGTTCCAGTTGATTTTTAAACCTGTTGAAGGGATGAAGATGTAAAGGCTTGTGGCTATATAACTAACTCTAAGCTCTGTTATTTCTAAGCAGAGACCTGACTCTTTTTTCAGGTGTTCGCTGGTTGCATCTGTATATTGGGATGCTTTCCCTTTGCATCCATTCTCCTAAGCAAGCAGTATGCTATATCCCCGTTCTGTTTGCGGCTCCCACTGTTACAGGGTCAGCAGTGTCTCTGATAAAACGGCTCCTCCTCTCCTCTAAGCTCCCTTGGTATCCTTTAGAAAACATATATTCCCTACTCTTAGAATAGCATAAGTACAGGCTGTCTACTCTGATAAACTGTAAACAAAAATCACATTTCATTTTGCTGGCTAACAAGAACTTTGCCTGGCTTTTTAGATGAGTTTTTCAGCCTGGGGCGAAATGCTTAAATGCTTCCGTGAAAGCTTATACATCAAAGTCACAGCTTTGAGTCTAAAATGAATTTCTTAACATTTCCCCAATATGCCTTATGAGTCAACTTAGAGCAAGAATTGTAGAAACTCACATCATGAGGGGTTCTTAAAGAACCTGGTTTACTTGAATTTTAAGTCAAAATTCTGTGCTCAGAAGTCTTCTCTTCAAAAAAGACAAAACCTTATCACTTTATTCAATGGAGCCTCATAATATTCAAATATGATATAAGGATTTAGACCAAGACATTTTATTTTTATTATGGTTAACTATAATGATATTCCATTTGATCTTATAGACTTTGGTTAGAAAGTAACCATAACAAGGAAATTCTTGTACTAAATGCAAAATGAAGTGTCTCACTAATTTGAACTTTGATTTGCAAATACAAAGCTAGTGTGAAAGTACAAAAAATGCAATTAAAAATGTACTTACACAGTGCCTGGCATAGTATGATATGATATTAGCTATGATGGCAATGATGGTGTTGGTTGAGATGGTAATTACTAAGTCAGATATCTAAAAGGAAATTAGGTTTAATAATAAAGAAGACTTAGCACCAACTTGTTTAACCATTTTCAGCAAATTGAGATTGAGTTAAAAAATAATAATACCAGTGTATATAAATACATATCCATTCTACTCTGATTTTTGAGTTGTCTGGAATTTAACATACTATGAACTGAACTACATCAGTAGAAATTATAATCATCTACACTGCATTCTACACACAAAAAGAGGTAAATTTGAATAAACAGGGCTTAATAAGGGGCAGATTTATTTATAAACTCTGTTCTAGGAAATAAATATACTATGTATTAAATAGCAAAAGTAAAAGACTAGGTCATCATGATAAAAATTGTTTAACTTTTATGATGAAAGAGTGGTACTAAGATCTGTTGAAAAGTATGGTGAAAAATAGTAATATAATCAAAAGTTTTAAATAAATGAAGAGCAGAGGAACAAAAAAGATTAGGCTACACTTAGATATATAATTTTTGCAACTTACTCTTATTCCAACTTTACTGAAGCACAATTTATATACAATAAAATACATTTAAGGTAGTGTACAGTTCTATCAGATTTCAACAACCATATTCACCAGTGTATTGACCATCATAATCAATACAAAGATAATTGCTATCACCCTAAAAGTTCCCTTGTGACCCCCTTATTGTCAACTGAACACAATACTATCCCCAAGAAATCACTGAACTTGTGTTAGCCACTCAGTCCTGTTCAATTATTTGCGACCCCATGGACTGTAGCCCACCAGGCTCCTCTGTCCATGGAATTCTCAAGCAAGAATACTAGAGTGGTTTGCCATTCCCTTCCTAGGGAATCTTTCCTACCCAGGGATAGAACCCAGGTCTCCCACATTGCAGGCAAATTCTTTACCAGGGCACCACCTGGGAAACCCTCATTTATGTCATTAGATGTTAATTTTGTCCTTCTTAGAACTTCATATAAATAGGATCATACTGTTACCAACCAGGATTCTTGATCAATAGAAATTGATCAGAGGCCAGACAAGAAATTCAGGCAAGGCTTTACTGGGGTTCTTGCTAGCTGCTAGCTGGCTCACTGAGGAGATAGTGAGCTGGTTCCTAATATGGGCTGAGGGTAGGGTGTGTCCAGGGTCTGGGCCTGAGGGGTAAGTTAAGAGATTTGCTTGCCCATTATGTGAAGTGATGTTGTGTGCAGGAGGTATGCATAGTACCCTGCTTTTGCTCCTGGCTCTTCAGAAGTTGGGCTAGTTGTCTTTTTGTATCTTTTGTCCAGAATTGGCCCAATTGCACGTACACACAATTATTTTTGGTCTCTTGGAGCTTCTTTGTATTTTGTTGCTTGAGGAGACATTTGTCCAGGTGCCAGCGCTGCAGCAAAGTGTCCCAGGTCTCAGTCTGTCTCAATACAAGATATATTCTTTGTGTCTGGCATTTTTGCTCAGTATAATATTTTTCAGATTCAGTGTGTTATTGCAAGAATCAGTCTCTTTTTTTTTTTTTTTTTGCTGAATACTATGCCAGTGTATGGATATACCACAATTTGTTTATACCACTGTGATAAGTGAATGTATCATTTTCTGTTTTGACTACTATGAATAAAGATTCTGTTAACATCATGAGGAGTTCATTAATGTCATGAGGGGTTCAATTATACAACATACACTTACATTTTCCTTGAGTAACTGGGTGTGTACAATTCTATTACCAGATTCATTATTGCATTCAGTTGGTCCATTGGCTGTCCTAAACCTCTGAATATTCTTTTATATTTGTCAATCATTTTATCATTCTCTTATCCCTCCAAAAATGACTGATGGGATGCAGAGATAGAATTAAGTGGAAGAAAATTTTTCCCCAGAATCTCTAGCCTAGAACTCAGCCTTTCTGATAATTTAGCTTTAGCCTGTAAGACCCTAGGCAGAGAATCCAGTCATAGCTCCATGCATGAACTTCTCACCAACAGACCTCTGAGCCAATGGATGTTGTTTTAAGCCTTTGAAATTGAGATAATTGTCATCTTGCAATAGAAAATACAAACTGACACTTTAAAAACAATAAATTTCTCATATTTGGACATTTTTATTATTTAGAAGTTTTGGGATTGTTCACATTATACTAGGTCAACAGAGACAGTATATTTGTCTGAACAGAGATCATGTTACTCTTAAAATGAAGTAGACCATTCTTAACAGATTTTAGAGTTTCTCAAGCATAAAAATAGTAGACATACTTATGATTTCATAATTCTTTCTTTATTAAACTTGCTGTCTCTTCAATTTCACAATAATGGTAGTCAAATAGCATGTCTTAAAATAAGTCTGTTGATAAAGTTAATCAAATTCTGGTAGGAAATTTTCATCTTATTTTATGAGATTACATCACAGTCAGATGTTTTCATCCCCAAATCACTATAACTTATTGAGAACATTTCTAATACTTTCAGTTTTGAATGTTGGACCAAGAAACAGGACCTAGCTTACCTAGCTATCATGGTGTTTGTTTCAGATACAAGTAATAAAAAGACAAAAAAGGAAATAATTTTACTATCGAGTGAAGGGTGTTTATAATTGCAAGTCTTTTAATTTTGCTATAAATTTAACTTTTCTGAAGGCAAACAAATGTAGTAAGTAGAATATTAAAGAATTATTACAGTGTTGCTATAAAGAACACTTGCCCCAGGACATGTCTCCTGAGTTCGAAAAAATACCTTGCCTTATTGCATTCTGTAGAATCAGAGAGAATGAACAAGAGGAAAGTACTATGGATTGAATGCATTCCACTAAATTCTCTGGAAATACATGCTCTGCTGTGTAACTCACTTTATCAACATTATCATTTTAATCTTCACAGGCAGACAGTGATATAAGCACCATCATTATCCTGTATTACAGGGCAGCGAACTGGTTTAGTGGGGTTAAGTACTTTGTTTGAGATCACAGCTAGCAGGATGCTAAATGGAAAACTCAATTAGGCATACTGATCTTCTTTGCTTACTCACTGCACAATGCTGCCTCTATGCTTGAATATGAGGAATTAAATGCCTTCAAGTTAACTCAAGTTACATCATAAATGTTGACATTTTAAAATATTTTTATAATGTTATATATATATTGCAGGTTTTTAGTTTTAAATTTGATCTTTGTCTATATCAAAATAAAGAATTTTAAATTATGATCAATGTTTTTAAATTATGATCAATGTCTCTACAATGTCTTAGCTGTTTTCTCATTATCTTTTACTTATTAATTAGTAGCTTCCTCTAACTGTGGTAACAGAACATATTGCAACTCTATGAAATTTGATGATGCTTCATGAGGTGCTTCATGGAAAGAATCCACTGATATTGTTGGCTGCAGATATGCATGGTAAATAATGTCAAGTAGCTCAAGCCAGTTAAATTGAGATGACACACCCTTTAAATGCTGACTGATGGTTTTCTGCTTGTTCATCAGCTCTTAAGAATATTCTGATTGCAGATCTATCTATTGTTTTTCTTCTAATTGTGTCAGTTTTATTTTTCCCTATATATTTTGAAACTATGCTATGGGATGCATGTAGATTTAGAATTGTGATATCTTCCTGGAGGCCTATGTTATCATTATGCAAGTTCCTCCTTTTCTCTTGAAAATGTCTCACCCCAACACCTGCTCTGTCTGATGCAGTATTGCAACACTTCCCTTCATTGACTAAGCTGACGTTTACCTTTTCTCATCCTTTCCTTTTAACATCTCTGTGTCTCTAGGTTTAAAGTTTGTCCCTTTTAAATAGTGTATATTTGAATTTTATGTTTTATTCGGTCTCACAGTTTTATAGTTTTAAAAAGATGAGTTAACTTGGATTTAGAGTAATTGTTGAAACCTATGGGCTTATAAATACCATTTTCTTATTTGTGTTCTATTGACCTACATGATGATAATTGCTTTGCTGAATGAACAGATACATTACTTTTATTCCCATTTCTTGCTTTTTTTGAAGGCAGCATTTTCTAACCCTGTTTTTCCTTCATTAACTTATCTAAAGATTATGACTCCTAGAATTATTTAAAATTTAATACAAATTTTCTCTCCTCTCCCCTATAATGA